>OZ029919.1:34201864-34801864 GCA_964023275.1 Norana najaformis | reverse complement strand
CGACAAATGCCGCCATTGTTTTGTTTGCAGGGTATTTGAATATATGCTGTGTATGATGATAATTTGTCCATTTGCTGAGACATTTGCTGAAAGGACCGGTGAACATAAAGCTGTTTTGTTGCGGAGTTACTCCGATTAGCATTCCTGCTTATCTTAGGTTTAAGAGATTGGAGATGGTCTGTTCGGTAGCTTGCTTGTTCTGTAATACAATGATTGCAGGTTAGAGGCTGTTGAGCAGACTCTGTGCTACAATCCTGGTCAAGTTGTTTATCCACAATTGTCTCTTTCGCAAAGCACTGCAATCTGTTAGAAGTGTGTGCTGAGAAGTAAACAGCAAGTTCTGCAATGCACTGGCCGCGTGGTCGGCACCTTGGGATTCCTCCATTACCGGTTCAAGGGTCAAAAGGGGGAAAATGAGCATCTCGACCCTGCATTCTACGTATTGAACGATTGAGAAACTGCAGTTCTGCAGGTTGTAAATATATAGGTAAAAGGAAACATAGGCCTGAAACGTTGGATTAAAAATAATTACAACCATTGTCATTTAATACAGTGTAATGTTTACAGTGCAATCAGCATTTATGTAGCTCCTTTTGAAGCCTGTACAGAGGCAACTGTTTACATACTAACTTAATGATTTAATGCACCAGCTGTTTGGAACAATATTTTTCTTTTCTTTGAGCTGTACACCATATCTTAAAGAATCTCGATTTTTCTGGTTGTGTGGTTATGATAGAATGTTTCCTTGTCATTATTGCAAGTCTAGCAGTCGTCTTCTGGTTTTTTAGTAAAATTTTAACTTGTTAGTATTTTATGTTGTTTTGCTTTAACATGTGCATTTTACATTTTTAATGTGGAATTGGACCTTTTTAACTTATGTGGAATTTTTTACCTATGTTAAATCGAGTGCTATTCATTCAACTGAAGGAAACTACTTGAATTTGAGATTTGTCTGATGTCTTAATTGTGTTTGAGGCCTCAAATGGAAGAACCAACTAATTCAACATGTGATGTGTAGGATTTAGTTTGTTCTTCCATTTGAGGCTTCACCTGTGATTTTAAACCCTGTGAAAGAGTCACTGACACGAAATACCAAAACATTTGAATGCATCTAGCTGAAAATTTGCTCGAATTTATGTGGCTTTAATTCTTATATTGCTGCTGATTTACTTAACTAACTTGCCTTACATAACTTCATTTACCTTACTTAACTTCATTTACCTAATTTACCTTATCCGACCTAAGTAGATGCCAGCAAAAGTTTTAATTGAATTTTTGATTCAAATCAATTATTTGATTTTAATTCCTTCTAGTATTTGCATTTTGCAAAGAAATGGTTTGCATATCTGTTGTCAAATGTACAATCAAGTTTTTGAGCCGAGCGAAGCATTCTTCATATTGAATCAAGATGACGTTGCGAATTAGGTCACTTTAATTGAGCTCTTTTCGTTGCATTTATTTTGAAAAGTTACTTTTATTTGTTGGTTTAAAATGTAACTTTTGTTTTGAATTATTTTAGTTTTTTCTTTGTTTTCATTCTCTTTTGTTGCACGTTCTAATCATATTATTCATGAGTGACTTTGACAGTTTTTGTGACAAATGAGTTTTAAGTACAAAACAGAATGCACTTCTGAACTGATCATTTTGGAGTTTTGTTCTGTCAGTTTTGATTTTGAACAATGAGTTTTTTGTGTTCTTTTTTCTTTGCAATATTTCTGTTTTCAGTTTCAGAACATTCCTACACGAGTCTTTATGCAGTTTTCTTGGTACTGAGTTTTAACCATGAGACGTGATGTATTTGCAGAATTCCTTGCCACTTTGATGTTGTCTAATAGATACTTGTCTTAATTTTCCATCACAGACAGCCATATTCATTGAGCTCATGGCTGACCTGTGTTGTGTCAGTGGTGCCAACTAGTGGGCCCAGTGTGAGTCAAACAAATGTGGCTGTCAGGAAATGGTTTCAGTAGCGCGACTAGAACTGGGCCGTGACTGACCGTGTTGAAAAGATCTCTGTGTAAACTTTGTCCATTGCAGCCTCTGTTGAAAGCTGTCTTTATGAGGACAGGACAGGAGGATTTTCCAGGATTTTCCGTTCCACAAGAGCCCCAGTGAATTCGGTCTGTGTCTGCTTTCAGTCTGTGTTGTCTTATCCGTCTGTACGTCTTTTAGTCTGTTTTCCTGTGTGTCTGTCCGTCGGTTCGTGTATTTGCCTTCTGTCCGGTGTCTTTCAGTATGCTCTAGAGTCTTGATGAATCGGTCGGCCTATGTCTGTTAATCTCGCTTTAAAGTATCGTTGTTTGTGATCACGAAAAACAATGACTTTTAAAAGATGTGTGCAACTCTTAATTGTTTGAATTTCCTGGGTGTTTGATTGGTTGGCTGGCTATCAATTGAAGAGGATTTTAGCAAATGCAATATTCAGCATCTTGTGTCTCAAGTTATTGAGTTGTAATTGTAGTAGTAGTGATGGTGGTGGTTGTGGTAGTAGTAGTAGTAGGCCCCTAATAGTAACGATTAGACATTGGGCCCAGTGTGATACCCCAGTAAGTAAGTAAGACATTTGTTGACACCCCTTTGTCCATCGGCTGAGCGAGGAATCGTAGGCGTGGAGGAGTCGCTTCGGTCAGACAACAAAAGCAAGACGGTACAAATAGGTCTTAAGCCACTTTACGAATATGTTGTGAGTAATGTGAACAGGAAGACTGTTCCAGATGAGTGGTGAAGAATTGCTGAATCCGCGTCTGGAGAATTTAGATGTCAGGAAGGGACAAACGGCTTTGTGTAGCCGAACGCAGAGATCTGGATGGCTGATAGCGCTGTAAGGACGATGACAGATAAGCAGGTTGATTGGTTGAGAGAGTCTTACGTGTAAGGAGAGCTACCTTGTAAGTGATCCTGGAACTGACAGGCAGCCATACCAAACAGATATCCATGACTTGCGTCTGTTGCCTCGCGAAACAAATTTTAAAAATAAAAAGTCTCGACTGTATCTCCGATACTTTCAGCCTGGTTTGGTTTTGCTGACACTGCTCTCCTCTGGATACAACCTTATCTCTCCTCCCGCTCTTTCTCCGTTTCTTCTTAATCATGCCCTCGCACTTGCGGAGTTGACCTAAATCCGAACTCTTTTGCCTATCGATTTTGTTTTGACTGAGCGCCTGTGAATAAGCTGGGCGCTGTAGAATTCTCGAGATTGCGATTACGAAGGACGGTTTCAAGCCACGGGGGCTCTCAAGCCAAACGAGGGCAGGTTTTAATACATCACTCTCAATTCACCTGTTACTAGCGGGGTTAAGACAGAGTTATTAAGATTTAGAAATTAGATTTCAGACGAGTCCGGAAAGGTCTTGGTGTAACACGTTCCAATTTCGTCCCGCGGTGTAAACGAATTTTATAATGGACTCCGTCTGTGCCCGCCGCTTCTTACAGTCATCGCTTATACCGACAGCTGGGTTACCCGGTGGTTTTTTCCATGACAAAAGGCTTGAGTTGTAATGCCTCCAGGAGTAGCTTGCCTATATAGCTCGTCAGCTGTACGTCAGCATAAACAGAAGCTATTCTGAGTATTGACTTATGCTTTGGAAATAGACAGGACAGCCAAAATGCGCCTAAACCATCGCAGCTGAGGTTCAACGAGGTGCAAGTAAGTCAACCTATTTATTGCTCCCCACACTCTTTCCCACGCAGACTCTCACCGTCAACGCAGATCCGTTGCCGTAGTCTACTTGGCATTCAGGGAAGTTAAAATTTTGTTGTAAACTTTTAACTTAGGGTAGATTGACGATTTGCCGGCTGATTTTGTAAGTTTTGATGAACACAGGAATGTGATTCCGTCTTTGTGATTGGGTACCATAAACAGGCTGGCGCTTGAATGCCAATTTATGCCTGGCATTAGCAGACACAAATTACCGCCCGAAATACAGTTTTTGCCTCGTGTAACGCGTAACCTAAAACTTAAGCCACACATACCTCTGACTGACATCAGGCTGCATGTACACAATTGTTTCCATGGTAATTCGAGGCCCAGTTTATTTTGCGCATCAATTCGGTCACATGGTCTCTCTCAATCTGTCCTTGCTACATTTTCCCACAGTAACGTGAGTAACCCGACAAGTTTTTTATAGCCGGGTCTGTTCCTTCACCGTTTTCTCGGTGATTTTCTACAATAGCGCTATAGTATTATCTGCATCAAGTGTGGAATCTACATAGAAATGTGTAATCGGGGTTCTGTATTTTGAATGGCGCTTTTATGTGAAAGTTTTGTGTTTTAATTGAAAACGAGCTGTAATTAAATCGAAATATATTTAATTTTAATCTGTACAAGTGTTTTGATAAAGTCACGTCATCTGAATTTCCGACTGTTATTCTGTCCGTTTGTGGGCGGTGTTTAAAAGTTTCTATGGTCTCACTAAGTACAGTAAGTGTGAATACAGGATTGGCTCTGTACGAAAATCAAGTATCGATCAATCAGCATTTCAAGCGATATCATAAAATTTCAACAAACCGTCGGTAAAAGTTCATTTGCGCGTACATCATCACCGTAACCATAGATCTTCCTTAAAACTGATTTGAATTGTGAAAGTTTTCATCATTGTCGGTTTAAGCTGAGCGTTAGAACGGGTAAAAAATTACGCTAACGTGTAGGAATGCCCTAAACAGCTACTGCTTTTTTGATTTTCTCTACCAGTTAGTATTTCCATAAGTTAGTTTATCGTCGCAATGTTACAGTCGCCGGTAAAGTATTAGCATTTAGCGCAATGTCTGCCAGTAGATGCCTGGAGCATCAGCATTGTCAGAACGGTTGTTCTGGAGTTCGATTTCGATTCTCGCTTTTAGGTACAAAAGTTGTTGAAAAAGTTTCTATGGTTGTTGAAAAAGTTGTTGAAAAAACAGTCTCAGTTACTGTTAATAGCGGTATATTAGGGGAATTTTTAATGAAACTATGAGTGCAATACGAACATAAGTAATTATGTCATGTTTAAGATTTTGTGTCGTTGTGCCTGTGTGGTTTGTTACTACCTGGTTGTGATGTTGGCTATTTTCTGCTGATAGGTGTGATGGAAGATTCCTTGATACTGCAGCTGAGTGGATGTAGTCCATCAACGCCAAGTCCTCAACCGCGTAACACTTGTCGGCTTGTTCCTCTTCTTGGAACCCCCGCAAAGGCTCCAGATTTTGTGCATTCAAACAAATCGTTTCAGAAGACTGCAACATCTTCAGTACTGCATGGTAAGTATTTTTTTCTGATTTGCACGAAATAATAACGAATTGTTCAAACGTCAAAAAGTGTTTTGTGGAAAATGAGGCAGAAAATTGTTCCTTGTTGTTGAATGGTCTCTTGGCGATTACCACTGATGAAACTGAAATTGAAGAGAAACTTAATATGGCCTTTTACTGTTGAAGAAACAGAAGAGCTGTCCGTTAAACTAGCTTTGAGCCAGCCATGGTATGAAGTGTTAGCAACTTCATTTTTCTTAGCCTCACCACATGAGGGCAGCGCTCTCCATCGCAACTTCATCTTCCTACCAACAGCATAAGGTCTGTGTACTCATTTTATAGCTGCATTTGATAGAGGGCGCTAGTGGAGTGGAAATTTAAAACATCGTTCTGCATGCCCAGATGAAGACTTGAACTCATGACCTTTAACTTGGTCTGTCAGTAACACGTTTGGTCAATGATCATGCAGTTGCAGTTTCGACTCCGTGTAACGACCCTGGGTAAGTTGTTTGCACATACCGTGCCTCTGTCACCAAGCAGTATAATTTGTTACCAGTGTAAGCTGGGAAGTAAATGGCAAGTCATGTGATGCACTGGCCCCGTCTCCAGGATGTTGGGATTTGTCGATTGCTGGCTCAAAGACCTAAAGAAAAGGAAATGAGCGCCTCGTCTATATCTGTTGTGCGCGAAATGGGATACTTTACTTTTTAATTGACCATCCAGCTTGCTAACCACTAGATTATCGCTTTTACTCTTGAGTAAAACATAAAATAGTCTCTTGTTTCTAAGTGGAACTGAATCATTTCGACATAAAACCAAAGTGATTTTGCTGCAACCAGTTTTTTCCTGCAGTTGAGTGGTTGTCATTCGCTGTTGTCTTTAGGTGTCGTTGCATACATTGACGTGAGGTCAGAGAGTGACAACCGAAGTCGAGCAGTTGGCCACGAGTTGGAACAGCTTGGGGCAACAGTTGTGGACAGATTCACTGATGACGTTACTCACTTTGTCTACAAGGATGGCAAGAAGAGGACCCTCGATATGGCCCTTCGACGCAAGGTCCACCTTGTTTCTGTTCTGTGGGTTGAAAGGTGCGTCTCTGTTTGTATGACTTACACACTAGACGTCTTCTAAAGTGGCACTAGTTTCAGATTGCTTATCCTGCAAAGCCTAGTTCCTGGTCTCCAGGGCTTTATCGATCATGATTGGTTCTGTCGTAAGCATTGTACGTTTGGATTTTGTGGTTTTGCTTAGAAGCGACCATAGACATCGTAATTATGCAACAGTATCATAAATATTCATTTGCTCTATGCATATGCAGTAAATTTGTTTGTGGTGTTGCAGTTGTAAGCAGAACCAGCGTAAAGTTCCTGAGGATGAATTTCACATCACGTTGCCAAAAAAACAGACACCTATTGGTGCTGTGAAATTCAAAGTTAGTCTAAAAACATGCTTTTGCTTCATTTTTAGAAGAAACAGTTGCTAGCAGATGGTGATCTTTTGAAGTGACGCTGCTAAATTAACCTTAATTAACTGCATTGCTTTACCTTTCATCTTGTTTTGCCAGCCTTGATCTGGTTTTGCCAGCCTTGATCTGGTTTTGCCAGCCTTGATCTGGTTTTGCCAGCCTTCATTTGGTTTTTATCTCATGTTTGTAATCTCAGTTACTAGCATTTAAAAACAGTGTTTAAGAAAATTACTTTAGTTAAAGGCAAAGGCCAGATGCTTGTTTGCAATTAATTCTATAAATTAATTTATTTTGCCAGCCTTGATCTGGTTTTGCCAGCCTTCATTTGGTTTTTATCTCATGTTTGTAATCTCAGTTACTAGCATTTAAAAACAGTGTTTAAGAAAATTACTTTAGTTAAAGGCAAAGGCCAGATGCTTGTTTGCAATTAATTCTATAAATTAATTTATTTTGTTGATATTAATTAATTAGATTAATTCTAAGCTTGGCCAGTTGAACAACAAAACACCTTTAACCTCTGAAATGTGATATAAATTAAAATAATTACTGAGAAAAATCAGTTGGTTAAATATAAGCTTGAATTGTGAGTAATCATCATTCAGCATCATATCTTGATTTGCAAATGTATTTTACTAAGAGTGATTTGGTCAAAATCAAATCTAGATTTGTAAAAGTTGCTTGTATTTGTTAAATGCTGCAGCGATACAAGTCGATGCAGCCGAAGTCATTTGATGAGGAGGTTGTACTGAGTGAGGAAAAACTACGACGCAGACTCCAGCGCAAAGACAAGATGGGCAAGTTTCGAATGATGCATACGCCTGAACCTAATCGTCTGCAGAACTTTTTTGTCGCAGAGACTTGCCGTCGAAGTCCGGTATGAAACGTCGAGAACTTCACGTAGCAGACAAACTGATTTTGGTCATTCACTAGAACTATTACTATGTGTGAAATTTACGGCTGTGTATTTGATTTCTGGTTTGTTCTTCAGCATAAAATAACCAACCTTTGTTACATAATGGTCATCTCTGGCATCCCAAATATCACCCACCATAGCTGCAACACTTCCCCTGCCTGACTTTTTTTGGATCTTGACCTGGAACCGAACCCTCTTTGCCTATGGATTTTGTTTTGACTGAGCGCCTGTGAATAAGCTGATCCACATGACCTGGCTTTCATTGGGTGCTGTGGAAGTCTCGGGATTACGATTACCTTTGTAAATACGGTTGTAATGATGCAGTGTATAATCTGCATAGCTTCGTGAACGTATAATGTATGTAACAGTGTGTATACTTAATTATAAAAAGAGTACTTGCTTATAACATGTCTGGAATGTAATCGTGTTTTCCAGACGACAGATGAGCTGGTTTCTCCGATGTCTATCTGTGTTCCGGATACGCCACCGAGCATGCGTCGGCATCTGGCGAAAAGCCAGTCAGCGAGACGTGGTCAGTCGTTTCTCCGCACTAATAATGTCGAAAATGATTTTTAATATAAAATGCAGTCATAACAACATCACAGCAACAGCCGTGAGCTCAGAGCAACGGCATGGTAGGAGTCAGGTTAATGGATACAAGCCCTGGCCTCGGTTCACTTTTACGTAAAGTTGCGTTGGTGGCACATCATTTCAACAGTCCCTCCCTACAGTTGCTTAACAAAATTGATTAATGCCTCTTCAGTGGGTATCTAGATTTTATTAAAAATGTTTGTATAGGTCAAGAAACTTGAACAAGTTGCTTAAATGCCTTGTTATATCATGTGTGGCAGTATATAAATTTAAAGAAAATGATTTACATTACTTGAATTACAGTTACATATACTTTTACATTACAGCATCCTGTGCTGTTCAGTCGCCTCGTTCGAGTCTTTCTCTGAATCCTGTGCAGCGGAAATTTTCGTTCGGTAGGAACTGATTTTTGTTTCACTTGTGGACTTGTACGTTGCAAGGTACAGTGGCGGTTTCGTCAGCGAGTTGGTTAATGTTTTGCGTTAAGCAACTTGTAAATTGTTCGTGCAACTTGTCTCACATCTCAGATTCAGTTTAACTAATGTTGTGCATGTTGTAAGTGCAATAAATAATAAATTAAAATTAAATAATGAAATAAAAGTAAATATTAAAAAAAAAGAATGGGACGTCATTCCTGAAAGGAGGATCACATCCTTGAGGATGTTGCCTCTTACTGAGATTCAGTTTGGGTTACTTTAGTACAGCTTGCTAACCTTATTATGTGACTTTCCACATTGTTTGACTGAAATAACTCGCTTACCGGGTGGGGCAGCCCAGCAGACTAACCGATAGACTGGGTTCTGGCAGCTTTTAAACTGGCTTACAGTATGTTTACGATGTGTCGTCTGCTGTAAGGCTTTTAAAATTCTGATTTTAGATGAGAATGACATTTCACCAGAAGTCATCTCAGTTTCATCTGGATCTCATCCGTTGAGTCGTTTGTCTCATGGTGACAGTCATTCGAGCATCATCGCACCTGCTCAGTCGGCCGTTAATGGTTCACGAATGACTGCAGATGGAGCAAGTGGTTCAGCTGTCCAATCAGCAAGCACTGTAAAGCCGGCACGTACAGAATCAATTTCCCCCGAAATCGAACTCCAGACAACAAAACCATTTCCTCATTTCGTGAACTCAGGTTCAAGTCTCGAGTTAGAAAAGAAAGAAACTGATTCAAATTGGATGTCGAAGACTGCAGATTCAAAACTAAAAAACAGTGATTTTAAATCATCACCAGCCAAACCAGAATTTGAGACGCTGTCTAAACAGGCGTTGATGAGTCCTTCTATCAGGCAGATGACCCTTGGGTTACAGTCGACGAGAATCAAACGTAAGCATTCGCCAAGTCTCGAAGAAGAGACTGCATTCTCAACCAAAAGATCTCGAATCAATGAAAACTCGAGCAATGACCGACAGAGCGAACGAGTGCCACCTGTCTCTCTGATCCCGCTGTCCCAGTTGAAGTCAGAAACTCCTCAGGCATCACCAACCGCAATTCAAAAAAGAATCAGATTAGAACAAAAAAACATGAATGCAACTCAGAACAGTTGCTTGCACTTAAATTCAGAAAATCTGAGTGCTAACAACTGCTCAGAACAAGATGTGTCGCCAAAAATCCAACCCAGAAGCCTGAGAAGTTTTGTTCACAGTTCTCCTACATCCTCCCAGGAAGCATCTCGAAGTCGCAAGAACGGAACTCTGCTTCCCTTGCATGACTTGCCTGCAGAGTCGCACACCAGAAATATCAAACAACACTTGATGGAAATTACACCAGCGGTGAACGGATTTCATCTTGCAAAGTTCGAACGGCCGGACATCCAGCATTGTGCCACTCCCTGCAATCGACCTTTGACGTGTGCCGATTCGCTCGTCCTCGAAACCTGTGTTCAGAAACGCCGTAGCCTCATGCCGTTTCACAACGTCCTCAAAAGTGATGGAAAACTGATCTCACGTCGAAAAACACTGACGAATGGAGACCCAGATTTGGAGATGGTCTGCAGTGATTCAGCCACAAACGGCATCTCTCCTTCGAAGGTCATCCTGCAGCGATTGCCTGGTGCTTGGGACAAATCCAAGTCAAGCGATTCCTCAAATTCCACATCCATCAATCGAAAGGTTTTGTCAGAAAACATTGTTATACAACAGGACGCAAAAAGCAAAAACAGCATAAATACTGTGGCTTCACCAGTTGCAAAGAAAACGAAGAGAGACGATACAGATGTTGGTACGTCACCGGTCAGAAAGAGCACAGGAAGATCAACAAGCAGTGGCTCGAACCAGGGAACGAATTCTACAGATAAAGAAAAGAGAAATAATGATGAGAGACGAGCAAGAAAAGTTGGGAGGCAAAAAGTGAAGAAGTCGTCGTGTACTTCTTCGACCGAATCGATTGCCAGATGTTCTCAGACATCAGTCGTCATCACCAGTTTGCACCGCGAGTAATTTATTCATTGCTGAAACCCACTTGTTTTGAAAACTTTCATGTGTGAATGATTTATTTATGTTTTGCAAACATAAATAAATATATAATCGTGCAAAGTCTGTGCTTCGGAATCTGAGGCAGGTCTCACCAGTCGAAGTCCTTATGCACAGACGACATAAAAAGTGAGAATGTCGATGTGTGATGGCATGTTTTGATGATTTTACAAATATTATTATTATTTTATTATTATTGTTATTATTATTGTTATTAGTATAAGTTAATGCAACCAAGGATGATGATGATGATGAAATGGCAAAGATTGTGACAGAAAATACTGATGAAAACAGTGGTAAAGGTTGTAATTTTGGTGATCATCATTATGTGATGATGATTTGATAACGATATCACCATGATGATAGTGATTTGATGATTCTGATGATTTCTCAAGTAGATGAATGCAGAAGCTGGATTGCCTGATGGGCAGACTTGCACAGATAGGACTAAGTCTAAGTATGCATGTTTATTATTAATTAGTGCTTATTAACATTTATTCGTAGTTATTGTTTATTTATTTTTGTATGTTTTTCCTTCAGCGAGCAGAAGGTGGTGAAAGACGTCATTCAGAAGCTCGGTTCTTGCGTTCTGAGTGAGGAAGTGAATGAGCAGACGACTCACGTCGTGTCGGGAGGAAATCGAAGAACTGTGAAGGTGTTGGCTGGGATCTGTCGTGGTCTGTGGATTTTGTCGCTTGATTGGGTAAGCATCAGACTAGATTTCTCATCTGAGGTAACAGCCCCAGAAGTAGCTTACTGGCATTCAGGTCTAAACTTAAGACTGGTCTGTTTCAACTTACTTATGAACCATAGTTTGACTTCTGGCTTCAAAGATCTGTCGGGGTCTTGACTGGTCTTTTCCAACAGATTACAAAGTTTGACTAAGATTTCTCTTGAAGCGACAATCAATTGATCGTTTGTGCATTTTGATCACGGCGCTGTATAGATGTCGTTGGATTAGATTAGAAGATCAATTGAGGTTTCACCATGCTTTTTAAGGCTGGAGATCAGAGAATCCATCCAGACTGGGGCAAACCATTGGGTTTACCCCAAAATTGGCTAGGTGAAGGTTGTTAAACTTGGAAAGTAATAAAGGTTGAACAATGAAAACTTTAAAAATGTCAAAAGAAGCGAGGAAGCTAAACAATCCTAAAGTATTTGGGAAGCTAATATGATTCTGAAAAGACAGACTTGGTCCCATTCTGTTTGTGAACTTCTGAATCTGCTGCTGGTTTTGGTAAAGCAGTTGTGAGCGTCTGTTGTTGCTTAAGTCATTCTTTCCGTTATTTGTTTCTGTTGCAGGTTAAAAATTCTGCCAAAAGAGGCAGGTGGTTACCGGAAGAACAGTTTGAACTCACAGATTTCTTTCCTGCAGCCAAGGTGATTAATTATCTGCCCATAATATTGTTCTATCTGGTTTTTCGGCTTTTATGGGTTTTACTGCTTACCTGGGTTTTCCTCCTCATGTGATGTCACTTTACTGGTATTTCTTCCGTCCTTATCATTCTTGAGTGTGCAGATAGTCTGTTGTGAATTAACAGGAAGTTCATTATTCGATTCTGGTTCCTCGTTATTGTACTTCTTACTACAGTCCATTTGTTCAGCACCATTTAAGAATATCTACTCGGTTGAGTGACCACTCAAAATTGAGTGAATGTGATTGTGTAGTACATCAAATTCAGGCCTTGTGTGTCAAATGAAGATGCTGTGGAGATTATTTTATTCGATTTGATTAGATTTGTGCATTTTTTATATCTGCTCAGATCGTTGTTGATGCTCGTTTCAGATGAGTCGACTGAAGAAAGAGCGATTGGGTTCAGACTATCGGCATGACCTCTTCTCAAAGGTCGGTGACATCTTTGTGGCCGATGGTTCTGCGCCTCCAAAGGAAGATCTTGAACACCTCGTTACAGCTTGCCAAGGAAAAGTAAGAACACCTTAGACTTTGTTGGATTTGATCTTCCAGTTGGATTGCCGTATAACTGGAAGCAGACTTATGTTCTTAGTTAAATCTCATAATCTAATATTGACTTCTGTAGCACCATTATTGTAATTTACGAAGCATCAGTCGATGGTCACTTCAAGTGAAACTGTAGTCGAAAATTAAGTCCAGTTGAAATCTGGTGAGGGAAACCAGGAGTAGAGCTGCGGTTGTTAAGCAAAGCAAGAGCAGGCGTCAAGTTCTGGCGTGAATGACATTGAAGAACTAAATTGAACATACAGAACTGGGCAGTTTTTCTGGACAGATGCCGTTGACAGACGATCAGTTGATGCTGCTTGCATTAGACATCGGTGCTGTAGAAGTTTCTAATTAACTGCATCCCATGTTTACCTGTATCTGTCCGCGGTACTTGGAACTCTTATTCGTAATTGTGCTAGCATCTTAGTTATATTTGGCATACTGGTGCAGGTTATGGTTGGGGTAACAACCCATGGGCAGTAGTGAAATGTATGGGGACTGTGGGGCTTAATGAGCAGACGGGAAATTCCCCCACAGATCACATCTGTCATAGCTTAAGTCTTAGTCAGTTGGATCATGATCTTAATCAGCCATTCATAGTCAGACTTTGATTGTAGCTCAGTTTCTGTTTATTTCAGTTTCCATTTGAGTTGAGTATATTTTGTTTGTTTTCATCTATAGGTAACAAAGCAGCTTCGAACGGCTAAGATCTGTGTTGGAAAGTTTCTACGACATTCGATAACAAACGTTTCCGAAAAATGGATCCTTGGTAAGTGCTGCTTTTGTGATGTTACTTTGTACGAGAGATTTTTGCCACGTGTTTTTTTGTACGAGAGATTTTGCCACGTGTTACTTTGTATGAGAAATTTTTGCCACGTGTTACTTTGTACGAGAGATTTTGCCACGTGTTACTTTGTATGAGAGATTTTGCCGCGTGTTACTTTGTACGAGAGATTTTGCCGCGTGTTACTTTGTACGAGAGATTTTGCCACGTGTTACTTTGTACGAGAGATTTTGCCGCGTGTTACTTTGTACGAGAGATTTTGCCACGTGTTACTTTGTACGAGAGATTTTGCCACGTGTTACTTTGTATGAGAGATTTTGCTGCGTGTTACTTTGTACGAGAGATTTTGCCACGTGTTACTTTGTACAAGAGAATTTGCCACGTGTTACTTTGTATGAAAAGAAAACACATTTGATTTCTATTCATCTGTGAATTCTTTGCTGTTGCAGACTGCATCACACAACATGAATGCCTTTCGACGACGGACTACGTACTAAATGCGTAGAACATACAAAAGCTTTTGAGACATAGGGATTTCTTGCTTCCGTAAGTGATGGGTTGAAAACATTGGTCGCAAAGACACTTGATCTGGTGGTTGCAAGTTCCACACCCAAGGGTAAGGAATGGTTGTCTGCACTGTGGCTTTCTACAGGCACCTAGCCGACCCTGCACGTGCCCATCAAGTAGAAAATGAATTAAATGCAAATGATTTTGCTAATCTGCTGACTGATGACTTTTAGGAAATGAATAAAAATCACTTTAAGATGGGACTGCGTTCATTTGGGCTTGGCTGAGGACTTGCGTGTTTGCTATCAGCATTTCATGTGACGTTATTGACAACGGTGTCGACCGCAGAGAAAGATTAACCATCAGGTTGTTGGCTTGCTGTTGTCGCGTTTGTGCGGAAGCCAGAATTCGGGAACTGCAACTCGAGAATTACCTCTTGGAGCTCAGAGTGTTGTTGACGAAGGAGCATTTTGCTGTCTTTAAAGACGCTAAGTGTGTTACAACACTGAATTTCTAGCACATCACTTGCATCTGTGGTGACCAGCGGCATATTACACTATTGGTCGGTTCACTTATCTGAACAAGAGCCACTTAAGCCCACACTTCCAACTCTCTGGCCCATCAAGATGATACAGCGGACCTTTGCTGTAAACAATGTGTTAATAGAAATTGTTTCGTTTGTTTTAGGTCCATGTAAATTTTTTATTGCAATGAAATTATATCTCGCATGCAGAGTGGTTTATAAATTTGAACTTTAAAAATGAAATATCTTGTAATAACTAAAAGTTCCCGTATATTCGGATGTGCAAAGAACTGAAAGCTGTGAAATTATTGTTTTATTCTGTGAGTTGAGAGATAAAGAGATGTTTTTTTAACCGAAGCTTGTTGCAACAGCTTACATGAACTGTTCTACTTATAGCGTTTTTAACCATTTGCTGATGTCTGTGAAGTTGCATGATCTGTTTTTAACCGTTTATGCCTTGATTTGCCAATGTTTTTGATGCAGATATTTTAATTTTTTTCAATTGTTGTCAATGTCTTACGCAAAGAATCCATGGCAAAACTTTTATCCAATTAAGTTCATTAAATTCTTTTAATACAGCAAACGTAAAATATTGTGTTGGTTTTAATTTTTGATGTGGTAAAACTTAAAACTTCTTAGTCTTCTGCTATGTAGACCTCATATGTTGTTCTTAAGATGGCAAGCAGCCGTTTATGGTTTATCAGTTTTTGAACATAGAGTGATGGGATAGCCGTGAAAGTTGAGTGCCATCGTCGTTTTAGCCTGTACGAGAATAAACTGGTTCCCTTGACTTGGTTTTCTTGGGAACTGAAGAAATTCTTAGATTACAAAATACAGCCTACTCACTTATATCCGGGAGAGTCTCTTAGTAGTTTCAGTCCACAAAAGACACCAAAACAATACAATAAATGTGCCAGAATGTTAGTTTTACATTACAAAGTTACATTGGGAGTTAATTTATTTTACGATGAACACAAAAGTAAACACAAGATCTAACCACCAGTAATTACATTGAAACAACCTTTAAATCTGTTTTGAACAACTTCATACGGAATGGTTTAAGGCGATATTTTTACAAGCAAATACTCGACAGTCTTCAATTTCGACCATCTAGACATATTTCAGACCAGTCATCTTTGCAAAACATTAATCTGCCAACAGTCAGACTGCCTTTAACACAAGTTGCGAGAACCAGCTTATTCACAGTCAAAACCAAATCGATAGGCAGGTAAGGTCAGATTCGGTTCCAGGCCAAGCTCCAAATTTACACAACGTTGCACAAATCTCATCCTACAGATGAAGCCCACACCTTGGCCCCCACCCAAACTCAGATCAGGGAGAAGCTCCTGGATCTTCAGACAATTCTTGATATGACTCCAAAGTGGAGGTTCCGATGTATATAAAATAATTAGTCTGTTAGTAAATTTTATTTAATTATCGGCATTTAATTATTTAAATCCAGCAATAAAATAAATAGAATCAAATGCAAAAAATCACATCTAATAAAACATGAAATGCAAAATCATGAGCAGAAAGTAAACTTGTGCCAAGTTAAAATTAACCCGGGTCGCAGTTCAAAGGTCAAACAGTTGGATAAAATCCATCAGTTATTCTCAATGTATGCACCATTGTTAAGGTATGGTTTGGATAAACTGACTTATTCTAAACCTCAAAAACAAACTTTCTAGAGGCATAATAATAATAATAATTAGAAACTTCAAACTGCCAGTGTATGCAGCACATGGCATCAACCGATGGCACGCAAAAACCATGCAATAGTCAGGTCAACTTCCACAAAAAATCCCGCGACAGAGAGGCAGTTGTTCAAAGACTTCCTCAAGGTCCCTACACAGTAACCGTCCCAGTGGAACTCAATCCACGCCCTCTGCCTTACAAGGCAGCACTCAAACCAACTGGTGACCATGTCACAACAAAATGCCCCCACAGATAAAACTATCATCACCTGTTGCCGTTTCTACAACCTGTAGCCAGCCATCTGTTCTACGCTCGTCCGATACAACACACATCTAAAAACGAGATTTCCCTGAATACAGTTCTATATTAATTTTTCATTACGTTACAGTCTTCACACGATGCAGTGGCCAGGTCCATAATATGAGACGCCATACGTTCCAAGGACCGATTCGAATTCCTCGTCCGAAAGCTTCATGACGTCCTCAAGTTCAACGAAGGTGTCAAGAGTCACAGACCAGAAGTGGCTGGAAATGTCTGTTGACATCGTGTACGGCTCCTTCAGACGTCGAACACGTAACTCGGACCCCGGATGACAATCGAGTACGTGATCTTCAACCTTCTTATGATTGAAAGAGGCGTAAGGACAGTAGTCGCATCGAAATGGAAGCTCTTTTGTGTGCGTACGGACGTGCGCTTCAAATTCCAGCGCAACGTACGTTTCAAACGTACAGAACCCGCATCGACGCAAGGCAAAGACTTCGTCGCTCTCATCGCTGCGTGGCAGGATCTCGACTGTCACCGAATCGTTCAACTCCAAGTGGCTCTTTTCAAGATGTCGAGCGAAGTCGTCACGTTCGGGTGTCTTGAAAGAACATAGGTGACAGCAAAGAGTCGGCGAGTCCGACTCGACATCGACTTCAGATTCGCGCTCAGAGTCGGAGTCGCTGTCGACAAGGGAGTATGGCTCACCAATCACAAATGGAGTTTTGTCGACGATTGTTGCATCCGAGTCGGAAATTGACTCCAGGCGACTTCTCTGACTGGACTTCTGGTTTGACCGAAACAAAGCGACTTGAAGTCGGGCGCCTTTCGAGACAGATTTGCGAGCGGTTTCACGAACCATTGTGCCACCCTGTCTTTTGGCCATCGACGAAGGTTTGAGCGTGTCGATGGAGCTCTGTCCCGTTTCCATGTCGACCCATCTAATCGGAAGGTTTGGATGTTTCTGGTTGCTGTGGCGACGCAGGCGGAAACTACAAACGAAACAACAAATGCAAAGTTACGTGCGTCCGAGTTCTCAGAAATTTCAGCTCAGAACCGAACACTGCTGGGAAGTAAACACACATTTACGGAGCACCTATTACAGGAATTTCGCAGGAAGACTGCATAATGTAATGTAATAAAAAACATAACCTGTCACCGTGACCTTTGTTACATTACCTCACCTTAATAGCAACGTAGCCTTCGGGACTTAAATCAGATACCTTTACGTTGTTCACCTAACCTTAATAGCAAGACAGACTTTACAGACGAGATTAGACTTGACTTGGATGAGACTTACACCACAGGAAAAGATAACATTTTGCATGTTATCTTTATCCTAGCAAGGTAGTCTTGGAAGAAACTCCACAGTCAGAGGCAAGGCAGTAAAAAGATAACATTAACACTTTTTGTGTTACCTTTACCTTACTTTAGAAGCAATTTAATACCTTGGATCGGTGATCACAGGTTATTTCTTGTAAGTAAAACGTAAGGTGAAAAGTAAAGGTCACATTTTCTAGACTGTACCTTTACCCTTTCTCACCTTATCTTAATAGCAAGGTAACTCACATGACAGGGTACTTCTGATCACAGTAGAAGCACTTCCACTTGGGTGGCTTGTGAATCACAACATGCATCTTAAAGTGCTCGCGATTCACCGACTGATAATCACACTGAAGACATCGATACCAGCCGTTGCTGTTCGGAATCAGCGGAATGTCCATTGGAACGCCATCGAGAAACACTGTTCCTAGGAAGAGAACACAGAAAGGCCGCTGAAGAGGAAGAAGAAAACACTGCGCCTGCCGTCTGCTTTCGGAATCTTACACAGCAATAACAAAAGCTCTAGCAACAAAATAATAATAATAAACTGAACAAAATGTCAGTTATATCGGATATTTAATCAGAGACGCAGTCGCTTAGCGGAAGAAGTTCTGCTCCAGGAGGAAATTAGTGGATGCAAAAGGATGGAAATTATAACTGAGGAGTTACTGAAGGAAAAAGTAATCCGTGGATCGAAAACTAGCACACTGAAACCTTTTAAATGGCACACCTTGGTAATGAATTTCGACTTGAAATGAAACAAGTTTATTTATAATCCAGACAGCAAAATGTGTAAAGAGCAAATGTCAGAAAGCACACCGCATGAACCACGTGGCTCCCCTAACCGGTTGCTCAGGGCCATAGAACAAACTACCACATAAAACGGTCGGCAAATTTAATTCCCCTGCGAAATGTCACCTCTTCAGAACCCAGCCTCATAGCAGAATGTTAGCACAGCATTAAACACATTTTACAAAAATAGCATTTAATCCAGAACCCGTGCCTGCGTCATCAAGCACAGATACGCTGTCTATGCAAATGTAATTATTTCTACAGTGAATATCTCAAAGGTACTGTTTTTACCTTATATTAACTGACCTTAAATTAGAATCAGTTTCCGCGTGCCATCTTCAGTTTTTATTAGTTTTTATTACAGAAGACAAATTCCAGAAAATGCTCTCATATCAGAATATTAGTTATCAAATTAGAATAGAAAATAAATGGTCTTATTAATAAGATGCTGGTGTTGAACAAGCAAGGAATCCAGCCGATGGATAAAATCCATTTTAAAAATAAATTTCTTCTATTTGGCATATGCCCAAATCACAGAGCATTTCAAAGGAAAACATCACAAAGCCTGAAACACTGACTGAAATATTCAGAATTTGGACACAATTTCATGTAAGAAACACAAGATTGTCTTTAAAAAATTCACTTGCTGAAATTTTTTTAGCAGAACTAATTTGCTTCTCAGCATCTCAACAGCAACTTCTAAGCACCTTGCTTTCACGTACCTAAGCTTATATTTAAAGCAGGCAGCTGCATTTACTGCAGGAGCAGATGTTACCAGCCGTTTCAGAAAGTTAGGAAAATTCTCTTGAATCAAACAAACTTGTTTGATGTAAGAAACAACTCACGGCCATCTTAGCACATGCAAGAGTCTCTTAAAGCCATTATAGAATTTACTGAAAAATGAGCAGGGTTTGAGCCATATGGCAGCTATAGAAAAACATACATTTACATTTAGAATTACTCATAGCCACTGCACAATACCATGATTTATGTCACCCTTTGAAGAAAACAGACAGTAAGTATCGTACTATCTTGCATATATGTTTTTGACAAAACAAAAGTTGCAAGTTTCTGGCTATTTATAAAGCACCCTTTAGGAACCTCAAAAAGACTCCGAATGAACTGATTTGAAATATTTCATCAAATGTTTCTTGGAATAAAAAAGAAAAGTGCCAAACACAACTCACTTTATCAAAAAACTTTCGATTAGAAAATGCTGATGGCTAATGTCTGGAATGACTTGTCTCAGAAAATCTTCATTGGAAGAGATAAAATGGAACAGATCATAGCAGAAAGTTCTTTCGACTAGAAAACTACGATACCCCTTTAAAAAACTTCATAAAATTAAAGACAATAAATTAAAGAACAGTTCATCGCAAAATACATCATCAAAATGAGAGAAGCATTCCATTGCAATCTGGTCGAATCTACATCGGAAAATGTTCAGTAAGCAGTGAAAACTCCACGTTTGGAATCACCATAAAACGTCTTCTGATTATTTCCCACTCTCTCTCTCTCTTGCAAGCAGCCGAGTTCAACGGGACTGACCTGGTGCTGGCTTGTTTTGCGTTTTCACTTGTGACCTTGGCACGTGAATCACGGGGATCTCTTCAGCCTTCTGGTCCTTCGGCGGAAGAGCCACCTTGCTGTACTTGAATGGCATGGCCGGGTGATGACGACGCATGTGTTTTCGGATCCTACTCGGGTAGTGTCCACGGTAGTCGCAGTAGCCGCACTGCAGGCGGAACGGGCCGTGCTTCACCATGTGCCCGCGGACCAGTTTCAAACTTGTGTTCGTGTACGAACAGTGCGGGCACCGATGGAATTTCATCGCCATCGATTTGGTCGCTTTAAACGATCGTCGGAGCAGCGAGACTCCGAACGCCGGTTTTGGGACGCTGATCGAAGCCGCCTTCGACTTGTTCGGAACCGCCTGGGGATGCTGGACCCTTCGCTGCGGCACTGGAGACGGTTTCCATGACAACAGTTCCGGGTCGACGGAGTGCTTCAGAAGCACGGTGCACTTCTCAAGGAGCTTTTCAACACGGGCGTCGTTCTCTGGGTCGCGCATGTCCTCCACTTCCACCTCGATTCCGCCGTGCTTGGTGCGGAAGTGTTTGCGCATACTCCACTTGCATGGCTCTGTGTATGTGCAGTACATGCACCGGTACGGCTTGTACTGGATCTCACGCATCAGGTGGTGCTTCATGTCTGTTCGAATGTGAGTCTTGAGGCTACAGAACGTACATTTGTACAGAACCTTACGCGGCAACGTTGACGGCATCGTGGAAACTGATTCAACTCGTGCAGGCTCCTCTTCGCGCACCTCCTTCTCGTCCGGCTCCTCTGCTGCCACCGTTTCGCGCAGTTCTACCACGTCTGAGTTGGGTGATGGTTTGTATCGGTAGTAACTGTCTTTCACCTGCTTCTCCAGGTCCTCGTTGCGAGCGTAGATGAATCTCTGTTCCCGGTCGGGGTGCTTGCTGCGAACGTGCTTTGTGATCGGAAAGCTCTTGACCGACCGCACGAGGTCGCAGTACGGGCAGAGGTACGGGTGGTAGCGCAGATGCGACATCGCGTGGTGACGCATGACTGTCACCTTTCCGCTCTTGTAGTTGCAAAGTCGACACTTGTAGATCGCGACGACGTAATCGTAGGACGTGTTGGCCTGGCTCTGCCCTGAGACTGTTGCAACAGTTTCACCTGAGTGGAAATCGTTTGGATCGGATGGTTCGAGTTTTGGCATTTTCCTCGGCGACCCTTCATCATCGTCGTCGCTTGCGTTGGACGTATGGCTTCGTTTGCGGGTACTGCTGCTGCCCGCTTCGGTCGGCTCTTTCTTGATGATGCGGAATTCGGGTGTTCTGTTTGGATGCGATTGGCTGAGGTGTTCGCGCATGCTGGCACCATTCCACATCACGATGTGGCAGTAGTTGCAAATGTACATCCCATGATGCTCCTGTGACAAGTGTCTCTCAAGTCCTGAAGCCGTGTCGAAATGTGCCGGACACACGTCGCACGGATGAAACACCTTTGAGTTGCTCTGTTCGCCACTCGAATTACCGTTGGAGCGATCCGATCGCGTGCTCGAAGCCGATCGAGCAGCTCTTGCCGGAGGAGCCGTCTGCGGTGGAACCATCTGCGACGAAGTGTCACACAGTCTGTATTTAACGAGTTTATTCGGATGCTTGGTGAGACAGTGGATCTGGACCTTTGCTGCAAGCATGTGCTGGAAATCGCAGTGGAAGCATTGGAACATTCTATGTGATCGTTTGTGGGCCGACAGCGACATCTCGCTGTCCGTTACAAATGAACATTTGTTGCAGCGCAGACAGAGAAGCGACGTCGATGCAGGAGAAGCAAGAGCCATGCCGCGCTGCGCGATCGAAGTCGAGTCGTCGGCGTCGTCTTCCGACTGCGACTCCGACACAGGGGCCGAGACTTTCGTGATGTTCTGCTTGAGGTAGTCTTCATATTCCTGGAATGTGCGTGTGATGGAGATCTCCATGCCTGGGTGTTCCTCCTCGATGTGTTTAATGACCTGTTGTCGACCCCACATGTACAGATGGCAGTGCGGACAGCTGAACTGGCGCAGCTGGAGATGTTGCTTTATGATGTGGTACTTGGTCTTGTCGTTTCGAACATCCTGATAGCCGCACAGTCCACACCGAAAGTAGCTGATCTTCTGAGACGGTGTTGCATTTTCACTTGTGTCTGTTATCACAGGTTTCTCCATCTCCAGTTTCTTTTCCACTACAGCACCATGTACCACTTTCTCAATTTTCGAACACAGGTACGTGGCTTTCTCTTCGACCGTTGCGTAGATCTTCTTCTCGCGACCCGGATGATGTTTTTCGATGTGACTGATCACGCCCTGTGACTTCCAGATGTACAGGTGACAGTAGGGACAGCTGAACGGCTTGAGTTTCATGTGGTAGCAGATCAGGTGGTACTTAACGTGACTCGCATTCTGGTTTATGAAACCGCACAGCTTGCACCTCCACTCGCTCTTCTCTTTGCTGTTGCCACAGCCCTCTGTCTTGACCGCTGCTTTGGGCTCTTCGCGGTTCTCGCCCTTTCTTCGGGTAGATTTACTCCCCGAAGCCGAACGCGAAGTAACGTTAAAGTGGCCTTTTTGTGAACTCGATGCGTTGCGTCTTTCATCAATTTCTTCATCCACTTCCAATGCATCACGTTCAAAGGTTGCTGGTCGACTTGGTGCAAGGACCGGTGGCTTCGGCGGCTCGGACTTTGCTCCCGGCTTTTTCAGTTCGCTGTCATCCAGTTCTTCGATGTTGAGAAGTGGAACGCCATTCTTGTTGGAGAATGCCATCGTCACGATTCCGTTCTTGTCCTCGATCGGAATGACGGCGTTGAAGAGGGCAAGATCGTCGCGAACGGAAACGGGTTTGTGTGGGTGAAACTTGGTGCAGTGGTTTCTCACAACCGCCTTGCTCTTGCTGTTGCCGAAGCTACAGTGGCGACACGTGTAGACCCTCCTCCGCATGTGGACGTGCATTATGTGCAGCCGGATATCGCGTCGGTTCCACTTGGAGATTATTCCGCAGTAGACACACTTGAACAGCCGCCGATGGTTTCCACCACTGAATGCCTCCAGTTCATCCGCTTCCACTCCACTCCTGTCATAGACTGAAGAATCCACTACATTACTGCCACTCCTATCGATCAGTTCCTGATCCACTGAATCTTCAAGACCGTTGTCCTTCCAGGTGGCTGAATCTGAGACGCCACCAGCGTCATCCGACTCGGCTTTCGGGTAGAAATCCAACTGTGGGGCTTCTTCTTCAACCTCTTCCACTTCCTCCTCTTCATCCGGTTCAGTCTTTACGTAAACTTTCGCAGATGACGTACTTCCCTGATTTGCCGTGGGTTCGTCACCCCCGTCCTGCGGTACATCCGCAAAACGTCTCCGGGTCACAACAAAAGGCATTCCAGCATGGTACTTCTCGATGTGCTTCTTGACTCGGTAGATCTCCATGAGTGCCACTCCACAGTAGTTGCAAGAGAACGGGTAGAACTTGAGATGCTTCGTGTAGACGTGGCGTTTGAGGGAAGACGACCCCTCCTGCTGGTACCCGCACAGACGACAACACTGCAGACTGTTGTCAACTTTGATGACGAACTGTGGCAGCCAGCGATCTCCCTGACCATCGCCCTTATCTCGCGATATCGATTCGTCTATGATCTCCACATCGTCACAGTCGCTAACATTTGGTGCAGCAACATCTGAAGTTGATGGAGATGCAAAGACATCGCGTTTCACAACGAGTTCTGGCTGATCACGGTGCATCTGCTGGCAGTGGCGCTTGACTTTTCCAATTTCGACACCCTCGAAAGTGCAGTAGCCGCACTTGTAGGGGCAGACGGTGATGTGCTTGTAGTAGTAGTGGCGTTTAACCTTGGACGGGTAGCGGTGGACGAAGGTGCACTCCTTGCACTGGTACTGGTCGGTTTTCGGCAGTCGGATGCTGAAATCTGAGTAGTCCTTTGACACGTTTGCGTGAGGCATCATTGCAGAATCGTGGTCCTCAGAAAGAGTGCTTTCGTTGTTTGAGTTGTCACTTTCGTCGAGCCTTGGTTCGGATTTTGAGACCTGCTGTCAAACAATCACCTCTGTCACAGTTTACGATGCACTGTTTCCTGCCTATTTACAGCATGTATCTTTATTATATTGCAGCCGTAATGGCAAATGGTTGGTGTGATCGGCCTGTAACATGGAGAGTACAGGTTCGAGCCTCCTCCCCTGAGACGGTTACTGTGTGGGGACCTCGAGCAAGTCCTTCACTCGTAACTTCTTAGCGCCATCGACTGATGCTTAGTAATTAGACAGTGGCGCTTAATAAATGCACAAAAAATAAGTTAACTCTGCAACCCACTTAACTGCACAGCATATGTAAGATATACCTCTGCCTTGGGATCAATGAAATTCATGAGTACGATACGTGATTTTAACAAGTTACTGTAGTGTTTTATAAATACAAAACATGATTTTCTGAACATTGCAATAACCCAGCAACTGACATCTGAAATCTGTAGCAAATGTTGCAAACAAGATGTGCCCCAAAATATGCACAGAACTTCCCCACTGGCACATCGCTTGATAATTTAGTTGCATATGCATGAAAAACTCAACCAACCTCACCTACAGATCTGCATATAAAACAATTTGTACAGTTTGTAAGGAACTTAAAAGGTGCTATATGAAATTTCTTGATAAATACATACATACCAAACCCTATCAGTGCATTTCAGATCTTTAAATGCAATATATGAAGCGTCTTATTAACAAATGCACACATGTGTAAACTTACCGCTGGCTTTTCGCACAGAATGCTTCGCAACAACGGCTTTTCATCAAGAACCTGGCTTCTTTTGTTCTTAGGCATGGAAACTGATTCCCTCTTGAAAACTGTTCCCATGATGGCCTTGGGTCGTGGCGGGACTTCCTCCAACATCAGGCGCCTCAGCTCCGAGCTGTCCTCCATGATCTCCTCATTCGCTTCTTCACGGTGTAGTTTCAGATGTCGCTGAAGATTCACCCGCACTCGATTCGTGAAGTCGCACTTGGGACACTTCACCGGCTCCCTGTAGATCATCGAAGGAGGCAACTGAAGTTCAAACTCCGTCAGTGAAATGTCTTGCAACCGGTCAACCATGACCGGTTCATTTCGCAAACCAGATGCATTTGATCGTTGCAAGTTCGGCATGAGAGACTCCTCGTAGCGAGCAGTCGGGCGTTTCTCGCTGGCTGTGCGTAGAAACGGTGTTGAGGTTATTGCTTGCGCCGTGGATGGACTCTTTTTGACCTTTCCAGGGTCGTCGTCAGCACCGAGCTCGATCTCAATTCCGTCCGCAATGCGTATCATCTTGTGCGGAAGGTCGCCGTGGTACTTTCCGAGGTGAAACTTGACACAGTTGAGGCGATAGTGGGCGAATTGGCAATATCCGCACTTGTAGCCTTCCGTCAGCGTCTCGTTTCTAGCGTGGATTGCCAGATGGCGCTTGAAGTGGACTGTCTTGCTGCACTGGAACGGACACAGGTGACAATGGAACAAACCCCCAGTTCTCTGAGCAGGAACGTTCGACATCAGAACTGCTGTCGCCGACCTTGGTGCTTCGTAGCTCACTTCCGAGGTGCTCTCCTGGTCAGGACTTGTGGATTTAGTCAGCAGCTTCTTTATGAGGCTTTCCGACTTTTCTAGAGAATGCGTCTTCAGATGGGCCGTGTATTTCTCGTACTCGTAGGAGACATAGCTACAGGTTTCGCAGTGAAACTGAAGAATCTTTTCTCCATCTCTTGTGTTGCTCTCCTGCACACAGATGCTCAGCGCTTCATCGAGATTCGGACCTTGGGCTTCCACCCCGATGCCGGATTCCTCTTCATCCGAACTCACGATCATCGGCTCCAACGGCAGATCCTCAAAATCGGTCGTTTCTGGAAGAAGGTTTCGGAGCAGGGACTTCGGAACTGACACAGTCCCTGGAAACGACGCGGCAAAGTTCTCACGAAGGTGTTCCGCAAGATCGTCTAAGCGATGGACCGTGGAGACGTGTTGTAGAAAGTCCTCTTTCCACATGAATGATCCCTTACACACCGGACATTCAAGCAAATCCTGGAGAAATTCGATCGTCTCTTGGAGGACCTCAAACCGGAATGCCTCGCTCGGATGCTTGTCGCCGACGTGCTCCTCAACCATGTCCATGCTGGTGGTGTCGACCTTACAGTAGGGACAGATGTAGTATCGAATGATGTGTCGTCCAGTGTGATGTGCCATGTGCTGCTGGAAGATGGATTTAGTGTCAGTCGACATCTTACAGACTTTACATTTGAAGAGTCCCGAGCCGTTCGGACTGACGTGCCCAGAAAGGCTGTGGCTCTTCAGCTGGAGATCCGAGTCACAGGTGAACGAACAGCGGCCGCAGGTGACGGTCATGCTCCGCTCGGCTGGAACGATACGTATCAAGTCATCAGACGGATCCTTCTGAACCTTGATAGGTTTTGATGATTTTCTTGAGCTTCGAGATTTTGTAACCTCGGCAGTTATGGGCTTAGCGTTTGCGGTCAGGTCAGTTTTAATTGTCAAATGTGAATCTTCACTGGCTGTATTTTCTCCCATTACAGTTTTATCTTTCAACTGTGAATCTTCACTGGATGCATTTTCAACCGTTACAGTTTTATCTGTCACCTTTGAAACTTCATTGGCTGCATTTTCAACTGTGTCGCTGTTTTTGCTGCTGGCGATGACCTGATTATTGTCTGTTTTTGGATCGCTGGCAGCATCTGATGCTTTTGCGCTCGCTATGACTTTCTTCTGTCGGTCGTTGTTCAAGATCTTTACATAGATGGTGATTTTCTTCGGCTGACCTGGATGCTGGACTGCGATGTGGTTCAGCAGTTCTTCCTTTGTGTCACTTGCCATCTGGCAGTGAGAGCACTTGAACACGTTCTTTATGTGCGCCTTGAGATGGTCCGTCATCGCGTCAAGCGATTCGGAAGCATCGAAACAAAACGAGCATGGAAATGAAGTAATGTCTGGATGTGCAGAATCAACATGAGTCCTCAGGTCGTTGATACGGTTGAATGAACTCGTACAGTCTTCAACAGAACACCGATAGAGGCCACCCTTCTCGGATGACCGAGCACCATCTGGTGGGGCAGGGTTCTTTGACAACCCATTTGAGGTTTCCGTCGCCGCAGTGTTTTTGGGGTCTGCAGTGGAAGAACCGGTGGATGTATTCGTACTCTGCTTCTGTTCGCAGGAAGTGTCATTTCCAGTCAGTTTGGTCGGTTCGGACGCGATTCCATTGCTGAAGATTTCTGGAAGGCTCGCAGAACCGGATGGAACGAGGTTCGGATCAAGTTTCTTAAGAAGCTGCTGGTGCAGTTCCTTCAGCGTCTTTTTTGGGTTTCTCTTTGGTTGTGGAATCGGACGTGGAGCAACATTCGAACCTGAGACACAACAGCATCATGAACATCCATAACAGAAGCAGAAGTTGATTACACAGTCAATAAGAAACATTATTTCCACAGTAGCCTAACTATTGCATTGCTGCAAAATTGCACAGAAACACAAAATTTGTTCTGATCTGTGATTCGTGTAAAATTGCACAGAAATACAAAATCTGTTCAGTTGTTATTCTACAGTTCTGTATTCAGCCTCAGTCTAGCGATTCTTTTATCCTCGTACTACACTTCTTAAAAGTTTCTACCGATGCTAGCAAACAACTGCATATCTTCTACCTTCTCCTTTTCTGACAGCTGTTCTGCTTCATGCAAATAAATATACCATACAGTAGCTTCCTTGCATGAATATCTGGTATGTATGTAACATATGTATGTATGTATGTATGCATTATGAATGCACGCATGCATGCATATATCAAAACACTTAATATAGCGCCATCTAGCTACCGTTCTAACTGATCTAAAATGCATTATATGGGAATTCAGTTCGCAAGATGACGGTGTAAACAACTTTAAATGTTTGTAGTACAAAGTACCTTCGAGGAGATCACGAGTGCTATTATCTTCTTTTCCATTTTCTGTCATTTTCCTCTCAGGTTCTGCTTCATTTGCACCCAAATGAGATTCATTCTGTGGTTCCTTTGACGTCCCCTCCTCTTTGGGTTCGTGTGAAGGTGGACTGGGAGTCACCAGAGCCATTTCTTTTGGACTGATTGGGTTGGAAATCGTACCAACTCCAGTCGCCAACTCCGAGTTGGACTCATCCGCATTGGAAGCTTTCTCCTCTTCCATCTCCATGAATTTATCAACACCAAAGCTGCATTGGCTCAAGCATAAATGAAACCTAAAAGTTCTTCTCCAAAATAAGCGTAAACTGAGAAGAAAAAAGCAAAACTTCATTAGCAAATTTTTTTTCAAACGATATCAATGGCCTTTGATGCCACAAGATGCCGTTAAATATTGGAAACTACTACAGAACTTCATCGAAATCTAGACGCAAATCAAAACACTACACTGAATTTGATCCAATCATTCTGTCACAGATCAAACTGTCAACTAAATCCAATCTCACCAATCTTTCCAAAATCAAAATGGTCAACTGAATCCATAATGATTTGTTTATCTGTTTATCCAAACAATATGTGACATTGCACATAGAGACAGCATTATTATGTACCTCTCACAAGCAGTACCTTCAATGAAAGAGAAACTTAAAAGGTGCTAACTGAGTGTTCTGATACACATTAGACATTATTAGGAGCTTCCAGTATATATATACATAAGTACATGCATACTTGCATATATATATATATATATATATACACACACATCAAAAGAAACTCAAAAAGTAGTGAAGGGTCAATCAAAGGTCAAAGGTCAATCAAGTTAACTTGTTCCAACTCTAAGTTCTTTTCATGATGTAACAGAATGCAATGATACTTTTCAAGTACTTCTACCAAAAGTACTCAATGTTGCAGTCATTGGGTTGAAGGATCCATTCGCAAAAGGTTCTGTGACTGTGTCCAATTGAGAATATCGCATCATATATAAAACTCTAAGGAAACACACAAAACTGGAACACAATAGTTGCCAATGTGTCTTGTTGCCAACTCAAGGAAAAGATGATCAGGTAAAAGGTCATCCTGTCTGATACAACAGTCACTTCATATGGTCACAGATATCCCAAACAAACCTGAAAACTGATGAGGAATTAAGTCAAGGAATTTACAACCTGGAGGAGTTTGATTGTGGAAACAGAATGGAATGACTGAATTCCTCTGAGTCAGATCTTACAAGTTCCCATGATCTTACAATCTGAATGTGTTTGATCTTGCAAACAAAAAGATGGACAGAGCTCCACAAAGTTGGTCCTGGCAACAACGGTTATTTTATTTCTGTGTTTATTAAGCACCAATATCTAGTGACAAAGCATCAGTAGATGATATGGAGCAGCAGTGCAAGAAGGACTTTTGCTCAAACTCCCTACACAGCAACTGTCTTGGGAAGGAGGCTTGAACTCACATGCTCCACATGGCAGGGTAAGCACTCAAACCAATCAGCTACTATGTCGCAAAGTAAATTCTTGCAAACAGACAAAAAGTGCCTGTCCTATAATCAGATTATTAAACAGATGAGAATCCGAATAGTGCCTCGCTTCGAATCTAGATCATGTCCATAATTCAGATTAAACAATAGATCCATTCTAGCACTATCCTCAGCGGACAACCACGGTCAAGACGGATTAAAGAGACAAGAGACAGGTGACGAGCTGAAGTCACTGAGGACGTAATCCAGTTATCTCTAAATAGCAGATGAAGATAAACATCAAAATCCTGGTTGAAGCTCCAAATTGATGGCTGACATGAGCTACAACTTAGTAAATTGATGACTCTGTAGCCAGGAAGTGAAGCAAGAGAATAGCTGTGCTGACTGGACGGACAGCAAAAACAAAGCCAAAGTATGACATGGACTAAGCACAAGAAAAACACAGGACTTGACAAATGACTGAAAACTAAAGATAAATCCTTCACACCCATCGCATTTGGGGCCCCCAAATGGCAGGCATTTATGCTGATGCTGAATTTTTTTTATTTGTGCAGAACTTCAGAGAAAATTCACTCTGTTCCAAGTGAATTAGTTGTGCAGCATTTCAACAAAAATTCACTCTGTTCCAAGTGAATTAGTTGTGCAGCATTTCAACAAAAATTCACCCTGATCCAAGTGAATTAGTTGTGCAGCATTTCAACAAAAATTCACCCTGATCCAAGTGAATTAGTTGTGCAGCATTTCAACAAAAATTCACCCTGATCCAAGTGAATTAATTGTGCAGCATTTCAACAAAAATTCACCCTGATCCAAGTGAATTACTTCTGCAGCAGTTCCTAGACAATTTACCCTCTGGCAATGCACTCCTGTTCCACCCTGAGCTTCCCCAAACATTAGGCACACAAGAGCTACCGAGTCTGCCGGCTGATAAATATTCCAAACGGATGTACCAGAGGCTGAACAGTCTGGAGCCAACTAGGCCACACAACAGCACATGATAATTAGCCACACCACTGGCTGATATTGGATGGCCGCCCACAGCTGACCCACGTCTGAGTCAGTCAGAGTCGATAACAGACGACGAGGAAGCAACTATTCTCCGCGAGAGATCCAATCCTCTGGCTACTGATTGCAACACAACCAACCGATCGCTGGACTTTGAGCAGACCAGTACTCACAAAATGTCGGCTGGCAAATCAAAGGCACATGCACACCACACAAGCACAAGCTGGTTTATCCTGCACAAACAAGACTTGCAATCCAACTGACTTGTGCACAGTCTGCAGTATCTCAACACTAGAATCTTCCTGCTAGAAGACAATATGATGACAGCTTCTTGAGAAAGTCATATCAGAAGTGGCATTTGCATCTAATGCTCCCGTAAGCACGGAAAATAATGCAAAAACCCCCGACTCGTGTAGGACAGAACCTTCAATGCTGATTCACCAAATCCTGGTGCTTCATACAAACAGTCGGAAAGCAGGCGTGTGATCCTGCTGTAACATAACAACTGTAAACACGTCAGCCTCCATAAAAATGCAAGCACAGAGTAGAGATGAAAAATCTGCTACAACACTGCCATCACAAAATCAGTTGCACCGAACTGAGTTGTCAAAAGGTTTGACCACAGCAGAGGAACCTGTAGGTTTTTAAAGAAATCCAATTCTGTTTCCTGTCTGCATTCAGATGATTTTAAGTGAAGAGACCATTTTCGAAAAATAATCAGTTTAGAACTTCACAGCAATCAAATCAAAGGCTGGTCCAAAGAACCAACAGCAGCCTCAGGTTCAAAGGCAGTAACTTTGAAGACTGGCACACATCTTCTAAAAACGAAATGGCTTCAAAGTACTCTAAGGCTAGTTGGATCCAAACATCATCTCTGAACACAGAACTTCCCAAACAAGTTCTGAAGTTGTAACAGCAATAGACGCCTGTGAGATCAAAAATCATTTCAGGCAGAACCATCCAAAATATCGCTTTGGAAAGATATGATCCTTCTAAATGCCAGTCTGTGCCAAGAAGGCAGCTTTACATGCCACTGTTTAAAGCCTTACAAGAACCGACTTTCTTTTCTAATGTGGTGACAGTTCCTGTAATCACATTAGAAGTGAAAATCTCTGATTTTGCCACAAGTATGTGATTCTTATTATTAAAGACAGGTAGCTCAAACTGTACTGGGATTTTTGTAGAGAATTTTGCAAAACATTCCAGTAACAGATGGAATCTCAAGTAGATTTTTAATTATACTGCCTGCCAACATACTAAGACAAACAAACCAGCAAGAGTAGGTTTTCATCACCATTACCGCATTGTCAAAATTCAGCATGTAAATTAAATATAAATAAATTATTTACTACAAAGATAAAAACAATATTTCACTCCTGTTACTTTGCATTGCTAAAAGCTAAAATTCAATGAGGAAAGTTTCAACTAAAATCATCTGAAGTTCAACAACTTTTTAATTCTGTTGTAATCATTTATCAAATTTAATATAAAATGTAACTGAAGACAACCTATGCACAGAAATTGCTGAATACCCAGGTAGCAGTGGTCCCTTCCAACAAATGCTCTTAGCCTTTCATTTCAAACTGTTATAACATTAAAATGCATCACTTGATTTTTGCTCTTATACTGTATTGCATTGTCTGACTGTTCCTGTACTTATCAATGTTTTACTGTCTCTTTTATGCACTGTTGCTCGTAAATTGTGGATGTTGGTCTCATATCAATACAGATTAGGGTCACTTGCTTACTCTGTTGCCATAGATTCCTGCACATTCCTGATCTTATCCCAGCAGAGACTAACTTACTAACTGGATTTTACCATAAATCACGAACAACCAGTGTGAACAGTTGCTATGCAATTTTTTATTACACTACATACCCTCAGTGCCCACCTGATCTTGTAAAATGATTTTAAAATGACAGTTTGCCCAAAGTAAATGCTAACATGAGTTGAAGGCTGGTCTAATCAATAGTGATACTGCAAAAACTCATTACAATGCCTGTGAGTCAGTAACTAAATTGCTATAATTGCCAGCAATTAATAATTAAGTGAGTAAGTAGCCTTTCTTCGCATGTGAAGAGCACGCAAGCATTACAGAAGTAGCTGATTATCATGTTTTACTAGGTAGTTGAGGCATATACCATTACATTAACAAGTTTTTATTTTACTATTTCTAATCTAACATGTATTAATATCATCTCTGATGATCAACATCGGCATGTAACCGACAGATTTTTTTAAACTTCTGCTCTAACCACAACTCCGCACTTCGCACACGTTCGCTGCGTCTTAACCACTGCGTCAAAACGTGTATCGGTTAGAATTACGCTAAACTGGTTAGAGAAACTTATACAAAAATAAATAACCATGTTATTAATAACCGATAAATAACCATTTTATTAATAACCGATCGTCTGATTCGAATTCGAACAACCCAGCCAGCCACAACAAGCTGTCACATGGATCGCTGGACGAGCGGAATAACGCATGCGACAACTATCGGCGTCCCACTTTTTCTTAATATTATATCAGACAGTCTCCGACCGAAATCCTACATATGTCCGTAGTCGGAAATTTCCAGATTCTTTCAGATTTTCCGGGTTTGCGTTCTAAATTCGCTTTCGAATCAGACGAAATCGTGATTTTACGACGAAGTTTTAATCGAGAACGCGATCCACTTACCTCGTTTTCGGCTACTCCGATGGCTTCCGGCGAAGGTTTTGTGCGTATTGTTTTATTTTATTTCCTTGGAAATTCGGCGTTCCAACCGGATACGACGGACTTTCCTCGTATGAATCAACCAGCCAAGATTCGGGTTACTGGGCCCAGCATGCGAGGGCGGCCGAGGTATCGCGGCGCGCCTTACGAAGGAGTCTTTGTTCGGGCCAGAACTACCAACAGGCCTGGTCCGACCTACCGACCAACAGCAGGCTCTAGAATCCAGTCGGCCGAGCCGTGGCCTATTGAAGAGGTAGACTCATAAACGGTCTGGCCGAACCCCTAGGGCAAGCAACAGCTCAGTCGTGACAGAGCTCAGAGGCCGGCCTTTTGTCCCCATATCGACGTACAGCCAGCCAGCTCCTCCGTGTTTGTGCGTGTGCGGGTGTCTTGTCGTACTGCAGGGTCCTGCTTGTACACGCCGGCGCCGCTGAGCATACGGACGGACGGGCCAGTGTCTAGTGAACAGCCAAGAGTGAGTTCCGCTTTGACGAAGGTACACGCATATTCGTGGCCACGCCAGTCATATTCTGTTCGCAACCTGCTCGCCCTACAGAGGACAAATCAATAGAAAGACATATACACATAGACGCGCACACACGCGGGCCTTGACGATAGGACGGCCAACCTAGTCGTCCGCGGTACTTGAGCGTTGGCGGCCGCGACGACAGAGCTCGCTTCTCGACTATCGGAGCAGCTGCGTATTATACACCGACCGGCCGAGCGATGTTCGTTCGTGTAAGCCCCTCTGCTGACGAGTGTCCGTCTGTCCGTCCGGCCGTCTGCCCGTCCGACTAGGTCGATCTGGGCCGACCGCTGCGGTTGTTTATGCCAGTTACGACCTAACGCGTCTGGCTGGCCTGTATTGAGTGGCTCGAGGGTGGGTGCCGCGTGCAGACGCAGAGCTCCGCGGCAACTACATCCTTGACAACGCTGGGATGTGAATGCAGTCGGCCGGGCGCGGATCGATGACTGGGCAGGCGGTGCTCGAGCCGAGGCAGACGTTGATGATACCAGTGGTGGTGTACTGAGGATGTAGCTGCTAATGCTGGCTGGTTGGTTGGATGGATGGATGGATTGAAGGATGAATGAACGGGCTACGTGTTGCCGCATGCCTGCCGACTTGCGGCTGCACTCCTTCTGCGTTCTCTCGAGGCGCTTCGTAGGGCGGCTTGGGCAGCATGGCGGATGTAGAAGAGGTCAGACACCGGATGTGACTTTTCAGTTATTGTTCGAAACATTTCAGCTATGGTTCCTTCATACTTCGAAACGTTAATTATGGTTCATCCTTAGATCATCTAGTCCTACTCAAACTTTTTCTAGGTCAGCTTCAGTCACGTGACAAGATGACCTTGAAATTTCAAGGTCATTGTCTTGCTTCGTGACATTTCTGTGATGATTGGGCTACTTGCATTTTGGGTTCGCGAGGAAAAGGTCAAACCTGGCTGTGACCTTGGTGGCATAAATCAACCTCTGACTTATTCATCATTAAGAGCATTTATATAGCGCTCATTCCAGCAATCTTGGCAACTTGCCCTATATGAACAATACCCACTACTCGCCTATCTTCGCTATGAATCTTCGTGCAACCTTTTCGATCGTCAAACTTGACCTTGAACTTTCAAGGTCAAATTGTCACGTGATTGAAATTTACCGTAAAAAACGTAGAATGGGGCTACATGACCTAGATCAATGCCAAATCTCTAACAGTCAAAACCTTTTTGCGCTACATCTTTTATCTCATAAAGAATGTTAGCTTCCTGTATTGCAATGTAAGGTATTTCGAATTTAGCAGCGATACAGAGAACCTGTTCAAGAGAGACCGGCCTAATCACTGGTGCATAATCAAATCAAATCAACGAGAGCCAGGTTGTTCAATGAAATTCCGAACAGATGTCACTGTGGCATCGGACTCAGGTACTTGGAAATTGAAGTATCGTAGGCCTACAGAGATATGCCTAACTAGATCTGGTTTATCCTGCGTGGGTCTGTACACAGCGTGCCTCTGAACTTCTTCAGTGAATAACTAAGAACGCCCAGATTCTAGTAGAAACCCAGAATACAGATCAGCTTGGCGCCGCATCGTTGGCACCGCTGCCTTTAACTGGAGAGAGAGAGAGAGAGAGAGAGAGAGAGACAGACAGACAGACAGACAGACAGACAGACAGACAGAGACAGAGAGAGACAGACAGAATCGGAATTCGACCAGGCTTCTCCAACGGTCTGTGATGTTTGACTGCGATTCTGACTTGAAGCGACCACAGACTGATGCCTTGGGCATTATGAAAACGGCGCTACAGAAGTCTTTAGATTAGATTAAAATTTCTACTATTTTCTTTGAAACAGACATCAATTGACGTCTTGTACGTTAAAAATAATGGCGCTATAAAAGTAATTAGATTAGATATAATTTGCCATGGGAAGAGAGGGAAATCTTCCATCGCTCCCCATTTCCAAGCTATTAGCTCCCTCCCTGAGGTATAAATTTAGCTCGCGCTTCACCCAGATACGAACTGGCATCCTGGTTATGTGTCAGCGCCAAAGACCAGATAAAACCGGCAGACAACGAAGTTCGACGTGTGCGGCTCAATAACATCCGGGTACTGAGCCTGGTGACTGGCCGTCATTCAGGTGGGGAGATGCATCACAAAGCTGACATTGGCTCGCCTCTAAGAATGTACGGAGATAAAGCTGATGTTCTTGAAAGGCGCTATATAAGTGTTCCCATAGATACATACATACATATAACTACATACAGCGACATAAAACTTGCACTAAGGACAACCCGCCTTTATAGAAATGTTGCCTCCAAGTTTCCCCATAAAATGCTTCTTTTCTATGAACATTTCAGTTGCGATCAGTCGCCAGATTTAGCCATGATCAAAATACAGTTTTCCCTGTACAGTAACGTAAGGCTGACGTCAAAGCCTCTAGCACCCATACGATGTCGGTGATACTACTACTAATGGCCAGATTATACGGACGTCAAGGGACTTCAAAATATATAGAAAGGTATAAAGTCGAGACCAACGGCCTTAGCAGGCATTAGATGACGTTAAACACTGGATACCAGTAAAACGAATTGTAATCGTAATCGTAATCGAATAAGCTGGTTCCCGCGACTTAGCTTTCGTTGGGCGCTGTAGAAATCTCGAGAATACGATAACGATTGCCATTTCATAACCCTTGCTTGCATGCACGCAAAGCTGTCACACCCACTCGATAGCAGGTGATGGTGGGGCCCCAGAGCGTTCACCCACCAACAACGGTCTGCAATGCGTGTAAATGCAAGCAGCTCTCCGAGGTCATGACCCGAAGACCGCGACCTCTGTCGGCTGCCATCTTGCGCTGACGTGTCCCCAAACGAGGCGGAGCCCTGACCTCGATCGCGCAGGTGCTCGCTGTAGCTGAGATATGCACGGACCTATCTGAGCCCTCGAAGCAGAACAAGCAGACGACTGCGGGGCACCACCAGATGGCGCGATTTCTAAACATAGTGTGTTTAGCGTCATTTGTGTAATGTGGTTACATACATGGTAAATGTAATGTATAATGTATTGAATGTAATGTATTACATATATGGTAAATGTAATGTAATCTATTAAATATAATGTATTACATATATGGTAAATGTAACGGTAACCATTGGTAAAGATTATCAATGTAATGTAATAAACGTAAAGCGTTAAGTGTAACGTAATAAGTAAATGTAGTGCGGTAACTAGAGCACAATGTTTTGAATGCAATATAGTCGACATAATGTATCAAATCTAAATGGAGAAATTTAAATTTAAATGTAGAAAGTGCTGTAACAAAAATAGTTTTAGGCTCATGTGATTTGATGTGATGTAATGTGAAGAACTTTATGCGTTGGAGTCTAAAGACAAGGGTTATTGCAACCTAAGTCAGGATAGGGCGGGTAAACAAGTTGAAACTAGATTCTTCAATGAATCGTAATTGTAATCGTATCGTAAGCTCGAGACTTCTGCAGCGCTCAACGAAATCCAAGAACTGGCAGAAAGGCCAGAACTGGGCAGTGATTCCAGTGAATTCAGTTACTTCTATAGCGCCGTTATTACACAGCACAAGGTGTCAATCGCAAGTCGTTCCAAGCGAAACCGTAGTCGGAGATTGTTAATCAGTTGGAGGAGTCCATTCAAAATGTAACAGCTCTGGGAAATCGTGAAACTTTCCTTGTGCATCGTTCATATAAAGACCTGCACATCGAGATTTAAATACGATCTCCGAGCCCTGATCAGCTTTCGTAGACACCCGAGGCCAGCGATCGATGCGTCAGGAAGACTGCCTACTATGCATCATGCCACCAGCGCTTTTCCAATATGGTCGTCACATTATGTGCACTTTCATAGCAGCCGTTGCTAAGGACGGGACTCCGATCCATCTGCCGCTGTAGCTAACCCGTTCGTCCACGCACTCATCCACCCATCCTTCCATCCGTTGTTCGTCGTCTCTCGAAGGTCCGCGGACTGGTCTCGCGAGGAGAGCGGGTCTCCCACGTCGAGCTATCGACGCAGCGCCGAAATGCGATGCATAATGCATAATGGGCGTTACCACTGCCAGCCAGCAAGCCAGCCGGTCCTTCAGACCCAGTCACGCCGTCGGCCGCTCGAACATCGACGAACGGCAGCTTGCCAAGCTCTCCTCCGCCCCCGTCGGGGGCAGTGTTCAGGTGCAAGACTAGCCTTCCAGGGGAGGGAGGGAGGACGTCGGGGTCGGAGAACGAAGCCGTGGCCATCTGCCAGACACCGTCGACCTCTGGCCGACCGCTCTACCTTCGATATGGACGCGTTTCCGCCTTTCACCGCGTATCCATTGACAACGGCTCGCTGTCTCCCTCTGACACGGCTGGTCCCAGTTTACAGCACGGAGGTCCCCGGTAACGCTTGGACGGAGTCATGACTCATCCGGTTACACACAGGGTCTGGTACTCGGTCCCACTGTAATTACACATTTGCATAGGCCGTAAAGAGCAGCTTACAGTGTGCAGGGTCTGAGGCTGTAGTAATTTATTAACGCAACTCTCGTAACTTATATTGTTAACATGGACCACATAGTTACCACGATCTGAGAATAATTACCAAGTCCTCCGTTGAAATGTTTATAAAGACCTCGGAAATGGTTGCAATGACCTCAACATTACAGAGACCTCATTAAATGATCGTGATTCGTTTTGTGAACATACATATAGCCTAGATAATCAACGTTATTTCAGTCAATGTAAAGGATCTGCGTTTAACGCCTACACAAGTAGACATAGCTATCTATCAGATTATTATATTCTACCAGGTCTAATTCCGCAGTAACGCTTGTTACTTTGGCTTCACCTGCTGAAACGATTGGCTGAAGGAATCAGATTATAACCAGTTTCTTTTAAAATGAAACGTCGAACAAATTCCAAGTTTCTTTTGCAGAATTCTGTACACAAAGGAGACAAAATGGCCGCTTCGTCGGGTCCAAGGACTATATATTGCAGGCGAAGGGCGTTCACCGCTCGATGATCGCAGGCAGTTTTATTTAAACTTCAGAAACTTTAAGATCTTCGCAGTGAATTGCAGTAACTGCTCGGAGATGTAGGATTATCGGAAAAAAAGGAACTAACGAAGCAGATTTAGCGCAAACTTGTATCAGGTTCGATCTAAAATCGCAATGAGACCAACGGTACAAATTTTGCACAAAGTGTAGTAAGTGTACAGATACTCCACTTGCTAGTAAGATCCCAATATGCTAATGAGTAGCTAATATGTTAATGAGTAGCTAATATGCTAACGAGTTCCTAATATGCAAATGAGTTCCCGGTATGCTAGTGAGTTCCCAGTATGCAAATAAGTTCCTAATATGTCAATAATGCTAACTATATAAGGTGGAAAGTTTTAGGAACAAGAGAGAGGGGACAACCGAGGCGGATCGAGAAGACTGCCGGACTTGTGGAACTGTGGTTTTAAACCTCAGTAAAAAGAGCTAACGAGGCCAGTTTCGCGGAATCGTAAACTCAAGATTTCTACTTCGCACAAATAAAGCCAAGTCTTGGGAACCAGCTTATTCATAGGTGCTGAATCAAAACAAAATCGATAGGCAGGGTCAAATTTGGTTCCTGGTCAAGATACAGGGGTCAGGAATCAGACAGTCGGGCAGCTACAACAGATAGCGTTTGGAATTGGGGCGGTAAGACATACGGAGAAAAGGAAGAATCAGGATAGGATTTATGGAAGAGTTTTTACAATTTTAAGCGAAAGACCTGCGGAATAATCACATGGTCTTGACGGTTCTGCTGGGACCTACAACCGTTCTTGCCCAGTTCAATCCACTTATCGCAATATGATCAACTTGCTCAATAATCGAGACAAATTCAAGGTTCAATACTATCAGCATTCAATACCTATTCCAAAGTTTTATTGAGCTTCTTTGACAGGCACACAACAAAGTCAACTTGACAAACAGCTTCGTGAATTTTTTAAACTTACGGACATATCGCTCACTAACGGACAACTGAACAAGTTTCCGCGCTTCAGGAGACCACCTAAAACCTGTTCAGCCATTTCCCAATCCACAGATGAAAGTCATGAACTTCATCATTAGTACTAATTAAAATAATACTAATAAACACAAAAAACAAATACATTACAAACGTGTAGTAAATACACTGAAGCCTCTTTATAATGCACCTCATTATAATGTGAACACTGATATAAAGCAGTTGGGGTTGTGGCTCCCAAATTTCGTTTGGCATTAGAATACATCATAACAAAAACTTGTTAGAATTTGGTTCTTCATTTGGCCCCAAACTGTAACTATACTGGATTATTTGCAAAGTGCCTGGTTTGCCTACAAGGTGATTTGCTCAGTTGACGGACATGTGGTGTTTTAACAAAAGCGTTACTTACTTACTTACTTAAGAGCACCACAGATGTGCTTTTTAAGTGGTGATGAGTCAAAAGGTCAAAGGTGCATCTTTAATGTTTTTGAAAGCATTATGTGATCATTATTAACATTCACAATGGCAACATTGATCACATATTTTCTTGAACAATGGTTGCTTATAATGAGGCTCCAGTGTATTTTTCGATGGTCATTTGATGTCGCATTGCGATAGCGCAATCACCCAGAATCCTGTAAGACACTAAATCGTTCAGATTCCAGTTCTCGCTTCAGACTGCAACCACAGAAAAATTAATTCAGAAATTTGACGCATAAACTACGTTCATATGTTAAATGCACAACACGTTTCAGCAATGACAGGAAATGCTCGGAATACAAAGTCTCTCGTTCGTCTCAGCAGTCAGCGTCGCAGTACATGACTGACCCAAACTATTTTATATTGGTTTTCACTTGTAACGAATGTATTCAGGAAAAGTCCGGTGGAGATGCCAGTCAGTGAAGCATCCAGCATGCCAGTGCAACGAAGCGTGACCGTAGCCAACTTAGTTTCCTCTGTTTGTCAGGTCCTTGACTTTGTAGATGCGAACAAGCCAGTGCTCTGTCGTGTAGGCTTCCTCCAGCACGTCCAGCTCAAAGTCCTTGTTGCCAATTTCCACGTTTCTCACGCGATCATATCCAGTCGGTTTGCCTGAAAACAAAGACGCTAAAAATAAGAAAGACTTGAGCACAACATCCAATCTGTAACACAATGTAATCTGCACAAGTAAGGTATCCGATATCCCACAAGTCAGACGCAGGGGAGGCGCTCATTTTCTTTTCTTTAGGCCCCTGAGCTGGCAATGGATGAATCCCAAGGTCCTGGACACGAGGTCAGTGCATCAAAGGACTTGCCATTTACTTCCTAGTTTACGCCGGTACCAAATTCTACTGCTTGATGACAGAGGCAAAGTATGCTCAACTTGCCCAGGATCGTTACACGAAGTTGAACCTGCAACCGCATGATCATCGACCAAACGCATTACTGATACACCACCGTGCCGCACAGAAGCTGCACATCAGGTCTGTAGTTGCAGGCTCAAGCGAGTAACAACCCTGAACAAGTTGTTCACAGACATTTATCACATACCTCAGATTCACATTTACCGAATGTGCATACGTAAGAAGGTAAATAAATAGACAATAGAGGATCACGTCAAGAAGCGACTGACCGGATTCCGTGTAGACCAGACCGAATCGATAGTAGCACATCTTGTACATGAGACAGTTGAGGAGAATGGGGGAGCCATCCTTGTCGACCCGGAATTCCCCCTGCGGGGTGTAGTAGTCGTTTTCTTTAATATGCTGACCTCGCTCTGTGCTGCCTCCTATTCGCACCATCCACAGGAACTTGTTTATATCTGCAAATTTACAACACATACAACTTTTGGATTTCAACGTTAAAATCTCAGTTCTTTAAATTACAAACTTATTATTATTCATTCAGGTACAAATTTCAGACCTGTCTGCTTCAGTGTTCTTATCCTCCATAGCCCAACGTCTCGTTTCTCTGACCAATCAGATTTCCACAGAGATTCTCCAATGGATTACAACTCTTAATCATGGTGTCACCTGAAGTGACCTTTGTTGTGACCTTTGCCGTGGCTAGCAACAGAACAGTAGTGGACTCTCGAGTGTTCTCGGTGGCTCTTTTGTCCAGTTGGCATTGTCGTGTGCCTGTCAGAAAAGCTCAATAAAACTTCACAAAACCTTTTAAAATGTGAAATCTTGTAAAATTAAATTTGCTGCCCCATTCAGCACATTCTTTTGGTTCTATTGTTGTCTTTCAGTTCCAAACTGACTCATCTCTTTCAAATCTGCTTACGCAATGTAGCCTGATTCTCTGGTGTCCAAGGTAATTGGATTTCAACCGTGCTTCTTTTACAGATTAAGATTCTTGACTATGGTTTAACTTGAAGCAACCATTGATTGATGCCTTGTGCCTTATGAAAACCCTAACCCTAGCGCTACACAAGTTGTTTCGCTACTAACACAACAGGTTTTTACTTTACACCAACTTTGGAAGTTTTTAAAAGCCATTATAGCAATATCCTGATGTAATCATAAACTCAGCTCTGAGCTTAGATGCCAGTTTAGTTCAGCAACCCTTTGCAAATTAGAATACAATCACTGCAGCGTATTTTAAAACTGTTTTTGCTTCTGAAAAAGTCTGGTTCTGCTCTAACCGTCAGAAGAGTATCCTGTCAGTCCACCAAATATGACAAGAACGTAACTGACGTCCAGTTCTCGCATAATTTCATACGCCTTATCTTCAGGTGAAGACATGGCCTACAAACCAAACCAACACTTGATCAATCAATCAATCAATCAACAACTGCATCAATCCATCATCCACACCAATCAATTAAAGGGAAGGAAGGAAGGAAGGAAGGAAAGAGAGGAAGAGAGGGAAGGAAGGAGAGAGGAAGGAATATGAAGGGAGAAAGAGGGATCTGAGGAGACAGTGAAGGAGGAAAAGAGGAGGAGGAAGGAAGGAGAAAGGGATGAAAGGAGGGGAGAGAAATAGATGAACAGAAGAATGATTGGAGGGATGAAAAAGTAATAATGCCTACAAAGCTAAACCACATACATGCCTCAACCAAACAAATCAAGCTACCAGAGATATTGGTTAACAACAAGCACCACTTCAAAGCTTTTAGTCTGCAATCGCTTAGAGCGTTCAGCTTTTAACGCGGAGAGTACGGGTTCAAGCCTCTCCTGAGACGGTTACTGTGCAAAGACCTTGACCAAGTCCTTCACTCATCTGCTCAGCGCTGTAGATTGATGCTTAGTCATTAGAAAGTGGCGTTTCATAAATGCAGAAATAAACAGGCTTTACCTGTCCAACGCGAGATATATGTGTATTGTTCCAGGTATTGTTGTCCACAAGAATCGTCCGATTGGCCATTGCCGTGATCTGGTATCCGTAATCCCACCAAGACATCACTTTTGCATCCTACCAAGACCATGCATAAGAAAACCATCTTAAAAAAATGCATCATCATCAATGCAATTTCTAGAGTAACACGGTTGGGGTCACAGATCCAAATATCAGAACTGATCTTGTGACAATGCAAAACCTCATCACTGTAAATGTAAATGTACATGCTTTTCCATAGCGAATGTATGGTCTTGACCCTGCTCATTTTCAGTGAATTAATCTTTCATCAAAGCTGCCCATTTGAAAGGGTGCCACGCCATTTAAGGTCCCCATGTATGTACCATGCTAGCCCAGGATTCAAATCTCTGAAATAAGCCACAACCAGGATGCAAACCAGCATCCTCACACTCAAAGGCATCTTGACATATGCTTTAACCAATGCAGCTATGATGTGGCTTCCAAAAGTATCACCATAAGAAGTTTCAGGTCGGAGAAAGAAATCCCAGAAACATATGTCACTGCAATGCAAATTCTGATACAGTGCTGTCAAGATATGAACCCTAAGTTACGGACTTCAACTGGTTCTGCGCAAAGGTTTGTGTTAAAGAACGCAGTTTTGTTTAGAAGAATCACAAGATCAATTGATGGTGAGTAATAACACAACAGATAAATACACAAATAATAATAATAAATTACTAATAATAAAAAACAACATTAAAATTTAAATAATAACATTACCACCATTTACGACAATAATAATAATAATAAACATTAATAATAACACCATTAAAAGCATCATTTCCAGACAATGATTTTGTCGTGTGCTCAGCACCGCTATTTACCCCATCACAGGCATAAAGTAGGGTAAAAAATAATAATAATACTAATACTAAGAGGATAAATAAACATCAAATACCTCGGGTGTGTTGTGTCGCAGCCAGTAGTAAGCCTCCCTGAAGTCATCGAATATGATTCGCCCACCATCTCCTCCGCGGGCCGACAGGACAATGGACGGACTGGAGTAGGCCTCTGACGTCACCCACGTGCAGTGGAACGTATACGTCACCAGGAACACCGTTACCAAGCCAACGACCACAGTCGCCACCTGGTGTAATAATTTTCAGGACAAACTTAAGATCTGCCTCCTCTGGCCAACTGTTTGTCCAAACTTAGCAAAAAAGGCGCATGCCTTCTTTCACATGCTACAGAGGCATGCAAACAAGTTTGCTACATGAGATTACTGTAACAGACTGGGACCAAAGCATTCACTTCAGAGGCAAATAACAACTTTACCTTTGCATGATTCACCTTTACGTGTTACCATTATATTTTACCTTTACTTCTTACAAAGGTGCTAAAAGAACCTTTTTTATATTTGCAATCACCCAGGAAGCTGAAGCACTAACTTCGTTCTTGAATGGATAGTTGACGTCGGCCTTTTTCGCCTTTTTGTCCTTGCGAGCAACGTCCAGATTCATCATGTATGTCGTCAGCGTCGAAGAGACGGCGATTCCAGACAGGATGCACATCACAGGAGCCAAGACCAGCATCAGTCGCACCATGACACCCTAACAACGGACAGGTAAGACAACACATAAAATTAAATGAATGCACCCACTATGATACGCGGGAGCTTTACAGACCTTGAAAAAAGAACATTGTGAACAGGAATATTAGAAGATCTATGTCCTAAGCAAGTAAGTAATGCATTTGTTAACACCACCCTCCTTTCAAGTACCTATTAAAAATGTCCTACAGAGCCTCTGAGAGGTAATTGCAAGGAAGGTTGCATAAAAAAGGTTAAGTTGCATACTTACATATGGGTTTGAGCAACTGAGAAGTCAACAGAACTTACGGCAAAGTAGATGCTTGTTACTCCGTACATGATGATGAAGATGTTGGCATCTGTTGGCGCCTTGAAGCAGAAGTAGAGACCAGCTGCAAGTTCAAGCAAATACTCTTATCCAACAAACACATCTAGACATATGCAAAGGTATTCAGAGGTAGGCAAAGGCATTCAGAAGTATTCAGCGGCATGTGAAATGGCATCACTACCACCAGCTTTGAGGGACTCTTCCCTTTCTCTTATTTCATATCACAAAAAGTTAAGACTTTTTCCAGCTACAACAAAGGTCCAGTGTATTCAGATCTACGCAATGGAACGTACAGAAGAATGCAAAGGTAAGCAGAAGTATGCTCTAGATATTTCCAATTTAGATCTGATCGACGATAGACATCGCAAGTTTCCAGATAAGATTAAATTAAGGTGTCGTGGCTCACTGAGAAGAGGACCACAAGTTTCCGTAACTGATCAGATGGGAATAAAGATAAGCAGCTCACCAGGGAAGAGAAAAACGAGCATCTGTAGATCGAAGTAGAATGAGCTCCAGGTGGTCGGCTGATGTTCAGAGACGGAAGCGATGATCGGGATGTTGTTCTTCGCATATGATGGATCGAGCAGCGAGTAGAATCGACCGGTCCACGGAGAGATTTCTAACAGCGCAGTTCAGGAAAACTTCCGTGCCTCTTAGACTAGCGTTCATGAGCTAGATCAAGCCTAGACAATTGTTACGCAGGGGCCATGGGAAAAAACGCTTTTCACCATTAGTGCATGCTTAGGCATTTGATTATAGAGTCAGCAAGTGCTGAGAACTACTTAAAGCGCAGTATTACATGTATAAATACTTACATAGATGTATAAATGGTCAGGGTCTATGTGTGTGCAAGAGCTGCCAGTGGAGATGTTTCCTGTTAATTAACCCTCATTCACCCACAAATGAACTTATCATTCTTAAGTAAGTAAGTAACACATATGTTATCATGCCATATATCAGTCAGTTGAACAAGGAATTGTATACGCAACGCTTGATAGTTGCAGAGTAGGGACTCTGAGCAAATCCATCACCCACAATTGCTCAACCCCATTGACTGATGCTTATTTATTAAATGAAATACTAATAATAACATTAAAGCAACACTCAATGAGCTCTAATATCATTCGGAACAGCGAAAACACACATCTGCACAGGAAAAGGATACTGCCAAGTGCGGTGGCTACACCAAAAGCCGACAGTCCGATAATTGCGGCGAAGATGACAAGACTTCGGAACAAGATTTCGAACTGTTCACGTGAGAGACGAGACCTGATGTAGTCGATGAAGGTATGAATTTGACACAAGCCAAACACTCCCAATGCCTTCAAAAGCGAAAAAAGACAAAACTTAGGTTATTTCTTGATTTTGTACATAAGCAAAGTCAATAAATCTGAATCTGAAGCTGTCAGTGGCAGTCAGGACAAAATCATGCAAAAGCTAAAGTAACATATCGTAAGTTGAATTCGTTCATGTCTAAATTTACGGTTCATCTGTTTTAACTTCCTCATCCACCACAGCCTAACTTCAGGCTTCACTGAAGAATGGACTTCCCCAACAGATCACAATTTCTGACAGCAGTTCACTTGAAGCAACCATTGACAACTGGTGCTTTGTGAATTACGATAATGGCACACAATAGAAGCCACTGACTTGCATTCCTTTATCCTGTATCTGTGGTAAAGATGCTTTTCACCTTCACGTGCATTCGGTCATCAAAAACTTGTACCAAAAATGTACATACGAAAAACACAAAAACATTAGAAAATCACTCACGGCCATGTGCTCACTTGACTGCACCGGCTGGAATCCAACAAAAGAGATCTGCATCGAGAGAATTGTTCCAATACAGTAAACCTACAATGAAGACATTCCCTCGGTAAACATCACGAGAAAAACTGCAGACTGCCACCATCACAACTGAGGGAACTGTTATGATTCTGACTACGATTTCACTTGAAGCGACCATCTATTGATGCCTTGGGTATTATGATAACGGCGTTATAGAAGTCATTAGTCACCTCTGCAACCTGGATTAGCGCCCACCATGTGAAACTAACATATTTCGCATTGCTAACTGTGTGTAGCTTTGGAGGCCACCATCTTCAATATGTATGCCTCCTTAAATCCACTACCTAACTCTCAGCGTAGCAATCGATGCTCTACTTTATGTTCCAAGGACTGTGTCTTACCGTGGAATAGGCCACGTAGATCCGGTGAGAGAATCTTCCGGTCAACATCAGAGCCAAGACGTGCAGTGGAATCAAGTTGATAAGGAAAACATAACCTCCCCAGGATGACACCTGTCAATAACAGCAACAAGCAACCAAACCTCTGCCAATCAAATTCAGCATGACATCTGCCAATCAATTTGTACCTGACAGATCGCTGTCAATCGATAACTGGACTTTGATTCACATGTCAAGCTGTGAACCTGTGAGTGCCCTCTGAATGATCAGAAATTCTTACCAAACTTAACAAACAGATTACAAATTTGATCAAGTTTTAACTTGAAGCAATCATCAATGCGTGTCTTATGCATTAAGACAACAGCACTAATAGCCCAGGGTCTTACATGGAGTCGAACCCACAACCTCATGATCATTGACCAAACGCTTTATTGATGAACCACAATGCCACACTTTAATGACTTAAGTTAACATCAGTTAGGCTAGGTAGGCAGCATTTTTGCAGGCACTGAAAAGGGTCAACACTAAGTGTCTAGATAATCTACTTCCTTGCAGCCATGAAGCGCAGAGAGAGAGCGAGAGAGCTTTAGAAGACGACTTACCATGTAAAAGTAGGCGAGTGCACACATGACCGACCAGAACAGGGAACCAGTCTTGACTGATTTGATCCACATTGTGTATGTCAGAAGCATACAGAAGATTGCAATGCCTTCATTATCATACGATCCGGCAACAGATCGAGAGATGTAGCCAGGAACAATCGCAATCATTGCTGCGGCCACCAGTCCAGCACCAGCATTCTACAAGTCACGGCAATTTAATGACAATACATTACACAACATTTATATAGCACCAGAATAATATTGTCAAGCGCCTTCAAGGTCATAACAAGCTGCAAAATAAGAGTTCAGATAACTAACTGCTGATCAGCTTACAACGAAAAGATAAATAAGCAGAGGAGTGGACTTAAAGGCCTGAGGCAGCAGCCATGGCTACAAAGTGTTGGCAACTTCGTTTGCTTAGCCTTGGCATATGAGGAATTATGCAAAGAACAGCGGTCCCTTATGCCAATCTTGATTGTCAGCCAAGGCAAAAAGTATTATAGCAACTTCATTTTTAGCTTTGGCACACAAGGCTAGGAAATTAGGCAAAGAAGACCAGTCCTTTAAGCTAACCCTATGAGGCAGCCATGGGCACAAGTGCTAGCAACTTCATTTTCTTGGCCTTGGCATGTAAGCATGAGTGGATAGTCCTGTCCTTCGCCATCTGACGTTCTGAGGAAGACCTTTCCACGAAACATGTCCCACAACTGCAGTAGAGCAATCCCCAAAGCGTTTACTAGAACTTTGTACATGTGTAATGATTTCTGGTTACCAAACATTACGCCAGATCCCACAGCAAACCTCGAGATCTACCTTAAGCTCCTTCGTCAGGTGATAGGTAACAAGAACCGTCAGGCTTGAGAAGAACGGAGCCAGAAACACGCAGACATCTCGGATGTGAACCGTTAGATGGAAGAAGTGAAGGACGTGATAAAATACTGCGGAAGTCAACATCAGACCTGGAAAGACAGACAAAATTCGTCAAATGCGCTAAAGTCTAAACCTGACATAAACTTCAAAGAATATCAAAGATAAAATGAAAGCAATTATCAGAAAATATGAGAAAATTCTTACATGTAACGTACAGCAGTCGACTGTTTTGAGCGCTCGGATTATAACGTGGAGAGTACGGGTTCGAGCCTCCTTCCCCTGAGAGGGTTACTGTGTACAGACTTTGAGCAAGTCTTTAACTCATAACTGCTCACCATCAATTGATCCTTAGTCATTAGATATTGGTGCTTAATAAATGCAGAAATAATAAGTAATAATAATATCTTGCCAATTTTTACAAATTGCCAAAGTTGATCATCATTTGGTAAGGGTATTTTTACAAATGACATCACTGTAACATTACATTGTAAACAGGAACTGTTCATAATTTTAAAATTAGTTGCTCCTATACTCACAATTAAAATAGTTTTAGTTTTATTAACATTTTAAAATACTTAGATAGCTAAATTAACAATAATTTAATGGTTAGTTTTATCCTGTTCATAGTGTACTCACCAGGATAGATGGTTCCACCGATGATACGCCCCAGTGGGTACCAAGCACGGTCATCGAACCAGTTGTGGAAGTTGTAGAATCCCTCCTCGGCCAGGAAGCGCGTCGTTCGATAGTTGAAGTACGGATCGAACTCGTGAATGACGCTCTCGAATCGCAGCACGGAAAAGAGACGAGTGCTGAAAGCTAGAAACACAAAAAGACACTTTAACAGCCTACTTATTACCTAAACATAACATATTAGTGAGGAACATTGCAACACCCTGAACGCATGATCTTGTCCTTTCTCTGCTTCTATTTTCCCAGCGGTTCAAGACCATTTCATTCTTTTCAGGTCTTGTGTTGTGTATATAAATGTACACTTCTTCTTCCCCTTATCTATCCTGCAGATCCAATTCTGCCAGCCATTCTCTTGGATATTGACCTGGAACTGAACCCTTCTTCTAGCCTATCAATTTTGTTTTGACTAAGCGCCTGTGAATAAGCTGGTTCCCACAACTTAGCTTTCATTGGGTGCTGTAGAAATTACGATTACACTTACGACTACAATTATGATACATACACAAGATGGCTGCCATGGTCAGGACTGACAGTTTCAGCAGTGTATCCTGTTTCTCGTACGACATCTTGAACAACCAAAAGGTTGACTTTGACCCGGACCGTAATGACATCTTCAGGAAACTCCTTTCTGCTTCTAATAAAATATTCCAACATTTCAATATTAATTAACATCAGTTAATTAATAATAATTAACATCAAACTGGTTGGACTACATGGCAAGATATCCTCTCAACTTCAGCATTTGTCACTAGTTTCCAAATGTGGGCTATAGACATAATCAACTATAGGTGATGTTACGCATGTAAGAAAGTACATACGTTACGCAAGTAGACATATATAATGCACCTTTGACAACATCTCGAAGGTGGATCTTTTTCAGCACTTTTCCACGTCAATTATCTCTGCATTTTTTAGTATTCTGAGTGATTCTGTTACTCTTTACATGATTATAAGTGGCCATATGCATCACCTGAAAAATGTTAATTTTTGCTAGTATTTTCAATTATGCAACTACAGACTCACTTAGTCATGCAAAGTAAAATACTACCATCCAATCTCGCGAGTAACTCACGTGTGCAAGACTAAATCTGTAAAACTTTAATGTAAAAACTACCGCTTTGCTTCAACGCCTTGCAAATTTTAACCCACAAAATGACTTCATTAGCAAGCGTTCCGCAATCCGTTTCATAATCACTGGATAAGGTTTGTAACTAGATCTACACCCAGAAGGCAACCGGGATGTGGGTGACAAAAAGGTTTAGATGCAAGAGACGATCGAGGGGTGTAGGCATTTGTGCCACACGCCAAAAATCCACACGGCAATGAACCCTACACATGCCACCCTGCATTCATCGACAACACGTCGATCGCCTCCCGCGGATGTCCGACATGAATTCGGAAGAATACCAAAGATAAAACGAAAGCTATAGTGAGAAAATTAACTCACGCCAATTAAGAGTTTGGGTATAAATCTGCCACGGAACCAAACCCCACGTCGACCGAATCAAGGGAGACCTCTGACGTGGACTACAGCCGCAGCTGGCCAATCAGAACACACGATGCTTAATATCGGTAAGTAAGTAAGTCGAACATCATTTGCAAACCGCAGAAAATCAGTGAATGGATAAAATACATCCCAAATTCTAATCTAATCTTAAACTTCTATAAGATTATATTAGATTAGATTTTGAAGTGTCGTTGAGTAGGCCCTATAACTATTACTGGTCGATGTTCTCTGCGGTTCGCAACTTCGCGGTCGATGTTCAATATTCCAAAATGCACATAGGCCTATTCTGAGAGAATTATCTTATTTAAGACTTTTCAAGATTTGACATCACATTTTTAGATTTCAGCATTGCACAGACGGAAAAACTTTAAAATATGCAAGATGTAAAATGAAAAAAGATGCTAGGGCTACGCCAAAATTACACAAGGAAGAGTCTAAGAAGTTTTGCATAAATTTGTGTGGTTTACAGTCGATCGAGTACCAGAATATTGTAAATGAATATCTAAATGATAACCATGGCATTATGATCATCCCTATCTTAAATAGTATAACCTAGAGCGATGCAGATTAAGTTAATTTTCAGCAATTAGTAAAGCGATACAAAAGTTTTAATTTAATGACCTAATTAAACAAAAGAGGCCGAGCGGAAATTCCGGTCTCCTTAGCAATAATTTTTTCATTGTTGTTGTTGACAACTGGAAGTAATGGATGTTAAGCGTTGTTAATTTATCAATTAATAAGATCTAGACCAACCATAAAGACACACTTTTGGTACAGTGTAATTTTGATCTGTCAATTAACTTAATGAATAGTTCTGAAATGTACGCTATAATTGATATTTATTATTTTGCGCCAATATTAGATCTGGATGTACGATACGATGATTGTGTGTGTGTGTGAATGTGTATTATGTATTGTATGCATGTATGCATGTTTGTATGTCTGCATTTATATATGTATGCATGGACATTTTATAGCGCCTTTTGGGACCTCTGAAAGACGCTTGAAGCATGGCTATTTTACAGATCTAAAACGTACGACTTCAAATATAAGCTGAAACATTTGAACTACCGGCGGATGAGGTCGAACATTCGGTGTCAGTTGGAAGCGGCCTTACGTATTTGATTTTGTTAAAGCAAAAAGTACGATATTTTTTGCAGGCATTTCATTTTACAAGCAAGGCAATGGATTCTCAGAGCAATAATACTAAACGGTCTCTCAGGGTAAAAATCATCAGCATGGGCAACGCTGAAGTCGGAAAAGTAAGACTTTTTTCGAAACGCCTTAGACAATATAAACGTCTACATATGTAGCAGCTTTTAAGAAGTGATGGAAATCTGTATTGATTTGTTAATTTGTATGTGGAAGTAAAAATGAACGGTATTTCTTATTATTATTTCTATTATTATTATTATTTCTATTATTGTTATTGTTATTATTACTATTTCTGCATTTATTAAGCACCGCTGTCTAATGATTAAGCCTTGGTTGATAGTTCTGAGTAGTTGTGAGTGAAGGACTTGCTCAAGGTCCCTACACAGTAAGCGTCTCAGTGGAGGAGGCGTGAACTCTTACTCTCCGTTTTATGAGCCGAGCGCTCTAACCCATCATCTCCCATGCCTACGCATCAGTGTTCAGATACACACATACATATGTAAAACCTATTATATATACAACTTGATAGGATGTTAATGAGTGATGGCTAGACACTGATGGTACGATGTTGGCAGATGAAGTTGTAATTGTAATTGTAATCTGACATTTATAAAGCGCCACTTCAAGAATAGACTCATCAGAAGCGCTCCCGACCCGAACCAGTGAGACCACTGGCAAATAATACAGACTTCAGGCGCTTGCGAAACTGCGGAAGAGACAAACTGAGGAATACTAGCCGGAGCTCTCGGGAAAGGCGATTCCAGCTATTGGGTCCAACGTAGGCAAAGCTTCTAGACTGCGCTGTAGCAGTGCGCATACGAGGGACAGTCAGAAGTCCAAGGGAGGCCGACCGAAGAGTGCTACGGCCTGGAACCAAGGAGACCGAAATGCAGAAGTCCCTACGAACATGTTTAGTGCTTGTTTGGGTGACTGTCCACGCATTACCCGAGGCCATCTTAATTCTCCATCCTTCTCTATGATGTCTGTATAAATGTACACTTCTTCTGTATACATCCTCCATCATTCTACTTCTGTAAATATAATTGATAGGTGAGTGCCAATGCAGTTTGGGAGGTTTAAAATGATGTCATGGAGTGCTCTTGTCACTTTTGCAGTTCAGCCAAACAATCCTTCAGCCTTGGAACAATGGACAAAAGTGTGTTACATTTACTTTACCTTGATACTGGCTAGCACAAGAATCTAACCCTGATCAGTATTGCTTAACTTTTCTGCCCTGCCAGCATCGTATCAACGAGACCATTTTTACACTTGCAGCTAGGGTTACATGCTAACGAGACTGACATGCTTGTTTATTTAAATTTCTTTATCCAGAGCTGCGTAATCAAGCGATATTGTGAGAAACGGTTTGTTCCAAAGTACCTGGCAACAATTGGCATCGACTATGGAGTCACAAGGTTTCTATCACATCTACATTTCTTTTTTCACATTCTGTTGTACATTGCTTACCGTATTTTTCGATAAAGAAATAATTTTACAGCTAAGGTTGTCTCATAACATTATTTTCCTTAACCTGGTCTTTGCAGGGTTTATGTGGTCTTAACAGCTTCTGTCGTTATAATCTGGTTTTGGCCTCAGATGTTCTGCCAGTTTTTCATCTCATCGTTTTGCTGTTTATATTATCTGCAGAGTGAATATGAAAGGCCGTGATGTAAAAGTCAACATCTTTGACATGTCTGGTCACCCTTTGTTTTATGATGTAAGTAGACAAGTTTATGCTTTTAGGCGTTCTTGGTGATGGTATGAAGCTGTGGAATTCACTTCTTAGATCTGAGCATTGCGTCAGTTCTTTAGTGTTATTCAGATCTAAGCTTAAGACTCACCAGTTTCAACTTACTACACCGGCCTAGGTCTGGTTGTTGGTTTCCATGACTTATCGCATTTCAGTTGAACTTTCCCAATGGTTCTGATTTTTCACTAGGCTTTCACATCAATTTATGCCTTTTGCATTTGATAAAGGCACTGAAGAAATTAGATTCGATTAGATCAAAATATGATAGTGATTTCTTTTCTTTCATGACTATAGATAAGGAATGAATTCTACAGTGATACTCAGGGGGTTTTGCTGGTCTACGACGTTTCGCTCCGATCGAGTTTCGAAGCGCTTGACGCCTGGATGGAAGAAATTAAACAAGAACTCGGCAGCACCAGCGACATTGAAGAGATCATCTTTGTTGTTTGTGCTAATAAGGTGAGTGTTCTGTGTTTTGTGGTGATAGTGTTCTTGTGTTGTCTGCGGCAGTGGAGTGTTAAACTGTGTGTTGTATGTGTTAACGTGATGGTGAGCTGTTGTTTGCTCACTCAAAACACATGGTTGCTGAAGACAAGTTATCGTAATTGTAATCCCAAGATTTCTACAGCGCCCAACGAAAGCCGCGCCGCGGGGACCAGCTTATTCACAGGCGCTCAGTCAAAACAAAATCGATAGGCAAAAGGGTTCGGTTCCGGGTCAAGATCCAAGAGAGAGACAGCGTGGCAGCTACGGTGGGTGATGTTTGGGGCCGGAGAGTTAATCAGTTGCTGGCTGGCTGGCTCTTGGGCTCCCATACTCATTTAAATCCATCGAAACTGCTGCCTTCCCATTTCTCTTGGCTTAAACATAACCCACCCTAACAGCTCCTCTCCCCCTTCTCTCTTTGGTCTTCTGGCAGCTGGACTTGGTTCTCGACATGGCACCTTTGAACAATCCCACTGACTTGACGCAGGGCTGGTGCCCTGTGCTTAGCTTTTAACTAGCACTTCAGAAATTTCAAGTTTACAATTACGATTATGATTACTTGCTTGCTCACTAACTGACAGATTGCTAACCCACCCACCCATCCACTTGCTTACTTGCTCACTCACTCACCGCCCACTCACCAGCCGATGTGTAATGGCTTGATTGATTGTTTGCAGAAAGATAAGAAGCGAGTTGTGGACGAAGTGGAAGGAAAGCTGTGGGCTGATGCGCATGGGTTCCTCTACTTCGAAGTCTCAGCACTGACTGGTGAAGGCATCTCAGAAATGTTTCAGGTTAGAATCCCTTCACAGAAGGAATCAAGCTTAATGCTTCTTTCATTAACTTAAAGGTTTTGACTCTGCAGTGCTCTCAACTTACTCATCTTCATCAGTTCTTTACCATCCAACCACCCCACTAGCAAGGTCCATACATAGGGACCTAAAATGGCGTGGCACCCATTCAAATGGCAGGATAATATTCAGGCCCATACATATTTGTAAACACTGCACTGGTAGCAAGGGAATACAGGGTAGGGTTATATTCTACCCCATGTGTACAGTATGTGTAAATGTTAAGAACGTAATCAACTACTGCATAATGCATATGTTAAAATTAGAAGGAGCTATGCCCATTCAAGATACCTACTGTATTATAATTAATTAGCAACAAGGCATCAACCTATGGTGCACCAAATCCCAGCCGTAATCAGGTCAGTTCCAGAAGGTTTACCCTTTGGAAGCTCCATATCTGTTGTTTCTTTTAGGCGTTCTTTGACGGCATAATTTTGGTGTCAGACAATGGCGGTCGACGGCTTCCAAAGTCGACGCGACTCGGTTACACAAAAGAACAGGTGGAAGCAATTCAGAGGCTGAAGAATGCAAAGGACGACTTTCAGCGACTTGGTCTAAATTCTAACGCAACAACGTTTGTTCACTCTCTTTCCTACCTATTATTTGTAAATTAGGATATGGTATGGTGTGGAATGGTATGGTAGCATTTGTTCACTTTCTGTCCTACCTGTTGTTTGTAAATTAGGATTTGGTTAGCTGTGGTAAATTAGGGCTAGGGGTTGGGTATGGTAAGGTAAAGTTTATTAGTTTCCATGACTTTAGTACATGGTGCATGTTGTGTTTCGTTGCCAGGGACGATGTAAACAAGGCATGTTGTGTTTTGTTGCCAGGGACGATGTAAACGAGGCATATTGTGTTTCGTTGCCAGGGACGATGTAAACAAGGGATGTTGTGTTTTGTTACCAGGGATGATGTAAACAAGGCATTTCGGAAGCTGTCTGTTCTGCTTCATCCAGACAAAAGCGTTGCACCAGGCAGCGAAGAAGCATTCAAGATCCTCGTTGCTGCCAGGACCAGTCTGCTCAGGGTCGTCTCCCGTTGACCCAAGGTCATGACCCCACGTTTGACTGGCTCCTTGGATTGACTGGTTCGAGAAGATTTACTGGTTCTGAAGACTGTCCGGTCCTCTGCTGACCGATGCTTCAGACTGACTGGTTTTTAAGGCGGGTTGGCCTGACTGGCTCTTAGCTGGTTGGTCTGCCTGATTTGTGCTTAAGATCAGCTGGTTGTTGGAAATGAGGGCCCATAAGCATTACTGGTTGTTAAGATTGACTGGCCTATGAAATTGACTGGTTAAAATATTGACTGACTATGATAGGCTCATAAAGTTGACTGGCCATGATAAGATTGACTTGATCGTATAAGACTGACTGGCCCATAAGAGTGACTAGCTTATAAGAGTCACTGGCCTTTATGGCAGCTTGTGACTTGTGTGTGGGTTGCCCAAAATTTGACTGGCAATTAAACTTTCTAGGCTAGTCATTAGCTAACCATCAATACTTACTTGCAATTCAGTCTTACTGGCCTTTGACCGGACAGATGTGAAGGCACACGTTTTTACATAGGTTCCAGGTTTTTCGAGAAGTCTCTTCAATTTATTTTTTAAAGTTTAACTACCAGAATTCCGCCTCTGTTCATCTCTAAGAAAGATTTGTGATGGCTCAGTGGGCTGTTTAAATTCGATGTGATAAGAAGTCGAATCCGAGTCGCAGAGATGCAAGCCCTTCGCAGTTGTCCCTTTAGCCACTGTGCTGTGTGAGTTGTTGAGGAGATAGCTGCGTTCTTGCAGAGTGTATAATCCTGCCATCTAGCGAATGACAAGAGTGTTCCACTAACTCTGGTGAGAGCATGCTCAGGGTATCGTTATCGTAAACTCGAAATTTCTAAAGCGCTACTCAAAGCTAAGCGCAGGGCTCCAGCGTATTCACGAGAGCTGCGTCAAGTCAGTGGGGTTGTCCAAAGATGCATTGTCAAGAACCAAGTCTGGTTGCCAGAAGACCAGAGAGAGAAGGGGAAAGGAGCAGTTTGGGTGGATTGTGTTTAAGCTGAGAGAAATGGGGAGGCAGCGGTGGAAAACCCTGTAGCCTTGATAGCAAAATTTGATGGATCTTGACCTGGAACCGATTCTGATCCTTCTTTCTATCGATTTTGTTTTGACTGAGCTCTTGTGAAAAAATAAGCTAGTTCCCGCGACTTATATTTCGTTTGGAGTTGTAGAAATCTCAAATTTACGATTACGAATACAATATAATAAGGACACATTTCAAACAGTTTCATCCTACGTTATATATTCAACTGCGCCTCTCTCACGCCATGTTGTAGGGAGATCTAACGTGAGGTAAGGTGGACGTCAACGGCCCTGGCAGCCATAAGATGTCGTTAAACATTGGAAACTAATCACGTGATACAGTTCAGAGTCGGAGTTCCTGTCAGAACATATAAGAACGGCGTTCGTTTTAGTTTAATAATAATAATATTTTTTTAAATATAGGCCTACTTGGGCGCCCGTACGTTGGATTAAGGGACCACTAGTCCCCGCCCTCAGATTTTCAAGCTTAAGAATTACACCGATCGTATACTGTGGGTGGGAAGGAAGGCCAGTCCAGTGCCGTGGCGGCAGGGAACGGGTCATCTGCCCCTCAAATGCCGAGGCTAAGAAAATGAAGTCGCTAACAATACTCATGACTGCCTGTCGGGGTTAGCCTAAGGGACTGCTCTCCGTTGCACATTCATCGTATGCCGAAGCTAAGAAAATGAAGTCGTAAACACTTCATACCAATGGCTACTCATGAGTCATAAGTCTCCCCAATGCTTCCAAGCAGAAATCGCGCGTTAGGAGAGAAAAAGAGGCATGGCAGCAGAAGAAAGGATGAAGTGTCGTATTGTCAGACAGACAGACAGACAGACAGACAGACAGACAGACAGACAGACAGACAGACAGACAGGCAGGCAGACGGACGGACGGACGGACGGACAGAGAGATATATAATGAGTTTGCTAATGAGAGATCCTTGTGAGGCATGGGAAGGGAGAATTAGGTCTACAGAGGGAGGGGTCATTCAACGACCCCACAATAATGAACTAGACAACTCTACGCCATTTGACGAGTACAGTAAAACATGTCTAGGCCAACCAGTGGAAGCATCTAAACAATTCGGGCGAACCCTGCTTTCTGGGTCAGAGGTTAACGACCAGGTCACCGTCGACACCAAACATGCCTAACTGCTCTTGCACATCCCGTAACCGAAGGCCTAAAGCACAGGCCTATTATATTGGCCGGGCTAGGCTATCACTGTACCACACATAGACCTAATATACTTGCTAATGTGGCCCATATGATCAGAAGTTGATGAGAGCGGGGTGTGACTACATGCCAACAGCCTCGATGAGGACTTCAGAATTACGTGCAATTATATCGTTATTTTCGTATGACGATAAGTGAGTACAGAGACCTTCCTTGTCTACGTCGGTGTCGTAATATGACTGGAGCTTGTCGTTGCTAGATACCATACGTTCGTCCGGTCGGCCACGCTGTGTCCTCAGACCAGTGGTCTGTGGAAGCCGCCTAGATTGCCAGCGATCGCGGCCGGCGAGCCTGCCATAGCAGTAGCGGCGGCGGCGGCAGCAGCATCATCTGTCCTTGTCAGTATCGCCCGCTTCCCTGCATCCTCATCCCTAGAAGAAGTCTGGCACGCCAGCAGCAGGCCGCTAGGTGGCGTTCGTTCGTTAGTTCCGCATCTTCAAGATGGTGGTACGAGGCAACGGTGGCGGCGGAGGCGTGCGCTATGGAGCAGGGCTCTAGATCGCCGACCTGACGAGGAGCCTGCGTCCGGCAGGGGATCTTCGTGGCCCGGTCGATCGCACCCACTGGATTTCAGAACCGCGCGGAGTCGGGAAGACCCGGAAAATCGACGAAGGACGTGGATTCTCGCTCGGATTTTCCGTCCGTCTGTGCGTTCGTGCGTCGCTGCGTGCGCATCTCATTTCATCCGGGTCTCTGCCTCGAAGGACGACAGCGACGACAAGATGGCCGGCGGGGACGACGCCATAGACCTCGACTCGGGGCACGGTCATTTCTTCACGAAGAAGACCTTCCACCGGCCGACCTACTGCCATCACTGCACCGACATGCTCTGGGGACTGATCGGACAGGGATACCTTTGCGAAGGTAGGTGGAAAAACGACGCTTCCGGCCACCCGTCACCCCTCGGTTGCCGAATCGACGCGTCCGCAATGCATATCAACATAATCGACGCCCGTGTCCTTACGATAGTATTCGGATTTAATGATGAAATCGTTCCGTTTCGGAACCGTAGGAAATTTCTGCAGTTCATCGGGCGTTCCACGATGGAAGAGCGAATGTTTGGTGGAATTGGAGCGGTCGAAACGGGCTGCAGGTCGCGCGGACTGGATTAGCATTGCTTATGAGGATGCAAAATGGCAGACCCCCCGTCTGTGGAAAGCTTTTCCCGTTCAAAATGCGAATTCCCGTTGACGGAGAAATTTCGCTTCACGCGATTGACTTCCAACCCACTTCCAAAAATCATTGATTCCAAAAGCCATGCATTTGCAACGCGATATTTCGAAGCATTTTGGTTGTCATTTTAATCCATGTTTGGAAAGGCCATGGCTTGGATGGTTTTGCCAAATCTCAGTCAAAATAAATGCAGCAGAAAGTTGAAGCTAGGCTGCTCGTGCATTCTAGACTTGCAATAAAAAATTGACATTTTAATGATTTTTTATACGTGTGGCTTACAACCATTGCAGGCCTGGGATATGTTAATCAGATGGAAATGTTATCATTTACTTTTGCTCAGAACATTCGGTCACAGAACAAGGTGTTTCAAAGGTATTCACGAATCATAGTAATACTGCAGAGTCTGGCTGGGGATTCAGGATTGGAGATCAAGGGTCAAGGCCCATAGAAGTGCTTTTGGGTTGCAAGAAAGTCCTGAGCTATATAAATAATGCCCAATAAAACCAGACATTTGATCTCTTGCCTGTTTAACAGTTCAGGAAACATTTTCTGCCCGTTTCAAGATGTTCCTCTTTAGAGACCATAAGGTAGCCATGCTTTAAAGGCACTATACATGTTTAGTGATACATACCTACATACATACGTACAACTGTGTAATTCGTAAAGCACAAACATCTGTAATGTAAGGTAATGGATGTGTTGTAATAACGCCAAATTGGAGTTTCTTAAAAGAACAAGAACTTTTCATTGGCTTTTTATTATTTTTTCCTGTATTTATTAAGCTCCGATGTCTGATACTATACATCAATCGATGGTACTGAGCAACTGTGAGTGAAGAACCTGCTCAAGGTTGCAACACAGGAACCGTCTCGGGGAGGAGGCTTGAACTGTGCGCTCCGCATTACAAGGTGACCAATCTCACCACTTGGCAACCCTGTCTGTGGTTCTGTAGAATTGCACCAATACAAGCAATTAAACAAGTGTATGGAAGAACCTGACATCTTGGACAATTCAGAAATGTGTGGGCTGTTGGTGAAAAGACCCAACAATAACAATAATTCCAAACCTGACTTCCTGAGGGTAATGAATATTCGTACCATAGACGTAAACTCAAGAAATCTACAGTGCCCAATGAAAGCGAAGTTGCAGGAACCAGCTTGTTCACAGGTGCTCAGTCAAAACAGAATTGATAGGCAGGAGGGTTAGAATCGGTTCTAGGTCAAGATCCAATGTCAGGCAGGCAGATATTGTTGTAGAATTGCTGGGATTAGTGAATATTAATTAAGTTAATGAATATTATTAATGCTGTTGTATTGCAACATATTAGCTTTGCAGGGGTTGGCCTTTCATCCTGGAACAGAATGCCACACAACATGTGACACAACATGTGACACAACATGTGACGCAACATGTGACACAACATGTGACAACATGTGACACAACATGTGACATGGGCTTCTTGTCCTACTTCTCTCTCTATTTCATCAGTGATTGAACACCATTTTTTTCAGTTGTGGCCTTGTCTTATCTGAATGGGAGCCAGTGGTGGGTTTAGCTATAGGCGTGGGGGCGGTGGGGCGGTTCCCCCATGCCCCTCTTGGCAATATGCCGGCCCCCTCAGACCCTACCCGTGCACGGTGAACTGCCAGAATGTGTCACCCCACTGGAAATGCTTTTGCCCCAGTGCAAGCAGTCCAGAAGCAGCCATTGTCGGGAGCACCTCCAAGGAGTTTTCACAGATAGGGGCTATATAAATGTGCAGTTACAATTACAATTGCTGTTGTCATGTTTGTGCTTGAGCCGAAACGACCTTGAACCAGATGACCAATCTTGGAGGTCTGGTGTTGATTGAGGATTCACAAGAAAAAGCTCAAGAAACTTTTTTCGCTTGTCCTCTGTGGCACCCTTTTTCAGTTCAGTTCAGTGTTTCAGGGTCTTTGAAAGGTTCTTAAAGACTCTACATAAATATTATGATACATGACTATCTAATCAAATGTAACATTATCCATAGCACATGCACAAGGCATCAGGTGATGGATGGCCCCTTCGAGTGAAAGCATGGTCAGAAAATGATAATGCTGGGCGAAACCGTATCTATAGGTTAAAGAAACTTGATATCAGGCTGATGTGGATAAACAGGATAAAAAAGTTGCAGCATGTCTAGGCCTGAATGACATCAAAGAACCTACAGAACTGAGCAGTCAAATGACAGTCAGTGGTGCTAGGTTCCATGGTTTTGCTGAAGGTCTCTGTACAGTGGTTAGAATCTGTGTTCTCCATCGTACAACACGAACCTCATGGTCTATCTATCGTTACCTCTTTTTCTTCTGTGTCCTAAAACCATTTTGTTCAGTCATGGTTCTGTGTTGTTGGATCAGTAGGCTGCTGATGAATTTCCATTGAAGAGGCACTAATTACAAATGATTTTTCACACTTTCAAAAAATGATTAAAATTCTATTGATTTGTAAGTTGTAATACTTGCACTGACTTTTGACATTGTGCAGTACCATAGAAGTAGCTCATTTCTGACAATGCTACATCATTTCTCATAATTACATTCTGCTACTTTACGGATGTTTGATTCTGACCACAAGTATGAATCACAGTTACAATTTTAAAGCCTCCATAGCCATCAGACTGCCTGCCTGACTCGTGGCTCTTGACCTGAACTGAATCCTTCTTGCATATCGACTTTGTTTTGGCAGAGCGTTTGTCAATTAGCTGGTTTCCGCGACTTAGATTTCATTGGGTGCTGTAGAAATCCTGAGTTTACAATTACAGTTACGATTATACCCGGAGCCAGTCAGCCGTAACGTATTATCTAGTCTAATCGCCACTGTCATATCGCAAACTGTGTTAATCCATGGCCGTCTCATGGAAGTGAAATTATAGTTCATACATAAAAGGTTGACTCATCTGTTTTAAATTGATTATACACCGTAGCCTGACTTAAGGTTTCTCGGGTCTATCGGATTTCAACGGGACTTTTCCAATGGATTATTAGTGGAATACGGTATCATTTTAAGCGATTATTATGTTGAATGGGGTATCATTTTAAGCGACCAGTGACTGATGCGTTGTGCATTATGATAATGGCGCTATAGGAGTCATTAGATAAGATTTCATTGGTCCATTGGATAGGTCAGGTCAAAAGGTGAGAGGTCAGAGAAAGCAGAAGGTTGCAAGAGTAGATAAGGATGTTATAAAGTTGCACAGCGAGACTCGAAATACTCACAAGTACTCTCCACATGCTCTGAGCGTACGCCGAGTATGCCCGGAGCGAACTCGGCGTATGCGCAGTTGAGGGCCTGGAACAGGAGCAAGCGTCTGTATGTCTGTCTCTTTTTCTTATGCCTCATCCTCGTCTTTCTTCGTCCTTCTCCCCATCTTAGATTCCGTCTGCTTCTCCTCTTTGTTCTTCCTCCATTTCCTCCTCCTACTCTTTCCTCCTCTCTATCTTTGTAACTACTTCTGTTCGTCCTTTGTCTATTCTTCCTTCGTCGCCCACTCCTCGGCTTCAACTTCATTCTTTTTCTTCTCTTCCTTTTCTGCATTCTTGTCCTCTTTCCTCCTCTTCGTTCTGCTCCGTCTCCTCTTCTGCCATCTCCTCGTCGTTGTCGTTCTCCTCCTCCACTTTCATTTTCCTACTATATCTTTTCCTCCACCTCCTCTCGTCTTCCGCCACCTCCTCTGATTTCTTCCTGTTCTCTCTCCTCCTGCACACTTGCTCCTCCTTTTTCCTTTTCCTCCTTTTCTCCTCTTTATTTTTTCTCCTCCTTCCATCTCCTCCTCCTCCTCCTGCCTCCTCCTCTTTCTATCACCTCCTTTCTCCTGCCTCCGTTTTCTACTTTCTCCTGCCTTTTCCGGCTTTTTAAATCCTGATTCCTATTCTTTCCCTTACCTATCCTGCAGATCCAATTCCAAACACCATCCACCGTAGCCGTCTGACTTTCCTCATCTGACGTGACTGTCTGTCGGCCTTACTTGGATCTTGACCTGGAACCGAACCCGTCTTGCCTATCGATTTTGTTTTGACTGAGCGCCCTGAATAAGCTGTTTTTACGACTTAGCCTTTCGTTGGGCGCTGTAGAAATCTCGAGTTACGATTACGATTTCTTCCTCTTCTTTCTCCCGCCTCAGCTTTCTTTCTCCTCCTCTTCCTCTCTGTTTTGTCCTCCTTATCTTTCTCGTACCTTTTTCTCCTTTCCCCTTGCTCCTCCTCCTCCATTTGATCCTTCCTCTTCTTCCTCCTCTCCGCACTGTGATCCTCCTCCTAGTCCTAAATTTTCCTCCTCCCAGTATCCAACCCGATCAAATAACTGAATTTGTAAAATTTCTTGTGATGGTAATCTAACGAGCCGCGTGCATGCATGCATGGCAGCTGGCTAGGTACTTCAGCTGAGCCCACTAGGTGGCAGCCCGCTAGCCCGGCTATTGACCGACCTACCGGATGCCTTTCTTGGTGTTTATCGATGAGGGAGAAGGGAGGGCGGAAGGTAGGGACTTGACTTACGAAGCTGGCAACGGATTTAGAAAAGTCTAAAGCCGTGTTGAGATATTTTCTTCAGACAGCCGGGCTTCGATCGAACCGCCGTATCTAGGCTTTGGAGCGCCATCGCGCTTATCAGAAAGTTTCTCTGAGCAGCAGGGGTAAGGAAGAATTCAAGGAAATGGAACTTAATGGCTACTGGACACAGCGGGCCAACGAGGGCCTATCAGAGGGCCATCAGGGTCATTTGGCCCGGGCCTCGCATGGATAAGAGGCCTCGGATTTTGAAAAAAAGATTGCATGTAATAATTATTAATATTAATTTCGTTTTTGTATTATAATTGACAACTGCGATTTAGTAGGCTTATGATGCGCTTGCTTCGAGATTGGGGTTTCGTATTTGCAGTGGCCCATCCCTCTCTGAATCCCCGAAATGCCCTGTAACCAACAGTGTGGATCAGCATTGGAAAACTGGCGAATTGATTCCCCAGCCATTTGCCAGGAAAGCGTGGGGTGGGTGACCGACCGGTCTGCTAGAATCTAGTAGCATTGCGGATGTCGCCCTGCCGGCTTAATTTACCTGGGTTGTCTCCTGTAGGCTTCTTCCTCTCCCAGAGTCACCCACGAGGCTGTGGGGACCAGGCCTACGGGATGACGACGGCCTGTACTCGCTATGTCACCCCTCCGTCATTGGATGTGTGCTGTATTTTTAATAGGGGGACGAGGCGCTCGCCACCCTACAGGGCGCTGGTAGAGATGTCACTGTTCGTCTGTTTGCACTTTAATACCTTACTTTCATACCTTTATGGCTGCCTCTTTAGATAAGGTATTATTTTCATGATTCCTGATCATATGCCGAGGCTAAGAAAATTAAGTCGCTAACACTTAGTAGGCCTACGTATAGGACCTATAGCTTCCTGTTGGGATTAGCTTGCGGGACTATTCTTCTTGTTCGTCTTACACCAAACAAGTGATGAAGTAGTGAGATGCCGAGGTCGAGAAAATAGAATTGCAAATATTTTGTAGCTGTGGCCACCTTATTCGTTGGGGAGGGCATACCCACTTCTTTCGCGGTTAACTTCCACACTGGAGGCCATTCCACCACCCACCACCACCACCCGTGGACGCACGGGGTTGCAGTTACTGCTCTGCATAGATCCCAAGATTGGGTGCAGTGGATGCAGCTTTTACCCTGCCAGCATGCCCATGTGGGGCCCATATTCAGACACGGGACCCTACTGCGGCCCATATGGGTACCATCAATTGTTTATGGGCATTCTAGCATAATACTTTCTCGGGGCCTTTAAGCCTGTGTACTTGACTCCACCATTGTCCGCGGGGATCCTCGATTTTTTATATCCTTTTCTCTTTAAATTCCTAAATGTTTTCCTCTGTTTGTTCTGTCGTTCTCGCTAAGTTTATTTTTTTGCGTTATTTTGTTTCATGTGGCCCCTTTTTAGTTTACCAGTTCTGTGGGCAATCCCACCCAAACCAGTGTGGGGGGAACTTATTGGCGCCCATAAGTCAAACGAAGGCGGGATTTCGGCTTCGCCGTCTTTTGTTCTTTGACGCCAAATCCAAGCATTTGTTTATCTACAGGGCTGTTATTGAGTGGCATCTGGTTCTAATTTGCTTTCCTCGTGTTTTACAACAGAGTTTGAAATCTCTCAGCTCTTGAACTGTCATCCATTTACCCACCACCGACCCACCCACCCATCTTCTGTGGACTGACCTTCTGGATTTTGAACTGATTAGGGCGCACCTTCGGTTGATGCCTTGTGAATGAATTAGACACCAACGCTATAGAAATTGGTAATTAATAATCCACCCAGTCACCAATCCAGCCATCCAGTGCCATCCATTCGACCATCCACCTACAGTCATTCACCCATCCATCCACCCACTCATCCCCTGCCAACTTCGCAAAACCCTGCCATCATAGCAGAACTCAGCGCCTCACATCGCGATCGTATACCCTGCCAACACAGCTAAAAACGAACATAGCCAAACCCTGCCAACATCGACAAACCCTACCGAAACAGCCAAACCCTTCCAAATTAGCTAAACCTTCCCAGTGCACCCAATACCCTGCCAACACAGCCAAACCCTGCAAACCCAGGTGAAATTTGACAATACCGAATAAGCCATCGGTGCGATATCGGCGTTCGTTGTTGCGAGTTTGGTCCAACGGCGTCGTCGTTGTAAGTCGCCTGCGTGACCCGCGAATGTCATTAACCTCCTCGCGCGGAGTGAATCAAGGAAATCCGCTTAGAACGACCAGCCACGTTGCCTCCGAAGGCCTTAAATCTCGACACAGAAGTGCTTTCGTGCTTACGTTTGCTGGTGGTCCGGCCAACGGATCCAGAGAAGTCGTTCTGAAGAGGTACAGTTGAAAGACAAGAGGGAAAGACAACGATTGAAGACAGCGGTTAACTTATGCTTTTGTCTTCCAGTGTTAACTTTTCACTGTTATTTTTAACTGTTAACTTTACACACTGGAAGCCTACATTGAAGACCGTATCAGGGTAACAACAGGAGACAACAGCATGGGCAACAGGGTAGACAACAGCAGAAGACAACATAATGAACAACTAGGAGACAACTGCAGAAGGCAACAGTAGAAGTGAAAAAAGCGTACTTAGGAATTTCTTGTATGGGTGGGCGTCAGTGAGAGCAGAGATAAACATTGGCAATGTTCTGTTGTGCTCCGCTGTTTCATGCTCACTACCTTTCCAGCTGTACTGAAAAATTCGATCGACCATAGATTCGACAGATGCACAGGCTCCGTACAGTTCTGCGATTTCGATCTCTGATCTCGATCCTTCAGAACCGTTAATAAGCTGGTTCAGCTGACTTTTGGGATGTTGAAGTTACATGAACTGATGCATGTGACAACATATACAAGTGCAACAATATGTTACATCTCATCACATTACGTTTATTAATGTACCAGTAATGTAGTACAAGTTAAAATATTGTAGCCCCTTTGAATTATTATTATTATTATTATTATTACTGTGAATGTGAAGTGTTAGCTGTTAGCCTCATTGTTCTAATAATAATTACTGTGAAACAGAACATTTCGCAGAACACTTCACTTGAAGAGTTAATGAAAAAAATAGCATAAAATTATTAACAATATCATCTTGAAATCTGTTTTATGAAATTAGGTGACTCGGTTAGCAGGACTACTTTTTCATTTCGTCTCAGATATGGATGCATTTAATTAATATTTTGCTCTGAATGAACTGTGAAACTGATTCTTATTTGGTGTTCAAAAAAGGCCACAAAATGGTAATTGTGACATTTATAGAGCATCAATATAGCGACGCTTTAATAGAAACTAATCAGAAGCAACATCGGAGGACAGTAGCAATAATATTATTTATTCTTATTATAATTATTGTTACTATTATTAAGTGAACTTCTTGTTTCAACACCTCACTTTAACATTTCAGTGTTACTTTCTGCTGTGCTTGCTCAAAAACTACAAACAAAAACAAAATGACTCACAGAGTACAAACAGAAAAACAAAATGACTCTGGTTCTGCTGCTTTCTAATTTCTTTCAGCTTAAACACAACTCACCCCAACAGCTCCTTCCCTCTTCTCTCTCTGGTCTTATGGCAACCGGACTTGGTTCTTGACCTGGCATCTTTGAACAACCCCACTGACTTGACACAGCGCTTGTGAATAAGCTGGTGCCCTGCACTTAGCTTTTAAGTAGTGCTTTAGAATTTTGGAGATTATGATTATGCTTACGTCTAATACCTGCATGACATTAGCATATAAATTTCTCATTGTGGATGGATTTTAGTTACCTTGGATAAAAAAGGTAATAATGATACTAGAATTTGAATCTTTCACGTGTAATTCTAGCTGTCTGTTGTGATTCTGTTTCAGTTTGCAATTTTGTGGTACACGACAAATGTCTGCGCTTTGTTGTGTCTCCCTGTTCAAGCATCGCTTCAAATATGATTAAGGTATGAAGATGATTAAGGTGCATATGTAATGAAGGTACGGATATGATTAAGGGATAAATGTGATGAAGTATGGACAAGAATGCCAACAAAAATGATTAAGGTGTGAATGGTATGATGGTATGAATGCGATTTAATGCATGAATGTTGAAGGTACAGATATTAATGTCTTTGAAAATCATTAACGTATGAATGAGATTAAGATGTGAATGTAATAAAGGTAAGAATATGATTAAGGTACAAAAATTTATGCGTAATAGACAGATCTGTAGCTTCGTAAAAATGTCTTTAATCTGTTTGATTTTCTGTATTGCATGCCAAATTCCAACATGCCATATGCTGTCAAATACTTGTTTGAAGTCCATGAAGTTTATGAAGACTTTCTGGTTATATTGAGTGCTTTTCCCAAGTATCTATCTGTCTCATAGTGAAAAAGCTGGTCTTTTAAGCTTCTTCTTGTATGATTTTACGTGTGTTGATAATGATGCATATATTCCTCTCTATCTCCACACGTTTGCAACTGTTACCGCGACTGTCTTTCGCTCTAAACTGAAAACTTATTTCTTCCGTTCTGCTTATGGTTCTTAATGTTTTCTGTTGCCCGGCTTCAGTGTGTGCACTTCCGAATTTTGTGAGAGAAGCATTATGAAATTTAAGTTGTAACATGTTTTTAATTAAATTAGCTGTAACTAATTAATGTGTTACAGTCTTAGAGTTGTCGGCTTTTGTTGCAGAATCCTGTTGCACACTGCTGGTCAGAAGTGGGACTTTTTAAGCGGAAATTCTGCAATTTGTGTCGACGAAGGCTCGAGGACAGCCTCGCAATTCGCTGCGAAAGTTAGTGGCTTGGAAATCATGTTCACTTTTAAACATAATATGTGGAAGCAGCAGACACTGATGTGTAGAGTTCTGCCATCAGTTGTCACAGTCACTGTGGCCTGTTGCCAGACATTGCCGTGACCTTTTGAAGTAATTAGACAGAATTGTTTGGCGACAGCTGAGGATGGAAGTGCGTTGACCTCAAATCAGACAGTTTGGGTATTTGAGTGTTCTAGCCACACTGATGGCTGATCTTAGTTGACATGACTTTTAGGGGTGTTGTCTTTGGGTTTTTAAACCAGAGCCACTGATTGGACTGGAGCTTTGGCATCGGTGTAGCTTCGTAAGAAGATAAAGGTTATCTGGATGAAACGTACAAGTCAGAGACTTGTTTGCACACCTCGGTAGTTGTGTGGAAGTGAGCAAGAGAGTGCGGGAGAGAGTGAGGAGTGAGTGAGAGTGAATGAAGAGGGAGTATGTGAAAAGTGAGAGTGAATGATGAATGAATGACAGTGAATGAAGAGTAAGCGAGAGAGTGAATGAAGAATGAGTGATTGAATAAGTGAACGAGCGAGTGAGCAATTGAGTGAGTGAGGAGGTCAGGGAGTGAAGAAGCGAGTAGGTCATCATGTTCCTCTGATAAAGTTCCTCGATTGAAGCCATACATTACGCTTACGTGACTGAACGTGTGCAGTGCAGGTCCGGCGGTAACAATCGTATCTCAACCGTTGTCTACATGAGAACGGCTGTTTAATAATAATAACATTGTTTCCTATCTTGTAGTCCTGGCGAAGATGAGCGAGAGGAGGTGCCGCTGGTAGACCGGTTTTCCCAGATAAGGGTTCAAGTAGCAAGCGGGGATTCTGCTCAGTCTGCAGGAATATCGCTGTTTCCTTTATCGCTTGGAGCTTGGCTTTTGCTTATTGGCGCCGATTTGAGGCTTGTGCTGCTCCTTCCTCCATCGCCCTCGCTGTTCGCTCTGCCTGTGTAGTGTGTGGTAGATGGAGTTCATGTAGCGTAGCCTGTCAAGTCTCGATTTGGGTGTAGTAATTTTCTGAATTTATGTATTGGCGCTATAGAAGTCATTGGATTAGATTAGGTTATGTAAATGAATATTTCTTTACATGGCACCTGTTTTGTGTATATTTGTGTTTTTGAGTCATTTTTTTGTTTTCCTGTTTGTAGTTTGTGAGTCATTTTGTCTTTCTGTCTGTGCGTTGTGAGTCATTTTGTTTTTATGTTTGTAGTTTGATTTTGTTTTTCTGTTTGTAGTTTGTGAGTCGTTTTATTTTTCTGTTTTGTAGTTTGTGAGTATTATGCTCACGTTGAATGCCAGGACTTTGTTGTCAGCGACTGCAAAGAATGTGCTACCTACGTTCCGCAAAAGAATGACTTGAATGGACAGTCATCCGTGAGTTCTCAGCATCAGCTAACATGGCCTTAGCACTAACAGTAATATTTGCACTCACTAACAGCACTAAAATGGCAACTAGCCGCAATTTACCATGGCACTAACATTAACAATAGCTATAATATTAACACTAGCATTAGCACTAACATTAGCAATAACACTCACTAAAATTGACTTTATCACCAACACTAGCACTAACATTAACGTTAACACTAACACTGACATTAACAGTAACATTAACACTAACATCACTAATGTTAGCATTAATGTAACATTTGTAACGTGACTTGGTGGCAATAATTTAAATGATTATCATCATGGTATTAAGATATATTTGATAATTTGATAATAAATAGATTACGAATAATTTGAGTTGTAAGGTTAGGACTGTTGCAATCATGATGATTGTGCGTCAGCATAAACTCTGTGACCTCCGAGGATTATTCTCTAACAGCCCAAATTAAAGTGGCTTTAATGAATTTGCAATTACCTTACCATACCTTACCCTATCATACCTAACATTACCTTACTTCTTAGTGGGGTTTGTAACTTGCCTATACCTTGTCTTCTCCTGTGGTATTTTTTCCATATCATATGATATGTACCTTACCTTATTCCGTGGTATGTCTTAAGTATCTTACCATATGATGACGTGTTTTGTTGTGGTAGAACTCTGTAGTTCAGTACCACCACTGGAGAGAGGGCAACCTGGCGGGCAATTCCAAATGCCTCGTCTGTAAGAAGACTTGCTGGTCGGCGGAGTGTCTCGCTGGAATGCGCTGCGAATGGTGCGGCGTCACGGTAGGAGTCATACCGTTTCCTTCTACCACTTGGTGTTTGTTTGTCTGTTTGCATGTATGTACGTAGCTCCTTTTGTGTTTTCGTAGTTTTTGAGAGTCGTTTTGTTTTTTTTAGTTTGAGTTATTCTGTTTTTTTTTTTGTATTTTATGTGTCATTTTCGTTCACTCTTTGCATTTTTTGAGTCACTTTGTTTTTCTCTTTTTAGTTTGTGTGTGCATATGTGTTTGTGTTTATATGTATTCATGCATGTCTGTATTCATGTATTTATGTTTGTTTGTATCTGTGCATGTTTACGTATGGGTGTGAGTGTTGTAGAAACCACGTGAAGTGTTTGAAAGAGGCTTGTGTTATATCAACATTTAGCTAAACTTGATCTACCTTGCCCCACCAAATGCTACCCTACCATATCACACCCCAACCTTCATTGCTGTATACTACTTATACTGCCATACCTATACTCTAGTCTATCAGACCCTTTCCAAAACTACCCTTATCTAACTTTACCTTGTCCTACCCAGCCCTATTCTCCCCTGCCATACCCTATCCTGTACTAAAACCGTCTTCTACGTTGCCTTCCTCTGTTATACCCTACCAAACTACTAAGCACTCTCATACTCTCCCCAACCCTATCATACCCTTCCATACCTTACCCTGCCCTACCATATTTGAGTTAACTTTCCCCACTCAATCTACAATTGTGTTTGATGCTGCCTTCCTTTTGAAATTGTAAAGTGCACACACGACCATACGACCAATTGGCTTCCATGTCCTGTACCTGAGGTCAGATTAGTTAACCTGACCTGACCTGACCTAAGTTATTCAGTTGCACATGTGTAATGGTTGCATTTGTGTTTTTAGGCACATGCTGCCTGTTACAAGCAACTGCCCGTCGAGTGTAGCTTCGGCTGCCTGCGTGAGATCATGCTGCCTCCCTACTGCCTGACCGTGCCACGCATCGACGTTCCACAGGAGATGCTGTTTGGCTTCCCGAAGAAGCCAGGTTCGATCTTCGTCTTTCTTTCTTCCTTCTTTCTTTTTGCTTTGCTTTGTTTAGTGATCTCCAAAAAAGGAAATTGGCAGAGGTAGAAGTTAAACATGAAGTATACAGGTTATTGGGGTAGAAGCGGCCGCCCAGAAGGTCTCTTTTCTAACATTATTTTGAGCCATGGACAGTGTTCTATCCATGTTGAAAATTCAGTGCTTGAGTTTCTGCATAAGCTGCATAGAAAGAGTTTTTTTGAGTGGACACATATTGTTTGACACGTTGTTCACTGTCCTGAGCCGCAGAACTGCTGTGTGGTCGTGCAGTTGGCTGATCCGTGGATCGCTGGATCTGTTTTAAATTATCCTTTACTCTGCTCGATAAGGTGCAGTGGGATAAGGTAAGGTTTGGTGACGTTAGGAAAGTAAGATTAAGTTTTTTTCAGATAAGATAAGGCTAGGTTCAAGGGGACAAGGTATCGAATGGCAGAAAAATTTCTGAAGACCATGGTTTTTGTCGTTCACCTTATTCGGCTGGTTTTCCTGGGTTGCCATGGCATTTTAGCCTATTTTACCCATTTTCTGCCCCTTTTATCCACCATATTTTTCAATTTAGTTTTCCTATTTTGCTTTCTTAATTTCCTTAGAAAGTGTTATTCTAGCTGTGTTTTACTTTGCAATTTCTCTTGGCAGTTTATTGTTTTTGATATTAAATGATTTATTTTATTAATAATATTAATATTAAACTTTTTGAGCATTTGGTCAGAATTAAAATGAAACTTATTGAGTGATATCCATCTGTGTTGTTGCTTTTCAGTCGTTGCAGGTAAGAAATTCAGACTTTAATGAAATTCTTTAGATTTGTTTTATTTCACAGATTTTCACATTTTGCACGAAGTCCGTGTTTTAGTGGTAGTCATCGTAAGACTGTTCAGTTGTTTACTCACTTGTTCATTTACTTATAAACTCACTTATTTACTACCTTGCTCAATCAGCTGCTCACTCATTTTGCTCATTTGCTTTCTCGTTTTCTCACTTATTTTCTAACTCTTGCTCACGGCTCACTCATTTTCTCACTCACTCACTCTTTCCTCACTCTTTGTCACTTTTGTTTTCTTGGCACAGTTACTGAAGAGTTTTCATCGAGTGGTGACTCGAAAACGGAGGACGACCTGGAGAAGCGGTCACCCAAAGACAAGGAGGGTAAAGATCGAGACCGCGACCGTGACGATGGTAAATGTCTTTGGTGTCCAGCTTATGCTGGTGCTACATAAATGCTCATTTACATTACAGTACAGTCTGAACTCGTGTATGTATGAATGCATGTATGTATATTTGTATGCATGTGTATTGTATTCATGTATGTATGGTGCATATACATGTGTGTATGTTTTGTCTGTATATATGTGTTTGCGTGTACGTATGTATGTGCATGCATGTATATGTAGGTTTGTGTATGAATTTATTTGTAATCTAACGATTGTGAGTTTGAAACTGCTGGGCAGACCCTTCTTAATGACCTTGGACGATTTGTTCATGCAAGAATGCCTATGTCTCTGAGCAGCAGAACTGGGTGCCAGCCTGGGCTGGGGTCAAAGGTCATTGTAAGTCTGCTGGAATGGTTGAAACACGTCACTGGAGAAAAATAGCAATGACTGGCTTTGACTACTAAGTGTATGTAGGACTCTGTGCTGTTGACAGGTTCTAAAAAGGTCATATATAAGTGCTTTGATACATAGTAAAGTATCCCATATATCACAAGTGAGACGTAGGGGAGGCGTTCATCTTTTCTTTTGGCCCTTGAGCCAGCAATGGACGAATCCCAAGGTCCTGAACATGGGGCCAGCGCACACACAGGACTTGGCGTTTACTTCCCAGCTTATGCCAGTACCAAATTCTACTGCTTGATGACAGAGGTATGGTGTGTGCAAACAACTTGCCCGGGGTTGTTACACAGAGTCAAACTCGCAACTGCATGATCATTGACCGAATGCGTTATAACTGACAGACCACACTACCACATGCTTTTTTGATACATGCAGTAGTAAAAATAGTGATAGCAATAAAATGATTCTGGTTATGGTTATGGCAGTATGTGTTCTGTGTCTTTGCAGAGATTATACGGATATATGATGGCAATAGTTCTCTTAAGAAGCGACAGCATCGTACAGTATCGATACCCAAGCAAGCTCCGGCTCAAGTTCTTCTCGTGAGATCAGTTGCTTTTTAAATTGGGTCTCATCATTGTATTTGCTTTACTCTTTCATTATCTTCATGTAGGAAATTTGTATGAAGTGTTGGTGACTTTGTTTTCGGAATCTCTGCACGTCAGGGCAGGTGACCAGTCCTCTTCCTAGCAGCGTGATCTTTCCTCTGACAGTTTACTGACTCTTGGACCTTGACCTGGAACCGAACCCTTCCTGCCAATCGATTTTGTTTTGACTGAGCACGTGTGAATAAGCTGGTTCCCGCGAATTGGCTTTCATTGGGCACTCTAGAAATCTCGAGGTTACAATTACAATTACGATCAGTGCTTAGTTCCGTGATGCTCAGTAGCACTCCTAGCCTCGTCTTGGCAAGAGAAAACAATTCAGTAGATTCACTTAGCAACTTTATATAGCATCAGTTCCAGATATCTACTATACTCGGGAAAGAACTATTTTCAGGCGTTGGTAAGGGATGCATGTCAAGTCCTGGCCAGAAGAAGGTGTGGATCATGTTGAAAGTGGAATACGGAAATGTCCTCAAAAGATGGTGATCCTGCTTCTCCACTGGATTACAGTTTTTGACTATAGTCTCACTTGAAGCGAAAACCGATTGATACTTTACGCATTATGATGACTGCACTAGGGAAGTCGTTAGATAAGATAAGATAAGGTCGCGTTTCATCTTCACTCTAGGAAAAACACACTGTGTGCTAAAAGCTGGTAACTGGGTAATTTAATTCATGTTAATATTAATATGGACTGGTAATTGGTGGGGATAAATGTATTTATTTATTCCCTTAATTAGTCTGTATGTTATCTCATGTGACTTTCTCGTTGTCTTTTCAGGAGGCAGCCCTGAGAACATTCCACATATCTGATGACCCCAAAAACTTTGACATAACAGATATCACACAAACTGGTCAGTTTCGCTCTCTATCTCTGTTGCACACGTTGAATATGTGATAATCCTGGAACCTTTATGGCGTAATTACTATTAGTTTTACAGAGCGCATAGAAATGGGCCGTGAATTCCAAAGGTTGCGCTAAGGTGGCTAAGCAAGTTGTAAGAGACAAGTCTTAAGTTTGACAGAATGCCCAGAAATGGGCAGTGAATGCCAAAACTTTGTGCTGCCCATTGGGGTGTGAGTTTGCCATCAGAGGGAGATGGTGTGCAGGTCAAGTTGGCTTAGATTAGATTAGATTATTGTTGAATCAGGACAGATTGATTTAGGTCCTTATGCATATTAAAGATTTAAGTTGGCATTTGGATGTTGTGCGTCTCAGTTGTTGGATTTTGTGTTCCTGAGCGTAGATGCCGGAGAGCGATCACTCGATCTGACTCAACCGGTTCACGGACAACTCGCTTTGCGGCCGGGAAAGAGGCCGGCCGTTTTCCTCCGCTACAAGGACGAAGACCCGACTCGTGGCTTCATCCGCATCTACCCGAAAGGTCTCAGGTACTTGCTCACTTTTCTCCAGTATGCTTTTCTCCAGTATGCTTTTCTCCATTATGCTTTTCTCCAGTATGCTTTTCTCCAGTATGCTTTTCTCCAGTATGCTTTTCTTCAGTATGCTTTTCTTTAGTATGCTTGTGGCCGCTTAGTCTTGTTACAGGTTAAGAACATCAAGCCTGGTTAGTACTTGGATGGATGATTGACCTTTGAATATCTTGCCATCTGGCATCCGCTAGCGGCCTTTTGTCCACGAAGAGCAGCTCAGCTTTTACAAATGACCATAAATAATGGAGGTTATTTAATTGCACCAATGCTGCCAAATCTTTCATCAGGAAATGATGATGATCATGATGATGAGGAGGAGAAGGAGGAAGAGGAGGAGGAGGAGTACCAAAGTAGGTTAGGTAGTTAGAAAATGTCCTGTTGTTGGATTGGGATGGCTGTGTTATCGTAACTAATTGGGTTACTATTTTGACCTATTTTGGTGAATATTTTGACTTATTTAGGTGAATATTTTGACCTGATTTGGTGAATATTTTGACCTATTTAGATGAATATTTTGACCTGATTTGGTGAATGTTTTTATCTATTTTGGTGAATATTTTGACCTATTTTGGTGAATATTTTGACCTGTTTTGATAGCCAATGTGACATATTTTGTTCTTTATAGCGACATTTCGCCAAAGGCTGGAGTGATGTTTAAGCCAATACCAGTGACGCAAGACACAACTACTGTCGACCTTATTCGACTCGTTTTAGAAAAATTCGAGATTGAGGTAAACAAACGGAGTTTGAATTACTCTGCTATGTTGTGCAGGTTACACCAGAGTCTCCTAATAACTTGCTTTGTTATTACGTATATTCTGATATAATGCTGTTAGGGACGTGAAACCCAAATGTAATTCACCTTCAGAATGTGATGTTGTTAGCATGACCGTGAACAAGCCGGTTCCTGCGACTTAGCTTTCGTTAGGCGCTGTACAAATCTCGAGTTTATGATTACAGCCTTAATAGAATGTAGTAGTTGATATATTTTCAGTAGGTTTCTATGTACCAGACCAGTTTTGATTTTTGCATAACCAGAGCTGTATTGTGAGTGAATTTTGTGATCGGTTACTTGGTTCTGGTGTTAATTACAACAGCTGGGAATATGTAGTTAAATCTGTTATGGTTTATGGATAATTCATCTGGGCTGTGACTTGTAAACCAATATGTATGTGTGTGTATATGTATGTAATGTATGTGTGTATGTATACATGGCGAATTCCAGATACATACAAAAGTGAAGGTGTAAACAGTTGATTATAATTGTAGTTTGTTATTTTTCCTTTCATAGAATGCCGATGCAAGTCATTTCTCGTTGGTGGAGGTCTTTCTAGACAAGGGTGTCTCCGAAAGAGAACTCGCAGACCACGAAAAGCCATGGACCATCGTCCGACAGAACAGACACGTCAGTTTAAGCCGATTTACTTTACTCTACGTACGCTGTTGTCTTCTTGGCTCTGCTTCGTCCTCTCTCAGGATATTATGTATCTTCGTCTCATCTGTTCCTGACCTTAGATCCATTCGCTCTGCTGCACAGGGTGTCTGGTTGTCCTCTGTCCCGCGTTTCCACGGTGCAGCATAGAAGCTTTGCTGTGATTGGTCCAGCTTTCTGAAATAGGTTACCTAGCACCCTATGATGTAGAGCTCCTTAGTCTTTCTGTACCTCTGTTGTGCTTCAAAACCATTCTGTTTGATCATGGTTTTGTGATGTCGGATCGGGAGTGCCTCTGAAGAGTCTACCTTGAAGAGGTGCTATATAAATCTAATTACAATTACCGTGTACATATCAAGAAGAAGCAATATTGTGTGACGGTATCTACTGCAGAAAACAACAATGCTGAAGCACCAAATTTCTGGTGTAACTAGACATTTTGAATGTAAACCAACATTTACGAAGCTCTTTGTATGTGCCTCCTCCTGGTGAAGGTGCTGTGTAATTGTGAGGCACTTGGCTTTTTTTTTATTTATTTATTTAAGCACTTGTTTTTGCATCAAAACATTAATTTTGGCTGTTTTTACTGTTAAAAAATGAATGAAGAAGAAAAATTAAATGAAGAAGAGGAAACGCACCTCAGATTCAGATTTACTGACTTTGCCCACTTAATAAGTGATTTAAATGAAATAATAATAAATGTAATTGGTTGACATGACTTAAGGAATGCCTCAGGCAAAGTCGCATGACGAGATTCTACATAAAACAGAAGGACGATCCACACGGTCCACACATCGCCATCTATCTTGGCAACCTACCGACGAGTCTGTCCCAGCGCCAGTACGAACACATCCTCGTCGACATCATAGGAAAAGGTACTTCTACTAGTTTTCTGGCTAATGGATATCTAGCCATTCTCATCCAATTGTTACCAGTTAAGTAAGTAAATAAGTGATGCATTTGTTAACGTGACATATGTCCCTCGACTGAGCGAGGAATCGTAGGCGTGGACAAACACACAAACAACTGAATACATAACACAGCAAACTAATAAAGGAAGATGCACAGCCACAAAGGCAGACATACAGAATGACATTCCGACACAAAGGCAGACATACAGAATGACATTCCGACACAAAGGCAGACATACAGAATGACATTCCGACACAAAGGCAGACATACAGAATGACATTCCGACACAAAGGCAGACATACAGAATGACATTCCGACACAAAGGCAGACATACAGAATGACATTCCGACACAAAGGCAGACATACAGAATGACATTCCGACACAAAGGCAGACATACAGAATGGCACTCAACCACAAAGACAGACATACAGAAGAATTATGGTGCATAAGTTGCCCATTTCTGACCCTTGTTTTCATGTCCTTGTGTGAAATAGTTGCCGATTGGTTAGGGCCCTTGCCTCGTAACACTGAGTGTGCGACTTTGAGCTTCCTTCCCTGAGGCGGTTACTGCTTAAGGACCTTGAACAAGCCCATCACGCACAATTGCTCAGCACAATTGACTGATGCTTTGCTGTTAGTGGATCTTAACAAATGCAGAAATAGTAATAGTAATTCATTACCCAGTTGTTGCATGTTGTCCAGTGGTTGTCAATTGTCTATAACTGACCTGTTGTCCAGTCTACTTGATAGCCTGTTTTCCAAGTGGTAAACCGTTGTCTTGTAACCCATGTTCCATTGGCAATCTCTTACCCAGTTGCTACCTGTTAAATGTACACTGGTTCAGATAGCGACCGTATAGTCTCGACTCTGCTCATTTTTCAGTGAATTAATTGGGTGATGAGATCCTTCTCCACCTCTGCTGGTTGGAATGGGCACCACTCCATTTAAGGTCCCCGTGTATTGAACGTTGTCCAGAGGTTACCTGTTGTACAGTGGTTACCTGTTGTCCAGAAATTACCCTTTGTGCAAGTGGTAATGCATTCGTTGTCCAATGGTTGCCTGTTGCAGAGAACAAGTGGTCACACATTGACGTCATCTACTACGAGTATGGGGCACTCGTTCTCATCTACAACAACACCGAAAAGGCAACGCGTGCGTTTAATCTTCTCCACGACGCTACGTTCGACGAAAAGCAGCTTCTCGTGTTGCTCCTACCCAACATACAGGTTGCCCTGCGTTCTGCTCTACGTCTGGTTCAAAGTCGTGTAATGTAACACTTCACCCGTTCCAATCTCTGTACAGGTCTTTCCCTCAAAGCTGAAAACACTCCTCTTTCGGAAATCCTGTGCTGATTCTTCCTCTTCCCCTTATCTCACTTTCTGGTTCAATTCCAAGCGCCATCCACAGTAGCCGTCTGACTGTCTGCCAGCCTAACCCTTGGATCTTGACATGGAACCGAACCAAACCCTTCCTGCCTATCGATTTTGCTTTGGCTGAGCGCCTGTGAATAAGCTGGTTTCCGCAACTTTGCTTTTGTTGGGCGCTGTAGAAATCTTGAGCTTACGATTACAATTATGCTTATGATGTGTACATTGGTACTTGTTCGTTGCATATGTATGTACATAACTATGTATGTGTATACATATGTACAGAGCATTGCATACATGACGGTATATGACTGATCAAAACAAGTGCATAACTTTTGCGTGTGATGTCAGTCGCAGATGATCGGACGCAACATAACTCCGCTTCTCGTATTGGTGAACGTCAAAAGCGGAGGTCAACAGGGCATGGAGCTCATCAGGTCGTTTAGGAAACTACTCAATCCCCACCAGGTCTACGACCTCATGAACGGCGGTCCACTGCCTGGGTTAGTGTGGCCTCCCCGTTGTTTGGTTGTCATTCCAGTCAGTCGAATACACTGGGAACTCATTTTAATGTTGTGTTTGGGAATGATGTCAAGAACCGCCTTATTATGAGGTCGTGTTTTAACGAAGTCATTTTCAGAAGCTGAACTTAACTTGAGATCTAAACTCCCGACTGTGTTTTATCAGAGTTTGAGTTGTAATGGAGCATTGATGTAATCAGTTTCTTGTGTATAAATTTTTAAACAATCAGGAGTGAAGTATGAATATTCAAGCATCCTAGTGCAGCCAATAAAATTCAGTTATTCAGACAACTAGCTCTCAGCCATGCAAGTATGAATATTCAAAATATCTGCTAAACAACTGGATATTTGAACAACTAGAAAATCAAGTACAAATGTTGAGCATGAAGTACAAATGTTCATGGAAAAACCAATCCAGTACAAGCATTCAGACACTTGGCCAATTAAGTATGAATATTCAAATGATCTGCCAATCAGGTGTGAATACTCAAACAATCGGACAATTAAATACAGCTTTTCAGTAACCTGATCTGAAATGAATTTTCAAGCAGCCAATCAAGTATCATTTGAAACAGTTGGCCAATCGAGTGTGAAAATTCAAACATTGCTCCGCCCTTAAACATAAGTATGTACGTAGGTATGTACCAGCTGCAGTTTGACTTCCTGAAATCCACGTGAATTGTCTTTGCAGTCTGTATGTTTTCCGCAATATTCCATACTTCAAGATCTTAGTGTGCGGTGGAGATGGGTCGGTCGGTTGGGCGTTGTCCTGTCTCGACAACGTTGGCCAAGACGCCCAGTGCCAGTCACCACCGATGGCTATCATACCTCTAGGCACAGGTCAGTCCGTCCTACTCTAAAAACTATATATATTTCTAATAATAATACTTATAATTTGATTTGAGTTGTTACCCTTGAGGAAATAATAATAATAATGTTATTCTTATTATTGATGTATGCAAGATGGTCTTGCAGACATCCACTCCCTCAGCTATTTGCCGTGCACAAATATCAGGAGATGTCTATGACATTCTATGACCCTTCGATGCATTCGATTTTTGCAACACCTTCAGCGCCTAGCAAAGCATCAGCAACACTTGCCTTCTCAGAACAATATTCTTCGTAATTTTGTATTCCTGAGGGATCATATGTACCTCGAGTAAAAAAATGATGATGATGATCATCATCATCATCATGATCTTGATCATGATTTTATTATTATTATGATGATGATGATGTAAGTCAACCCATTTTCGAGTCGCCGTCGATGGCCATCATACCTTCTTATCATCATACTTTTCAGTTGAGTTCAGAATCATCATTATCATGAACCACGAAATCATTATGATCAAGAATATCATCATTATCATTGGCAATGACATCATGTCATCCTGACAATTGCCAGACATCTATGGAAGGGTTTGAACGTGTGTCGGTGGTGTGTTTCAGGCAATGACTTGGCGCGAGTGTTGCGATGGGGTCCGGGTTACACAGGTGGCGAAGACCCTCTGAACCTGCTCAGGGATGTCATCGATGCAGAGGAGATTAAGCTCGACCGGTAAACGCCTCAACCCCATATCTGATCTAATCTAATCTAATATAATTTAATCTAATTTAATCTAATGGTTCTACAATATTCTCCGTTCTAATCAAACTAGTCTGTTCTGTGCAGAACAGCTGTGTGCTAGTTCGGGAAAAGTCCCGTGTGGAGAAAATCCCCTGTTGTTCCCCTTTTCTCCCTCTCCCCTTCTCTTCCTTTTACTCTCCCCTCTGTCACCCCAATCTCCTCTTCCCTACTTTGACTGTTCAGTTTACATTTCCTACCTGCCTTGTGTTATCGTAGGTATGTAAGTATGAATGCATGAATACATAAATAAATACCTAATGCATACATAATTACATAGCTATTGTAATCGTAAGCACAAGATTCTACAGTGCCCAACAAAAGCTAAGTCAAGGGAACCAGCTTATTCACAGGCACTCAGTCAAACAAAATCAAGAAGCAAGAAGGATTTTGTTCCAGGTCAAGATCCAAGAGTCGGGCAGGCAGTCATTCAGACAGTTATGGTGGCTGGTGTTTGGAATTGAAATCAATACCTATGTGATACAAAACTGTTAATTCTGCTCCCTTGGTGACTTTTCCAGTTATCTAAACATTACCCAGTTTTAACTTTGATCCTGCCCCATTTCCTGGCCAAGCAGAAAGAAATTCCTTTGCACAAAAATGGACCACATCGCAACCATTCCGCTAACTGCCTGAAATCGATTCGTCCATTGCTGGCTTTACGACCAAAGAGTAGGAAACAAGCGTCTTCTGTACATTCCAATGCTGGACATGGGAGCCTTACTTTACACGACAGAAAATATAAGGTTTACGCTTTATCTCTTCAGCTGGACCGTGATTTTCCACCCGAATGAGAAGGAGGCGGACGAGACGAAGATGGCGATTGCAAACGACACAAACACTGCACAGCTGAACGAAGACACGACTTCGATCTTCGTGATGAACAACTACTTTGGCATTGGCATCGACGCCGACCTCTGTCTCGACTTTCATATTGCACGAGAGGAAAACCCAGACAAATTCAACAGCAGGTATCTATGTATATAATTATAATCGTAGATTCTAGGTTTTTACAGCGCCCAATGAAAGCTAAGTCACAGAAACCAGCTTATTCACAGGTCAAAAAATCGATAGGCAAGAAGGGTTCGGTTCCAGGTCAAGATCCAAAAGTCAGGCAGGCAGTCAGACAGCTACAGTGGGTTGTGTTTGAATTGGATCTGCCAGATGGATAAGGGGAAGAAGAGGAATACATATATATTGGTGAGGATTTTCCTGGCTGTTTTTCAGTTGAAGTGACCATTTACATTACTTATTACGCTATGGTTGACGTTAGCGTACATTGTTTACTGTCTGGCTGTTGGTCTAGACTGCACAACAAGGTAACGTACTTCAAGATCGGTCTGCGTAAGATGGTCTACCGACCGTCGTGCAAGGACCTTCATCGCGTCATCCGCTTGGAAGTCGACGGAAAAGTGGTCGACGTGCCTCCGGTTGAGGGAATCATCATTCTCAACATTCTGAGGTGACGATGGGGAGAGGAATTTTTATGCTGCACCAGCAGAAGGGGTTTAAATGACTTGTTGTAAAATCTTGCATAGAAACTTGCACTGAACATACTTAGAAGGATGATGTTGGAAGCCGTGCTAAGGACTGTGTTCTGAGAAGGTCCTCTTAGAAAGTGTATTGTTATTGCTATTATTATTATTGTTATTGTTGTTATTATTATTTATAATAATAATAATAATAATAATATTATTATTATTATTATTATTATTATTATTATTATTATAAGAAAGCTGCAAAACACAAATGCATTGAAGCATTGATTGAGGAAAGTTGTCTCCCTATGATTTCCTGATATCTATGCAATCAGTTCACTGAGTAAGTTTCCGACTTTTGGCGTCTTTCCTAAACTCCGCGACTCATTTGTTGACTTGCTGATCAACGTTTTCCTGTTGAAACCAGCTTTTGTACTTGTGCACTGACTTACTGTTTGCTGTTTGCAGCTGGGCGTCTGGGTCGAACCCTTGGGGACCGGAACGTGAAGACCAGTTTGCAAAGCCTACTCACTATGACGGAATGCTGGAGGTCGTCGGAGTGACCGGAGTTGTCCACATGGGGCAGATCCAGAGCGGAATGCGCAGTGCAATGCGCATTGCCCAGGGCGGCCACGTACGTACCACCCTTGGTTGTCGTTTAACAATCACGTGGTCCGTGGGATTTAACCCTGGATCAAGTGGTCCTGTTACTATTAATATTTTTTATTTGTGCTTTATTATCGTTATATTATTATTATTTATTTAGCTGTTTAATTAGTTAAATTTTTAAAATTGGTTAAAATATCTTTGCAGTTTAAAAAATGAGCCTGGGATTAACCCTGTGAGATATGGTCCTTAGGTTTTCCTTAGGTATTGGGGTTTTAATCAGATGTATTTCCCTTCAGGTTTCATGATTCAAATTAAATCGCATAGTCTTCAGATTAAATCTTGAATAATGTCAGAGATTGAACCCCACTGAGGAAATGCTGACATGTCGACAGTGGCACCATTTTGTTCCAATACATTTCTTTGTTAATTAACTAATTGATTATTTTTACCTGAGGCAAGTGGAGAAAAAATTCTCCAGAGAGTGTTTATGACATCTGGAATGGCTACAACCCATTTCAATAGTTATTTAATATTTAACTAACTACTTAATTATTAGTTAAATAATTTATTTAGCTGTTTAATTAAATTGGTTAAACTATTTTTGCAATTTGCAAATCGAACCTTATTTGCGTGGAAAAATAAGGCAATTTACGTATTTCGTGCATTATTTTTCCGTAGATCCGCATTCAGATGTTGGTTGACTTGCCAGTACAGGTAGATGGCGAACCTTGGATTCAGCCAGCAGGTCATGTCGTTGTCCTTAGGTCAGCACTCAAGGTCAGTGCAGCTCAAGGTCATGTCGTTGTCCTTAGGTCAGCACTCCAGGTCAGTGCAGGTTGAGGTCATGTCGTTGTCCTTAGATCAGCACTCAAAGCCAGTGCAGGTCAAGGTCATGCCGTTTTCCTTAGGTCAGCACTCAAGGTCAGTGCAGTTCAAGATCATGTAGTTGTCTTTAGGTCAGCACTCAAGGTCAGTTCAGCTCAAGGTCATGTTGTCCTTAGGTCAGCGCTCAAGGTCAGTGCAGCTCAAGGTCATGTTGTCCTTAGGTCAGCACTCAAGGTCAGTGCACCTCAAGGTCACATCGTTTTGGTTTGGTTGAAGCTTTTCGAGTGGTAACACTGTTATGGTGGTATGATTTAAGACAGCCACTGTTGACACTAATCGTAATATTAACACCAATGGTAACACCATTGAAGATAGTAACAGTAATACAAGTTAACACTATTACGGTAATATCAGGTTAGCTCTGTAACTTGGTTGTTTTTAGGAAACATTTTAATACTTTTTTGCTGTTTTTCTTCGTGTCTCATTTTTCTTAGGCTACTATGCTCAAGAAGTCAAAAAACAAAATCAAAAGGTACAACACGGAGCCTAGCATATATTTTCCCAACGACTCTAGTCTTCTGCAACCCCGCTCTCCCTGTACCGATGGCGACAGTGGACCAGTATAATGCTGGAAGAGGTCAGTCCAACTTCCACCCATTAAAGCTTAACCCAACAAAAATAAAAATAGTTCAGTGTGACGTATGCAAACCGGAATTACAGCATTTTGTTAATATCATTTTTTCCCAAGGTAGAAATGATCCCTCAGGCTTTAAAAATTAGAACGCTTTATTCTGGAACAATCATAACTAGCAATCTTAAAAATCATGATAATTATGTAATAAAAATTAGTAATAAGTAGTAATTTTGTTTTCACTGAGTACTCATAAATAAGCTGGTTCCCGCGACTTAGATTTCATGGGATGCTGTAGAAATCTCGAGTTTATGATTACGATTTGTGGTGATGATGATGGTGATTATTGTTTGTTGTGTTTTCTGAAGCACATTGTCATCACTGTTCTACTTCTCCTGATCAGCCTCCATTCTCCTCCTCCTCGGTCCTCCGTTGGATTGCAGTCGGCCCTGGATTTGTCTCTCGGAAAGTGAAGCCATGTCGTGACCTGACCTCTTTATACTGGTTCCCTGAGGTGCACAGCGCGGCAGGCTTCGCCAACAACAACAGCGGTCACGTGGTACCTGCGCGTGTCTCTACATGTGTCTGCGTGTACATAGGACAAATCCCTTCTCTCTCTTTCTCTGGACTTGTTTGTTACTCACTGTATTTACTAATACGATATGTTGTGCAAACGCTTACTGTTTCATGAGTTGTAGTGTTGGGTGATACCAGTGGCACAACTGTGGGCCCACCGGGGCCAAAACTTTCAAAGAAACCTTCTCGAATCCCAATTACAGATACCCAATGACCCATCTGAGTAATGCCAGTAACATGATGTTACGCTACTGTATATAATATGCCGTTTTTCTTTTACAAAATTTAGTACTGCAACATTGAAAAGCCACGAGATCCTATGAATCAAGTACATCATGTTGTTGATACGGTGGAATCATTGCGGTTGATACGGCTGTATCATGTCAGCAATTTGGTATCATAATATTTGGTACTGTTTTATCTTGTATCGTATGATTCTGTTGGTACTTTGGTATTGAGGTATTTGATACGGCTGTATCATGTTGCTAACGCTCTGGGTTGCGATACAACAGCCCTCTGAATCCATGTATGTGTGGTAATTGTAAATAGTTCTTGCTATGCATTGCACGCTGGGCAAAGTCGTGCAACTTTCGACAAGAAAAATAACTTTCTGAAAATTTTCTTAGTCTTGGTTTGAAAAACGAAGAAATTGCTGGCATTTCATGGTAATTTCAGATCATTTGTTTTTCCTGAGCTTATTTAAAGTGTTGAGGGATTAATTTTAATAAAATAGCTCATCTCTGAATCTCATTGGTCAAATTAACTTTGTTGGTAAGCTTGCAATTCAGATTTCAGAACAGACGGTTCCAATCGCTTCAAGTTATCAGCTGTTAATTCAGTTGTTTGCTGAAGTGCGACCTGTGAACATGCATCTCAGAAGTTTTTATTTATTTATTTATTTATTTCTATGTTAAGAGCGCTTATAACGCATGCAAGGTCAGTAAATCAGAATCTGAGGCATGGAATCTGAATCCGAGGCAAAGTTTACAGAATTAAACCAGTCTGTTCAGTTTGTTTAACTGTTTTTAAGTTGGTTTTATGCTGTTGATTTGGGTCAAGGAATTAGACCAGTTAGGCCACAACCCACCCTAACTGCTCCTTTCCCTCTTCTTTCTCAGGTATTCTGGCAACCGGACTTGGTTCTTGACATGGCATCTTTGAACAACCCCACTGACTTGACACAGTGCACGTGAATAAGCTGGTGCCTGCGCCTGGCTTTTAAGTAGCACTTTAGAAATTTTGAGTTTACGATTTTGAGTTTTATGATTGATAGGCTTTAACTGGGACTTTTTTTGGATTCTCGTAACTGAATTTGAGCTAAAGTTGATACCAGTGGATAAGATGTTGTGATGTAATGCACCTAGGCAGGTTACAATAATAATAATTAATAAATGTCACGAACATTAAAATTATCTTAATGCTGTTAAATACATATTAAATATTTTAATATTATTAAATAAGAGTACTAATAAATAATAATGTTTATTAAACCAGCTACCATTGCCAACATTTGGTATTTGCTTTCAACACTTCATTGCCTTTGTTTTGCCAGTAAGGTCATACGGTCACTAGAGAATGAGAGAAACATTACATACATATGTAGATGCAGAGATCATCAGATTTTTTGTTTCACTCGAGGTAATGTCAGCTTCTTGAGTATCACCCAACACTAAAAATATACGTGTAACTGAATTGGGGCGTTGTACAGTGTGTTCCTATTGCATTTGAAGTGAAAGACAGTCGGGGTGGTACAGATGTTGCAAGCCAGGGTCTGGCACGCTTCTGGTACTGTATAGCAGTACCGCCGGGTGTCTGGTACCTCCTTAGTTTTGATAGTGCTTTGTAGTACTGTCAGGTACTGGTTAGCAGTACATGTATCGGCATTTCTGGTACTGTTTTTCCATACTGCGTTATACTGTTGTTTGGTTCAATGGTTAAGAAACGCTAAGCAAATGATTGTGAATCTCCAGTATGTTAGAAATGTTTGACAGAGTTCTTTGAATTTAAGGCCATGCAGGTTTCTATGGTTGACAGCGGTTAATAGTTTTCCTTCAGTTGGTGCAACATCTATTATTACTTTGTTTATTACCAGTTATCCAGTGCTTTCCGTTTTATGAATGCTGGTGCAAATTGTAAATGCGTAAACTTGTGTTTACAAATGTCATTTTGTCATTGGGGTGCACTAGCCTATTGGTCAGAGCACTCGCCCGGTAGCATGGAGAGTACGGGTTAGACCCCCTCCATGGAGGTGGTTACAGTGTAGGGACCTTGAGCAAGTCCTTCACACAATTATTGCTCAGTGCCATGAAACAATTAATGCTTAGACATTAGATAGTGGTGCTTGATAAATGCAGAAATAATGATAATAATAATGTTGCCTATGTTGCAACCAGGTTTGGTAGAAGTTGCCTTGCTTCTCTGCAACAGGTAACCAGACTCATAATGCAACCAGTTGCAGTATCATTCAACAACTGGTTGCATCGGCAAATCTTTGATATGAATTGTGCCTATCTTTGCCTTGAGATTTAGTTTCTGTGGCAACTGAGATGTTCTAAACGACTTTTGCCGTTACGCTACTGTGTGCTTGTAACTGGAACTGGTTATAAATGTTATCCCATGCTTCAGGCAAAGTTTATTTGTTTCAGCGACTTTGGTGGATTGATCAGTTGGTTAGGCCTACAGCTTTGAAAGTTTGACAAACTTTGTTTATTTCTTCATCATCAGCTGTGTTGTGCGCCTCTCCGAAACGTTGCCGTTGCCTCCATGTGCAACCAGCCGTCTCTATTCTGGGCTCGTCTCCAGGATGTATGTAACCTCAAGTTCCGTGGGCGAAGGTCAGCTTCTACTGATCCTGCCCACGTGTGGCGAGGGCGTCCGACAGGTCTCGTTCAATTTGTTGGAGGGCCGGAAATCATCGCTTGCAAGGCCCTGGCATGGTCCTGGTCACCTTCGCAGCGCGCTGTGTTCAAACAGCCGTAGCCGCCATGTTTGAATCATTTCTGTCACTGGGATGTTCATCGTGGGGCGAGGTTTATTTCCTGCAACGTAAGTATGTCAGTATATCGTCGATCGGGCAGTCCTTACGTAAAGACCTCAAAGCAACTCCTTTGGCCTTGAGTTGCTTAATGCCAAAATTAGCTGAATTCATTCAGACAAGATTTGGTATCCAGCTGTAACCTGCATTAATTTCACCGTATTTTTTTCTACTAGGACTTCAGAGGTGAAGCTTTGTTACATGCGATGTTTTCCGATGGCATTCAAATAATTGTTGAAATTTTCCCCCGTTTCTTATGTTGTTGTTTTTGTTGTTGTTGTTGAGGTGGTGACGTTGACTTGATGAAATTTCATGGAGTCCTTTGGAACAAACCATACTAGAAATTCTCAGAAACCAACGTGTGTTAAGTTGACTTGGCCAAGCTATAGCTTCTTTGATAAGAGCATTATATTATGAGCGCATCTGTGCAAACGGAGGCTGATTTACATACTGATCATAACTGTATTTAATAGATTTAAATCTCGGGCTAGCTAGGTCCTTACACGGGGACCTATAATGGTGTGGCATCCGTTGAAATGGACAGTGGTTCTCACGGCATACTTGTAGTATCGGGTACCGCTCCTTTCTGCTTCGCCCGCAGAAGGGAGCGGTACCTGTAAGTGGCCCGTCACTGATGGAAGTAAATAAACATGGCTTCGGGGACAAAAACAGCAGAAAAGTATTGTGATTGGTTCAGTTGACCAATGACGTCACGTAGCAGTTTGTTCGTCAAAATAATGTTTTGTCATGAATACGACTGCATAAGTACAGACTTCTTGGGTTAATGCTTGGGGTCCTATTTATCCACCTACTGAGATATGTTTTACATCAAATTCTACTATCAAGACAACAGGATACTTTAAAGTTCGCTTCATTATGGCGTGCCTTGGTAACAAGAGTGGGCGGAGTCGGAATAGTTTTCACCCCGGAACCCATCTCGCACTACACCCGCAAACATAGTACCGGGGACATGGCATTAAATTGCTTACGTTAGGATGCGTGGTTTTTACATTAGATGTGTGACGGTTGGAAGGAATTCATTTGTTTACATTGAATCAAAACCCAAGACGCAGTGCTTGCAGTTCTGCGTTCTACCAGCTGTGCCAGTTTTGTACAGAGCTCCCCACCGTGCTCATCTGGAGCACGCTGTAGTCTTGGTACTGTGTACCATTTTGTAGCAACTTGTGCCGTTGTATTCTGGTACTGTGTACCATGTTGTTTCTTGTGTTCTCCGGTTTATGTGATCTAGGATGACACGATGTATAATCTAATCCAGTCAACTCCGATTTAATCAAATCATTCGACTTGTTCATTGCAGTTATATATTCGTTAAGATTATATTTATATGGAGCCTTTTAAAGCATTTATACGGAGCAATTTTTAGAGTGGCCAATCATCAAGAGTTCGTATACTTCTAGGAGTTAGGTTCGTGTGGAGCTGAAAGATCTTTGAAACGAGGCATGACACAACAACAGGTCGGCCATACCTTGAACGCTGCACATCTCCAACACAAAGTGCCATTGTTTCTCTTACTGCATACCATCCTAGAATAAAACTTATTTACATTTACCCTTTTCACCCATTTTCTGCAGACTGTATGCTGTGTATTGTATAATAATAATAAAATACGACGATTAATAGACCGCCGTAGTAGGGCCGAGGCCGAAAAGGGCGCTGTACATGTTCAGTTATTCGCTGACAGCAGCCACATGCGGTGCAAGTGTCGGCACATACCCTGTAAAAATAAGTAATTAACAACATATATGTATTTTATAATTATATGCAATATATACATAATTGTAGCATATTTATAAAATGTAGATACAATTACCAAACTTAGACTCATTTGATTTAAAAACGAACTTTAAACCTTTTGGTGTATATTTCCTTTGTTCATTTTCGTTGATTCGTCATTTACACCCGCATAAATAGTAATAAGCTACCATTATCGGCTTTTAATTATTTGTTTATCTAATTAATTTCTCAACAAGGGATAAATACTGGATTTTTGTTCCCAAGTTGACGATCTCTGTTGTTTTCGATCGATTGGTATTTTGCATATTTTTGTGTATTTCAGCAGTTCTTTCGCGCAAAGCACGCATTTCATTGGAAACCACAATTGTTATTATAATTTATGAATTCACATCGAAAGCGCGGTTACTTGGAATAAAGAGAACAGTTACCACTTACGTTCCTGGTGATTTGTCAACATTGTGCCAACAAATTCAGCCAATAAGCCAACTTATTCCGAAGCTGACAAATTATTCTGTCGCGAGAATTTATAAACCAACGTAATATGCAGATGACTAGGGTAATACATCTGATACAATTTTCAATAGAAAGCTGTCTTGTTTATTTTTTTTGGTTTCTGCATTCCAAAACTCTCGTCTTTAGTAATTATTAGCAACGCTTTTTTCGTTCGATTTTGTTGATTTTTTCGTTAAAATTTTGTTACTGAATTGGATGCATTTCTGGTTTTATGGGACCCATGTAAACGTGAGACGATTTATTTCTGTACTTCATCTTTGCAGTTTCTGTCGCCGTCTGGTGTTCAAAAGTTACTCGTAGCAGCAAGCTGACCGCAGTTGCCATTGCTAGCAGTTGTCATGGTTGCATTTGGTTGACAATTCCTATAGTATCAGTTGCCACAGCAACAATTGCATGACTAGTTTCTGTTCTGGAAACCGACATAGGCGCCGTTACTTCGCAACCGTTGTGAGGACATTTGCCTGGCAACCATAGTAATGAATTCTAGTGCTAGCTGTAGTTCGACTGTCGTGGCTTAGTGAAGATTACCATGGTAACAATTTAGCTCTTGCAAAATCGGGCAGAGCGTTTCAAAAGTAACTTTTGGTCATATCCTAACTTACAGTACTAAATAAAAGGTTGATGGATTGACTGACCTGCTGGTATGGAAGTATTCATTGTAACATTACGGTACGTACTACATTCTACTGTAATTGTAGTCGTACATTTATATAGTGCCACTATTATACAAAAGCCCCCAGAACTAGTGTGCGCATATCTAACATGATCTGCATTACGTAACACTGTGCGTGACTTAAGTTGTATATCTTACTGGACAACGTGGCTTGCGTTGTATAATTTACGTTTCGGTTGCATAACACAATTACTAATCTACAGTGGGCTGCGTAACACGTTGCTGTGTAACAACTTGTGTTACGTTAGGCTGTTGTATCTGTGGCGCTGATTGGAAGTTGAAAGTGCAGAGAGGAAGGAATGGCGGTTGAAAGAAAACGTGCAACATGTTGAGTTTGAATTTCTTTCATATAAATTTTGTACAGTGCCAATAAATGTTATTCTGGTAAACAGGTCATTGTCCTCGTTGTTTACTTTTACTATTGTTTACATGTATTCCTCAATACAAAGGTGGCGCTATACAAAGTACTAGTCCATACAGCGGGTGTGAATAATGAGGAATTACCTTACCTTACGCTAACTTATCGTGTCTAACCTTACCCTTTGTATCCTCATAAAGCGCTCAGTCAAACATGAATGTCATACCTGGACACAGTATTTCAACGGTGACCTGACAAATGATTTGTACTTCTTGACCATGAGGGGGGCCTGCGTAAAGTTGAGCCTATTTTGTTGCTTCATCTTTCCTTGAAGATTCTTTGCTCTTACGAATAATCACATCCAGGTCCCTTTCTTCCTCACTAAATGTCAATATCTCACCTCCCCATTTCAGATGAAAACTCTGTTTCTCTTCCCCTCGTGCATCCACCGATCATTTTTCAAAATTAAAAAGCATATTCCAGCTCTGCTTCCATTTGTACGTTCTTCGTTGATCTTCTCGCAGGAATTCATCGGTATTACGATAAAATACTCAGTAATATTGCTCCAAATTGCCCAGTCGATCTACTTTAATTAATTCAATTAATGTATTAAACAAGAACGAAACCAACTAAGATCAGTTTGTCCCAACGGCGTCGTTTATCCTCGACAGAAGATCTTAAGAAGAGATTCAAGACAAACCCGAGATTGAGAAATAAAAATATGGCTGCCGGTCCCAGAAATCAGCGGGAGTCCCCAGGTTTCGCGTTAAGTCCTTAGGTGTGTTGGGGCAGAGTCAATATACCGTGGTCATATAATTATAAATTATAATCAACCAATGGACGAAAAGGCAACAAACAACCCGTCCGTCGGAGAATCGTGTGCAAACACACCTTTGACCAGTCGGTTGCATTAGCCTAGCATCTCAGGCCTACCCAGGTATCTGTACCTCCGGTATACCTGTCTTTCCAGCCGTCCTCTCGCTTGTCCGTCCGTCCTAAAGTCATGTACGGACGTGTTCACTCCAATCATCGTTCGTCTCTGCAATTTGTCTTTCCGTCGCGGATGGTTTCCAGCCTGCTACAGATCTGCCTCTTTTATACCTTTGCTGAAGAAGGAAGGCCTTGATCCTGATGATCCTTCTAACTATAGGCCGATCTAAAATCTACATGCACTGTCAAAAATTTTGGAACGTGTCTCTGTCTCGTCTATTGTCACATGTCAGAACCTCTGGTAACTTTAACAGTCATCAGTCAGCTTACCGTGGGCATCGCTCGACTGAAACGGCCTCACTGAAGATTCTAGATGATGTCTACACCGCTTCCGGATGACGACAGCCCACCCTACTTATCGGCCTCGACCTCTCCGCTGCCTTCGACACGATCGACAAAACAACACTCATCACTAGGCTGTAGAAGACATTCGGCATCAGCGGTGTTGCGCTAGATTGGATCCGTAGCTACCTCTCTGACCGGTCACATGTCAGCATTGTACCATCAAGGCCGCAACCGACTACCTGCGAATACGGTGTCCCACAAGGGTCGGTTCTTGGCCCGATTCTTTTCACGTTGTATGTGGCTCCAGTCGCTGGCGTCATTTCCGCACACGGCGTCAGTCACCACCAGTATGCAAATGAAACCCAACTATACATAGCGCTTGATCACATTGACTCTGACACCAGCAACCTAGGACGATGTACTGAAGCAGTACGCTGCTGGTTTCTAACTAACGGACTCTGCCTAAATCCAAAGAAGTCTGAAGTCATTGTACTTGGCACTTCCTCATCAATAAAATCGGTAAAAAAAACAGTCAACATTGCTGGCGTGGACATCTCACTATCACGAACATTTAAGAATCTCGGAGTGACACTCGACTCTAAACTAGCATTCAACCAACATGTCACCGCTATCTGCAAGGCTTCGTATTTCCATATCAAAGCCATGCGTCATATTCGATCTTGCTTGGCACCGGAACTTATGAAAACAGTCGCTTGTAGTGTAGTCAGGGCAAAATTCGACTACTGTAATTCCCTATTGTAGGGCACTACAAAGTCCAACATTGGCAAACTGCAACGAGTCCAGAACTCACTAGCCCAACTAGTGACAGGAACCCGCAGGTTTGATCATATAACTCCCATACTCGCAAAGCTACACTGGCTGCCTATCAATTCCAGGATCACTTATAAGATAGCTCTCCTTACACGTAAGACTCTCAACCAATCAACCTGCTTATATGTCATCGTCCTTACAGCGCTATCAGCCACCCAGATCTCTGCTTTCGGCCACACAAAGCCGTTTGTCTCTTCGTGACATCCATGACTCGGATTCTCCAGACTCGGATTCAGCAATTCTGCATCAGTCATATGGAACAGTCTTCCTGTTCACATTACTCAAAGCAACATCTCGTTAGATATATTCGTAAAGCGGCCTAAGACCTATTTGTACCGTCTTGCTGTTCTTGTCTGACCGCTGTGACTCATCCACGCCTACGGTACGATTCCTCGCTTAGCCAATGGACACATGTCGTGTTAACAAATGTCTTACTACTTACTTACTAGCTATAGGCCACATGTTTGAGGGGTTGAAAGTGCGATTGAGCCTACAAGGTTCATGAGTCTGTCTTGAGCCTCTTGTAGCCCACGTCTAGTCGCCAAATTAATCATAAAACTGTTGTTCATCCAGCCGACAACAATCCTCGACACTTCGATTGTTTTACGATTGCAAGGTGCGCTAGCGAGGCTTTGTTTAAAACAGGAAGCGGTATACATGCTTGGGTACGCGCTTCGACAATCGCACGCCAGTGCAATATCGGACTTCTGTAAAAGGTGAGGCGAAGGTGAGTTTGATAGTTAATGAAACTGGTTTTTCAGTTTGTTCAACATTTTTCAAGAAATTTTTCTGGGCGCTCAGTCGGTTCATTAACGTCATTCAGGTTTGAACTTAATAATACCTATCCTGACTTCTTGTTTTCTGGCCATTTGATTTTAAACTGGACTGCGGATATTAAGCTATTGACTACGATCTAACTTGAAGCGGTGATGCCTTACGCATTATGATTAAGGCACTTCAGAAGTCATACTCTGAAGGCGTTATATATAGAGCCTCGATACACGCACGGATATTTTAACAATGTAATTAATTAATTAATCACCTTTTGTTGTGCTATTATGCAAAAATCTCGTCGTGGTCTGACTAAAATTTGGATCTATCTATATAGGCTGCAGCAATACAGAGACCCAGTTGAAAAAAAGAGAAAAATAGCCTTCAAGAGAATTAATCAATCTGCCGCTTCAACTGCAACAAATGGCATTCACATCGGAGCAGCTTTTGCTGCTGACTGCCCTACTAGTCGCTGTCAGTACGCAGGATAGTAAGTATTCGAGAACAATTTAAAACATTGTAGTAATCTTGTGATTTAATCGACACCGGGTCGATAACTTGCTTATCCATCGCAGCCTGATATCTGGTTTCTCTGACCCCTCGGATTTTGTCTGGGTTTCTGCAACGGATTGAAATTTTCGAAAACTGTTTCACTTGTAGCGAGCATCGATTGATGCCTTGTGAAATATGATATCTACGCTATGAAGTCATTAGATCTGGTCAGAATTGATTTCATTAGGATTTCTGAACATAGTCCAAACATTCACCATCGGAATCGACTCTTCGACCACGCATTTTAACGCATTTCAACTCATCTCGACTCATTTAAACTCGACTCGTCTGAAACATTTTAACTCATCTCATCGATTCTCATCTATACCAATCTAGTGTCAACTATCCAAACTCAGCTCAACATCTCAATTCATATCTTACGGCATCTGTTCGTTCTGCTCATTTTCTTATGTCATCTTTTGAGCTTTTAAGTTGTCTTATTCATAGGCTTCCTCTCTGTCTAAGTGAACCTAACCTTTGTGGGTATTGACCTTCACTTTCTCATTATATCTCAAGCTATATCCAATCTGCCTCCTTCCTATTTCTTTCAATCTAAACACAATCCACCTTAACAGATATTCGGTCCCCCTTCTTTTTCTCTCTCTTTCTCTTTTTCTTTCCATAAGGTCTCTCTCTCTCTCTCTCGGTCTCTCTGCCTCCCTGTATCTGTCTCTGCGATGGTCTCACGGCAACCGGATCTTGTTTCTCATGCAGCATCCATGGATATAACCTGTTGCTAGAAACATCGTGAATAGCACTCTGCTATTCGCTTAGCTTTTCAGTAGCACAGTAAAATTTTCGAAATTACGATTACCATTACTGTTACAATCTGCGCATCTCTTTCTTGTACAACATGAAGTTAGAAGTATAGATTCATGTTGGAAGTGAATGTTCGAACTCTTACACCCGCGCGTTAGTGCACTTCAGTTATTCTTAAGAAATGTTAGAGCATTCCTCAGCTCATGTACAAACATACTTGTTAACCAGGGTTTAGGCCTACTGATCGACAAGAGTTGCCAATGACTCAAGATGCCATCATAGCCGAAGCGTGATTGAAATATTTAAGCTTATAACCATTTCCCAGTGTCGTCTTTATGAGCGAGTCAGCCAAGAATTAAGAGTGCGTGGGCTTTAAACTTTACGGCAGAAACTGCAGCCTGTGTCCACTCGAACTGCACTCGACTGATACACTTGATCCACAAACGAGCAACTGGCTACGAGAATCAGTATACGTCAGACTGACTCATCCACCCACGCCTCACAAATTAAACAGAACTAATTCCAAACACCATCCACCGTAGCCGTCTGACTGCCTGTCTGAATGACTCTTGGAACTGAACCCTTCATGTCTATCGATTTTTGTTTTGACTGAGCGCCTGTGAATAAGCTGGTTCCTGCGACATAGCTTTCGTTGGGCGCTGTAGAAATCTCGAGTTTACGATCATGAACTGAGTCCTCGCTAAGTTGAACATCACGGTGCAAAAGTCCTGCATGAAGTAGGATCTTCTCTTTCGGGATATCCGATAGGCGGTCATGGCGTATCATCTTTGTAAACTCATAACCATCCAATCACCCCTCACTACCCGATCATCCTCACTGTTGTCTGTTCCACCTGTGTCTACTCATCACCAGTTCTCTGATATGTCGCACTACACCTCGGCTCTGGAACTATCGCCTGCCTGACGAATTCCACAAAAAGAGTCAGTCTGGTGTATACTGAGCCTCCACGCCATTTGCTCATGCGTGGACCAAGTGCGTATTTCGAACGCAACCGAAGTGGACATAAACTGCAGTTTCTGCCGTGAACTTGAAAGTCAACGCACTCTTAATTCCGCGAAATCTCAGTTTCTCCACCGCTTCCGTCGTTCACCCAGCATCACATATCTTGCATTTGGTTCCACTATAACCCTTTTTTCATTTTGGCCCATGTTAACCCTTTAAATTTTGACCGGTTTAACCCTTCGTTTTGGCTCAGGTTATGACTTTTAGCTGAGCTCATGTTGTCTCTTTCACTCCAGCCCATTTATCCATTTCATTTTGATTTATTCTAACCTTTCCAGCTGATCTAATGTTTACTTTTTCTACCACATCACCAGATTTTGACCCTTACATTTTAGCTCATTTTATCACATTCAGCTCAGCTTATTTTAACTAGTTTAGTCCGGTCCATTTTGACCCTTTCGCTACTTTAACCCATTCGTGTCGGCTAATGTTAACTCTTTCAGTTCGTCTTCCGCCAAGTATCACCGTCGGCCCACCCAAGAACGTCCCCTATCGAGACAAATTCAAAGTCAGCTTAACCTGCGAAGCCGTCGGATATCCTGCGCCAACGTGAGTATCGTGCTTCAATGTATGTATCAAAGCTTATTTAGTGCTTCTTAAAAACCTCACAAAAAGCTGCTTGCAGGCTGTCTGGTTACCTCGATTATCTCCCAAAGGGCAGCGTTGGTGAAGGATCTCACTCTACGATCATTTCAGCAGAGTCGTGACCCTACGATCGCTATATAAACTCGTGTACAATTACGTTTAAATCTATCTTCAGTTAAACAGTTTTTGTTTCAAATTTAGCATCCAATATGTTCCTACACTTGGGTCACGGATGCTAATGAATTAGATAAGTTTACTTTTATTATGCATTAACTTAAGCACTGTTATGTTACATAACTAACATATATATATAGTTAGCTGCAATGCGAATGCTATTCGATAGGCTAGGCGTGTCACATGCGTATATGCGCTATATAACTACTTCGTGCAATAATGTGCTTCTTATCACTACGGTTTCACTCGAAGCGACCACTGATTGATTCACTGTGAACTACGATAACAGCGCTACTAAAGCTTTTAAAGAAACCTAACAACGCTTGTCAGCGTTCTCGCATACCTTCTTCGCCTTCTCATGGCAGGTTTGCTTGGCTGAAAAATGGCGCCGCCCTCTCGGAAAGCGGGGTGGTTCGCCCGGACCCGAACGCTGGGTCGATCGAAATCGGCGAAACGACCAAGGACCACGAGGGCGACTATCAATGTTGGGCCACGAACCTCTACGGCCAGACGATGTCGAATGTAGCGGTGCTACGGGTGGCTACGCTTGGGACGTTTGACGCCAACGTCCCTAAGATCAACTACAACGTTCAGGCGAACGATAAGCTGCGTGTCAAATGCAATCCCCCAGAGAGTACACCAAGCCCCCAGTATTCCTGGTCGTACAACACGACGAGCCTGGCCCAGACAGATGTCATCCTCTCGAAAAGAGTTCAGACCGATTTCAACGGTTGGTATACATTCATCTGTGCGTAATCGTAATCGTAACTTTGCATTTATTTAGCGCCTCCGGAAAAAATCACCAATGTTCAGGGAGCGATTTCTAATTGTGATTATAATTAGTAATGAATCAATCAATTTTAACTGTAATTGTCTAATGCACAAGGCATGAACCGATGGCGCCCCAAAGCCAAAATCTCAATCAGATCAATATACAGTAGATCGGTTCACTATGACGGAAAGGCAGCTTACGATGAATAAGCAATTTTAAAATGTAAGTCTTAAGCTGAGAACGAAATGACGCAAGCGATTTACCTGAACGAACAGACATAGGAACAAAGGGAGAGAGTTCCAACCGAAAAAGAGTTGCAACTGAAAAATCTCCTTCACCAAGAACAGCTTTAATTTCGGTATGACCAGAGAAAGACAATCAGATGACCTTGTAGAATAATGAGAATTCATTCTGGGGAATGACTTGTGGTTGAAAACCGTGGAGAAAGGGAAGGCATACGAAAAATACAATGCAATGCAATACAACATACACAAAACAAAAACCACTACACTACAATAACTATACAGTAACATACAATGCAATATAAAACGAGTCTGGCTGCACATTACCTCACATCAAATCAAATCACATTACATCGTGCCTTTCTTGGGATTTTCAGGGGACATGTGTATTGCCAGCGTTGCCTCCGACGAACCGACGAACCGGTTGTACCGATGCAACGTCTACAACGACGTCATGAGTGCAACACAGTCCGGCGCATACTCGAGAATTCAAGTGTCTGGTAAGAACGCAATTCATGTCTACTAGAAAGCCACGGTTTTCCTCTAGTTAACAAACTGGCAAAGCTACACTGGCTGCCTGTCAGGTACAGAATTACTAACAAGATAGTTCTTCTGACAAGCAAGATTCTCCTCACTAAGGAACCTGCTTAACTGTCTTCTTCGTTACAGCGCTACCAGCCATCCAGATCCTTGCTATCAGCTGCACGAAACCGCTTATATGTTCTGACATTACTTTAAACATTTCTCTACGGCGACCGTATTGCCTCTACCCTGCTCAATTTTCATTGAAATGATCGGGTAAAATCCTTCACCACTGCTGCCCGTTTGAATGGGCGCCACGACATATAAGGTTCCCGTGCACGGACCGTGCTAACCCGAGATTCAAATCTCTGAAATAAGCCAGGATCGGTATGCGAACCGGCATCCTCACGCACAGAGGAGTCTTGACGTACGTTTTAACCAATGTAGCAAACCAGGCCGGTATAAATGGGCATCATTTAACTTGTAGTAAGCCACAATACCGATGTGTTTCTTAGCATGTCAAGCCATCAGTATAATTTACAAGACTGTCAGCTATTTCTGTACAGGATTTACAATCATTGTCGATTATATCGATAAATCTTTCCAGAGATAAAATGACGACTTAAAATTTTCAAGGTGAATTTCGACAATATTACAGCAACTGAGACAAATAGTTTTCGACTGAGGAGATCCACAGTTAAGGAATGCTTAAAAATTCATGTGACAGCATTTTCATCAACTCCAGTTTATTGACAAATTTTGAGAAAAGTTCCGCTATCAACCAGACTTACTTCTTGACATGCCATCTCTGGGCAAACTCTTTGACTTGACATAGAGTTCATGAATAAGCTGGTTCCCTGCGCTCAGCTTTTAAGTAGCGCTGTAGAAATTCTGAGTTTACGATTACGGTTTATCAACTCCAGCTTATTGACAAATTTTCTTCAGAAGTTCTGCGATCTGTTAACTTGCCAGGGTCCATATCTGGTGCCGCTCCTGCTCTCTTCTTCTCGTCTCCCCCTCGAGTTGTCGGACTCCGATCTCAACAGACGATTCTTCGCTGCTTCTTTTCAGGAAGGTAGGTAACAACACGATACAATGCGATACAACACAAACTACAACACAACAGGAAACAACACGAGACGATACAATAGCATATATTACAATGAAATACGATACAATGTAATACTACATAATACAATACAATACGACTATAATATTCGTTACAATGCTGAGTAGAGTTCCGTACAGAGTACAGTAAACAGAATAGAACAGAAGAGCAAAAGAACCAACACCACACAGGACAGCATAACAGCGCAGGACAAGACCGCACAACGTAGTACAATGCTCTGTATAGGTACACGTTTTTCTATAGCGACCGTATGGACTCGACCCTACTCATTTTTCATTTTGTAATTGGGTGAGGTCATTCAACACGGCTGCCCCTATTGAAAATGAGCGCCACCCCATTTAAGGTCCCCGTGTACGGTCCGTGCTAGCCCCAGATTTCAATCTCTTAAATAAGCCACTATCTGTATGCGAACCGGGGTTCTCGTACACAGAGGCACCTTGACGCACGCTTTAACCAATTTAACTAAGGCCAGCTGATATACCATGGCAACGGTTGTGACGTCAATGTGTGTCAGGCCAAATGAGGCGCCTTGACGTAAGCTTTAACCAATATAGCTAACCAGGTCAGCCGAGATACCATGGCAACGTTTGTGACGTCAATGTGTGTCAGGCGCCTTGACGTACGCTTTAACCAATGTAGCTAAGCGGGCCACCAATGCCACTGCAAGAAACAATAATCTGGTCCTCTGTTGAAAGCGACAACAACGGTCCAGGGACGATCACGTACTCGTGGACGTACAATGGAGTGAACAGGCTGCCTTCCGGTTGGGTCAATTCTGACGTGGAAGCCAAATCACCGGAATCCGGAACGGCTTCATCGGATGCTGGTCTCTACATGTGCTTCGGACGCAACACCCTCGGCCAGGCCAGCACCACCATTGAGCTCGTTGTCGAAGGTATACATTGACGATTTAAACATCTACGTGGATATGGGTGAATGTAGCGACAACAGTTAATCTGTGCTAGGATGCAATCTGTCGTTGGAGGCATTGTTGAAAGGCTTATGAACAGGAGTGAAATATGGAGAAATATCTCCGATGCAAAGACAAATGCACGCCGTTTCCTTTCTGAGGAAATGCTTTGTTGCTCCGCATTAGCCTGAGCAATGTGAACAAATGTCAAAAACTCTCCCGATTTTGAGAACTTTACCCAACTCTAAACCGCCTTTTCTATGCAACATTTTTAATTCTCATAGTATTAGCCAGATAACATCAGCGTTCACCACCATATACACTCAGCCCGACAACGCACTTGTCTAAGATTATTATTGTATAGATGGGAACATCTGATTGTTTTTGAACTACGGCAGAAAGCATATGCGAAATTTTCGGAGGGTACGGGGTACCCGCACCCCACTTTTTGAACTGGGGTATTGTACCCCCACTCTTTTTCATACCGTTGACAAGCAATGTCAATTAATTCAAGATTGACTTTGGCGTTCTCCGCTAAACACTGTTTTACTATTAGTCAAACAATAATTATTACGCCTCTGGGCCAAGAAGTAGATGTCTTAGGTCCAATAAAGTGCGTAGCTTGGTTTGATTTGATTTTAGAGTGATATGGTTTCTCTTTAATGCCCCAAAGTTGATCACTGAGTGATTGTTTCTATTTCGACGTTGCAATCCATTACGTTTTTGTAGCAATTCCAGATTTCGGGGGACCTGAAAACCAGCCGCATGATATGAATGTCACGGAGGGAGAGACGATCACAATCAAATGCTTAGCAGATGCGATACCAGAAGCAACCATTCAGTGGTTTAAAAACGGAACTGCCTTTGATCGTAAGTCCTTTTAAACTTTTCACTATTCTAAACATTGTAATTAGCATATTAACCTCACTGACCTCCCATTTGTTCGTGATTTATTTTAATTAGACTTAGATCATAGATGTTTTGAAAACTCTTGATTAAGTAAGGTTGTTATCTATTATCTACTATCTTTTATTATTATTTTTTGACATTTTGCACCTTGTAATGGCTATTTTTAAATTTGAAGTCATACTTGTTGTTATCATTATTAATAATAATAATAATAGTAATAATCTTATAATCTTGACATGGAACCGAACCCTTTTGCCTATCGATTTTGTTTTGACTGAGCGCCTGTGAATAAGCTGGACCCCGCGGCGCGGCTTTCCTTGGGCGCTGTAGAAATCTTGGAATTACGATTACGATTACGATTAGTAATAGTAATAATAATATTATTATTATTGTTATTATTATTACGATTATTATTATCATCAGCAGCAGCATCAGGTAGGTATAATCCCTCAGGTGGTGAAAAATTTAGTCCGGAGACAGTAATTATTATTATTATTATTATTATTATTATTGTTATTATTATTATTATTATCATCATCATCATCATCATCATGATCATCATCATCATCATCATCATTTATTAATAAGATATTTTTATCTCGCTAATTTATGAATTCACCTCAAAAGAGTTGGTAATTTTAAAACGGCAAGTATTCAATTGTTTGTGAAACGAGAAGAATGAAGCAGGTGATAGTGAATTAAATAGCTGAAGACCATCTGTTACGTACAGTTGCATGCCAACTAACTCGTCTTACCAACAGGTAGCAATGCCAAATCGCTAGACAAAAGGGGTTCGGTTCCAGGTCTTGAAGTCAGGCAGAAGCATGTGTATGACATCCTAAACCGCTGCTTAACTGACACTTGATCGAGAATAACGATGCTGTACAAATTGCCGTCATCGAACCGTAACTAATGTAAAGCAGTATGTGGTACTATGGTTTTCACGTCGTTACAGTACATTACACCGTTACGGTTCGTTGCACGCGTTGAACTGTTCAATGGTTCCAGAGAATTCGCTGCCTCCGAAGTTCGCCCTGAGCGCCGACCTGACGGAGTTGACGATCTCCAACGTCTGCAAGAACTGCTCAGACGGAACGAGCGATCTCATGGCCATCCAGTGTAACGCCAGCAATGTACACGGCTATTCGTTTGCTCAGGGATACGTTAATGTCCTGTGTAAGTTCATCCGCCACTCTCAGTATATATATAGGTATATTGGTATACATGCATATATACATATTGGTGTTTAATATATTTAACACAAGTAGGCTTTTGTGTTAGGCCTATTGTCCTATTGCAACTGCAAGAGGACAGTTGTAGAGATAACGCCTCTCAAGACCCTTTTAGAGATGCTCTGTAATTGTAATTTACATTTGTAATCACAGGTTTGTATAGCGCTTCTTCAAGAGCGACTCCACAGACTACGTGGCTGTCATACTTACATGGAAAGATGGCGTGTCCGTAATATTCGGAAATATATAACGTATACCGTACCAAGCAAAACAGAGTGACTGGTACGCTGCGCTAGGGCAAATGTTACGGTATCCCCTTGTTCTGCTTCTCTGTCTCAGCCATGTTCAAACGTCCGATGACGCCACTCCTCTCGGTGCTGAGCTTCTTCTTTCAGCCTGCTGTATCCATGCGTCATCATCCAATCCAGCAGCATCTGTCTGGGACTTCCTCTTGTATTCCTCTTTTCCATTCTGTCCTCAATTGCGGTTCTCAAGAGTGAGTTCCCTCTCAGTATATGACCAATTCATTTTCTCTGTCGCTTCCTTGTTGTTGCTATCATAGATCTTTCTTTCCCAAGTCTTTTCAGCTACGGTATCTAACATTCCACAAATCTTCACCTGATTCCCTCTCTTTCCATTATTTATCTTACCGCTCCAATTCCAAACGCCATCCACCGTAGCCGTCTGACTGTCTGCCTGCCTGACCCTTGGATCTTGACCTGGAGCGGAATCTGGTCTTACCTGTTTATCGATTTTGTTTTGACCGAGAACCTGTGAATAAGCTGGTTTCCGCGATTTAGCTTCTTTGGGCGCGCAGAAATCTCGAGTTTACGATTATAATTACGGTACATTGATTACTTTATGCTCCGGTAGGTCACCTTACAATAAGCTACCTTATGTTACGTAGGTAGGTTACCTTACAGTAGGTTACCTTATGCTGCGACACGATACTTCAGCTGATGTTACGGTAGGTTACCTAATGAAACGGATAGTAAAGTAAACTTATGTAAAGTTACTTTAAGTGACGGTAGGCCTACGTTTATTTACGCGATGGTACGTTGCAGTGGCAGCAACGATAACCTCGGCGCCGGTAACGGTAAACTGGGCTCCGAACGAGAACTACAAATTCGACTGCGCTGCGACGTGTGATGACAGCACTCCTTGCACGAGGGAGTGGACCTACGAAGGCACAACTGTCCCGGTCGACGACACCCGGTTGTTTGTCGATGATGGCGGTTCACTGAACATTGTCACGGCGAACGACACGGATGGCGGAAGTTCACGCATCGGAACTTATCAGTGTATTGTCACGAATTCGTACAGTGAGAGTAGAATCAATGCGACGATCGTTAGAGGTGGAAGTCCGCCCGATCCATTTGTTGTTGTTGTTGTTGTGGTTGTTGTTATGGTTGTTGTTCTGGTTGTTGTTGTTGTTGTGGCTGTTGTGGTTTATATGCGGTTGCTGGATTAGGAGAGACAGGAGTCAATTTTCAATCGTTAGCAATTGATCGATGTACAAATCGTGTACATTCGTCTTTCCGTACACCTATTCATTCATTCATTCATTCTTTCTTTCATTCATTTATTTTCGCTAATTTGTGAAGTTACCTCAAAAGCGCGGTTAGTTGAGATAAAGATAACAGTTACCAGTTACGTTCCTGGTGATTTGTCAACATTGGGTCAACAAATTCAGGCAATGAGCCAACTTATTCCAAAGTTGACAAATTATTCAGTCGCGAGAATTTATAAACCTACGTAATCTGCCGATGACTAGGGTAATACATCTGATACAATTTTCAACAGAAAGCTGGCTTGTTTAATTTTTTTTGGTTTCTGCATTCCAAAACTCTCGTCTTTAGTAATTATTAGCAATGCTGGTTTCGTTCGATTTTGTTGACTTAAATTTCGTTAAAATCTTATTACTGAATTGGATGCATTTCTTGTTTTATGGGACCACTGGTGACTCTTCTAGTTGTCTTTTAGTTATCTGAGCTATGTTCACTTACAGGATACTATTCTGTTCTTAATGACACTTAACATCATTATTGACTTTTAATATCAAGTCTAGCGCAGTGAGCGTCACTGATTAGTCTTTGCTTGAAGAGGCGCTATACAAATTTAAAATTACAATTACAATGTAAGCGTGAAACGATTTATTTGTGTACTTCATCTTTGCAGCTTACTCTTACTACCAAGCTGGCCGCAATTGCCACTACTAACAGTTGTCATGGTTGCATTTGGTTGACAATTCCTACAGTTTTAATTGCCATAGCAACAGTTGCATGACTAGTTTCTTTTCTGGAAACCGACATAGTCGCCGTTACTTCGCAACCGTTGTGAGGACATTTGCCTGACAATCTTAGTAATAAATTCCAGTGCTAGCAGTAGTTCGACTGTCGTGGTTTAATGAAGATTACCATGGTAACAATTTAGCGCTTGCTCTTGCCAAACCGGTCAGAGCGTTTCAAAAGTAACTTTGGGTAATATCCTGACTTACAGTACTAACTAAAATATGGATGGATTGACTGACCTGCTGGTGTGTAAGTATTCACTGTAACATAACGATACGTACAAAATTGTATTGTAACTGTAGAACTGTAGTCGTACATTTATATAGTGCCACTATTATACAAAAGCCCCCAGAACTAGTGTGCGCATATAAACAGTATTACAATTATAAATTACGACTTGTGCCAATAAACGTGCAACATGTTGAGTTTGAATTTCTTTCATATAAATTTTGTACAGTGCCAATAAATGTTATTCTGGTAAACAGGTCGTTGTCCTCGTTGTTTACTTGTACTATTTAATAGTTTACTAATACTTTTACTATTTACTACTTACTATTACTCGCTTTTCCTTAGTTGGCCCTATACAAAGTACTGGTCCTCACAGCGGGTGTGAATAATGAGGAATTACCTTAAGATGCTAACTAGTATCCTCTTGTATCCTTACTTGACTATCTTAATGAATCGTACCATACCTTTGTGCCTGAGGCCTTTGTATTTGTGGCCTTACCTAACCTAATCCTACCCGGTGGTGGATTCAGGTGTATCGGGTCGGGGAAGTTTGGGTTTGAGGGGCAATGCCAGCGGAAAATCTCTGAAGGGGCTATGACCGGGTTGGTCAACGACTCCGCTCGTGGTCGCCAGCTTGTAAACAATTTGGCCACCCCAGATTGCAAGAGAAAATAGAGCGATGCACGTTCCCGGAAGGACTTCAACTAAATAAGTAAGTGAATAGTCGGTAAGTAACAGAATAACACAAGGTTTTTAAAAATACTTTTATTGGTTGCGAATATAACAAGAACTGGGCAAGTTTCTGTGATGTGTAGAAGAGTATTCGAGACAAAGTTCTCAAGAAAGACCAGACGAACTCCTGTAGATATGTAGGACACAAATTACGACTTGTGCCAAATTGTTTTTTCAATTTGCCTCTGGCACGCATCCACATGTTCCCCACGTTTGCGTGCGTGTTTGCGCGCGCGCGCGTGTGTGTGTGCTTGTACTTCAACGTCGGTCGGATGTATGAAGTTTGTCATGCACAATAGCAGAAATCTTCGAAAAATTCCGCAATCTGGGATGACCATATTGTTTACAAGTAGGACGATCGCCAGCGGCCGTTTAAATAAAATTACTTTAATATCTTACCACATTAGGCCCTACACGTCACAGTAATAAAACTGAAGGACGTGAAAACAAGGCCTACTCCTTCCTTATAAATGGATTTCGAAAGAAATCCCATGAAGCAAGCTGGCAAAGGGCAGACTGCCCACAAACCCTACAATCACGGATTGTTGCCCACAATTTCATTCCTCAGAACACCTTTGTCAACATTAAGAGTATTTCTTCTGACTCGTAAAATCGTAAAGCATGAGGTCTTTATTATGCCTACGCATAGATAACGCGAAGCTGCCAATTAACATAATATAACAAGAGTTTTAAGCGGTTCATAACACATGATATTATAATCTGTGTGAGAACCACAGCAAATTGACCATAACTGTTTAATAGCCAACCTTCTATGTCATGTTTCAGACATGGACGCTATACCTGGATACAGTAGGCTATTTCAACGGTGACCTCACCAATGATTTTTACTTCTTGACCACGGGGGCTACGTAAAGTTGAACCTATTTTGCTGCTTCATATTTCCTCGAAGATTCTTTGCTCTTACGAATAATCACATCCAGGTCCCTTTCTTCCTCACTAACTGTCAATATCTCACCACCCCATTTCATATGAAAACTCTGTTTCTCTTCCCCTCGTGCATCCACCGATCATTTTTCAAAATTAAAAAGCATATGCCAGCTCTGCTTCCATTTGTACGTTCTTCGTTGATCTTCTCGCAGGAATTCATCGGTATTACGATAAAATAATCAGTAATATTGCTCCAAATTGCCCAGTCGATCTACTTTAATTAATTCAATTAATGTATTAAACAAGAACGAAACCAACTAAGAACAGTTTGTCCCAAGACAAACCCGAGATTGAGAAATAAAAATATGGCTGCCGGTCCCAGAATTCAGCGCGAGTCCCCAAGTTTCGCCTTAAGTCCTTAGGTGTGTTGGGTCAGAGTCAATATACCGTGGTCATATAATTATAAATTATGATCAACCAATGGACGAAAAGCAACAAACAACCCGTCCGTCGGAGAATCGTGTGCAAACACACCTTTGACCAGTCGATTGCATTAGCCTAGCATCTCAGGCCTACCCAGGTATCTGTACCTCCGGTATGCCTGTCTTTCCAGCCGTCCTCTCGCTTGTCCGTCCGTCCGTCCGTCTGTCCGTCTTCGTCTTCCTATATATGAGAGCCACGTCGAGTGTCGTGCACATGTTCTTAAATTTGCCGTGTTGTAACTAAGCCCTGTTACAAGCGGAGTTATGCGAAGACGTGAGAATGTCTCGTCGATAGACAGATTATAGTCATTGTGGCCTGCCGTTAGACACTAATAAGTAAGTAATTCATTTGTTAACACGCCATATGTCCATCTAATGAGCAAGGAATTGTAGGCGAAAACATCGCCAAAACACCCCAAGCTAACTTGAAATTTTCGTCTTCCATACACTCTGTCAATAATTTTCCTCACCTCCGGCTTCAAAACGTATGTCTAAACTGTGGCAATTTTGTGTAATTGTAATTAGACATTGATATAGCGCCGCTGAAAAGAAGCTAACAAGAGACGCTCTCTACGCTTGCCAATATGATGTTAAATGTCTCTATGAACAAAATTTGTGTCAGTTAGCAAGCAGTGTTCAGAGAAGTATGTAAGTAAGTAAGTATTGCATTTGTTAACACGCCATATGTCCATCGACTGAGCGAGGAATCGTAGGCAACAATTGAAAACAATTTAGAACAACAATGAATGTCACCAGTAGCAGGTTCGCGCGCACACGATTAGCCCAACCAACCGATTCCCATCTTAAGTCTACAGATGACACCAGCAGCGTAACTTCAAGTTTTGGGCCCCTTGCAGAATACTCAACTGGGCCCTTTTCATACTTTACCAGGCTCTGATCGGGCCCCTCTCTTTCGGATTTGGCCCCTCATAGTTGCGGGTCCGGCGAGCAGACAGTTACGCTTCTGGATGACATCATGTTCAGAGTCCCCGAAGACGGGCATTGGTGTCTAAATTGTTCTAAATTGTTTTCAATTGTTGCCTACGATAACACCACCGTCCAGATGGCCACATTTCGGTGTATTGTATAATACTTTGTATTGGATTGGACCTTTCGAAGGAGACCGACTGTCTGCTCTGCTTTTCATAGCACGAAATGTGGCCTACATCCGAAGTGAATTGTGTGGCTTCATCATGCACGCGGAACTGGACAGCGATCTGCCTAATGTTGTTCTATCTATTTGTCAACATTTGCTGACATTAGCAGACATTTTGAAGAGTCCACTTCACTGCGTTGCTTACCTTTAATTTTTATGTATACAAATCTTGAGTAATATGCATATAATATCCATACATACAACACGTACAAACAGCTGTAGGCTACATGTTTGAGGGGTTGAGAGTGCGGTTGAGCCTACAAGGCTCATGAGTCAGTCTTGAGCCTCTTGTAGCCCACGTCTAGGGCGTTTACAATCGCCATCGTCATCATAAAACTGTTGCTCATCCGGTCGACCACAGTCCTCGACGCTTCGACTGTTTTATGGTTGCAAGGTGCGCTAGTGAAGCTTTGTTTCAAACAGGTGCGTGTCGTTGGAGGCGGTATACATGGTTGGGTATGCGCTGGACGAGAGCGCGCCAGTGTAATATCGGACTTTTGTAAAAGGTGAGGCGAAGGTGAGTTTGTTAGTTATTGAAATTGGTTTTCCAAAGTTCGTTAAACATTTTTCAAGAAATTATTCTGGGCGCTCAGTGGGTTCTTTAACGTCATTCAGGTATGAACTTCCTAATCATATTTCGTAAACTCGAAATTTCTAAAGCGCTACTTAAAAGCTAAGCGCAGCGCACCAGTTTATTCACGAGCACTGCGTCGAGTCAGTTTGGTTGTCCAAAGATGCCATGTCAGGAACCAAGTTAAGTTGCCAGAAAACAAGAGAATGAAGGGGAAGAGAAGCTGTTTGGGTGGATTGTGTTTAAATTGAGACGAATGGGAAGACAAATGGCGGATTCGATGGGTCATAGTGGGATTCCCCGAAAAGGTGAGACTTATGACTCGTCTGCTTCAGTTCTCTTACCCACCTGATTCAGGTGTATCCTGACGCCTGGTTCTCTGACTTATTGGATTTTGACTGGACTTCTCAAACTGATTAGGATTTTTGACTACGATCTAACTTGAAGCCGTCGTCGATTGATGCCTTATGCATTATGATTACGGCACTTTCGAAATCATTAGGTTAGATTATCTGAAGGCGCTATATAAAGAGTCTCGATACACGCACGCATATTTCTACAATGTAATCGATTAATTAATCAGCTTTTGTTGTGTTATTATGCATAAATATCGTCGTAGTCTGAATAAAATTTGGATCTATGTTCTGTAGGCTGTAGCAATACAGAGACTCAATTGAACAAAAGAGAAAAATAGTCTTCAAGAGAATTCAGCAATCTGCTGCTGCAACTGCAACAAATGGCATTCACATCGGAGCAGCTTTTGCTGCTGACTGCCTTACTAGTCGCAGTCAGTACTCAGGATAGTAAGTATTCGAGAACAGTTTAAAACATTGTAGCAATCTTATGATTTAGTCGACACCGGGTAGTTTATGTTCCAGTATTTTCAAAAGTGCTTATCTCTTACATTCGTTACATCTCTGTCCCAGTTGAACTTGGTTTTCTTTCAGGTCTAAACTTAAACTCATTTAATTCAACTTGCTTATCCATCGCAGCCTGATATCTGGTTTCTATGACCTGTCGGATTTTGTCTGGTTCTCTGCAACGAATCGCAATTTTCGAAAAAGGTTTCACTTGTAGCGAGCATCGAATGATGCCTTGTGAAATATGATATCGACGCTATGAAGTCATTAGATTTGATCAGAATTGATTTGATTAGGATTCCTGGACAAAGTCCAAACATACCTCATCGGATTCGACTCTTCGAAAATGCATTTTAACGCATTCAAACTTGACTCATTTAAACTCGACTCGTCTCGCATTTTAACACTTCTCATCTATCCTCACCTATACTAATCTAATGTCAACTCATCCAAACTCAGTTCAACTCCTCAATTCATCTCTTCCTGATCTCTTCATTTTGCTCAGTCTCTCACGTCATCTTTTGACCTTCTCCAATTGTCTTATCCACCATAGTCTCAGTGAACTAAACCTTCTGGGTATTGACCTTCACTTTCTTATTATATCTCATGCCACATCCAATCTGCCTCCTTCCAATTTCTTTCAATCTAAACACAATCCACCTTAACAGATACTATGCCCCCTACTTCTGTCTCTTTCTCCCTCTCTCTCTCTCTTTCTCTTTCTTCTTCTCTCTTTTTCTCTCTTTCTCTCTCTTTCTCTCTGCCTGTCTGTCTCTGTCTGTCTGTCTGTCTCTGGTCTCGGGGCAACCGGATCTTGTTTTTCATACGGCATTCATGGATATAACCTCTTTTTTGCTGGAAACCTCGTGAATAGCACTGCTATGCGCTTAGCTTTTCAGTAGCACAGTAAAATTTTCGAAATTACGATTACAATTACTCTTACAATCTGCGCATCTCTTTCTTGTACAAAATGAAGTTAGAAGTATAGATTCATGTTAGAAATTAATGTTCGAACTCTTACACCCGCGCGTTAGTACACTTCAGGCATTCTTAAGAAACGTTAGAGCATTCTTCAGCTCATGTACAAACATACTTGTTAACCAGGGTTTGGGCCTACTGATCGACAAGAGTTGCCAGTGACTCAAGAAGCCATCATAGCCGAAGCGTGATTGAAATATTTAAGCTTATAAACATTTCCCAGTGTCGTCTTTATGAGCGAGTCAGCCACGAATTAAGAGTGCGTGGGCTTTAAACTTTACGGCAGAAACTGCAGCCTATGTCCACTCGAACTGCACTCGACTGATACACTTGGTCCACAAACGAGTAACTGGCTACGAGACTCAGTATACGTCAGACTGACTCTTCCACTCACGCCTCACAAATTAAGCAGAACTAATTCCAAACACCATCCACCGTAGCCGTCTGACTGCCTGTCTGACTGACTCTTGGAACTGAACCCTTCTTGTCTATCGATTTTGTTTTGACTGAGCGCCTGTGAATAAGCTGGTTCCTGCGACATAGCTTTCGTTGGGCGCCGTAGAAATCTCGAGTTTATCAACACGAATTACGTCCTCGTTTGGTTAGGCCCAAAAGTCCTGCATGAAGTAGGATCTTCTCTTTTGGGATTTCCGATAGGCGGTCATGGCGTATCATCTTTGTAAACTCTTAACCAACCAATCACCCCTCACTACCCCATCATCCTCTTATCTCACTGTTACCTGTTCCACCTGAATCTACTCATCACCAGTTCTCTAACCGATCCACATGTTGCACTATACCTCGACTCTGGAACTATTGCCTGCCTGATGAATTCCACAAAAAGAGTCAGGCTGGTGTATACTGAGCCTCCACGCCTGTTGTTCATGCGTGGACCAAGCGAGTTTTTCGAATGCAACTAAAGTGGACATGCGCCGCAGTTTCTGTGGTGAACTGGATAGTCAACGCATTCTTAATTCCGCGAAATCTCAGTTTCTCCACCGCTTCCGTCGTTCACCCAGCATCACGTATCTTGCATTTGGTTCCACTATAACCCTTTTATTTTGGCCCATTTTAACCCTTTTCATTTTGACCTTTTCAACCGTTCTTTTTAGCTGAGGTTATGACTTTTAGCTGAGCTCATGTGGTCTCTTTCAGACCAGCCCATTTATCAATTTCAGTTTGATTTATTCTAACCTTTCCAGCTGATCTAATGTTTACCTTTTCTATCACCTTTTCAGCACATTTTGACCCTTTCATTTGGGCTTATTTTACCCCTTCAGCTCAGCTTATTTTAACTAGTTTAGTCCGGTCCATTTTGACCCTTTCACTTCGTTCGTTTTAACACTTTATTGCGGTTAACCTTAATCCATTCGTGTCGGCTAATGTTAACTCTTTCAGTTCGTCTTCCGCCAAGTATCACCTTCGGTCCACCCAAGAACGTCCTCTATCGAGACAAAGTCCAAGTCAACTTAACCTGCGAAGCCGTCGGATATCCTGCGCCAACGTGAGTATCGTGCTTCATGTATGTATCAAAGCTTATTTAGTGCTTCTTAAAAACCTCACAAAAAGCTGCTTCCAGGCTGTCTGGTTACCTCGATTATCTCCCAAAGGGCAGCGTTGGTGAAGGATCTCACTCTACGATCATTTCAGCAGGGTCGTGACCCTACGATCGCTATATAAAACCGTGTACGTTTACGTTTACATCTATCTTCAGTTAAACAGTTTTTGTTTCAGATTTAGCATCCAATATGTTCCTACACTTGGGTCACGGATGCTATTGAATTAGAGAAGTTTACTTTTATTATGCATTAACCGAAGCACTGTTATGTTATATAACTAACATATATATAGTTAGCTGCAATGCGAATGCTATTCATTAGGCTAGGCGTGTCACATGCGTATTTGCGCTATATAACTACTTCGTGCAATAATGTGCTTCTTATCACTACGGTTTCACTCGAAGCGACCACTGATTGAATCACTGTGAACTACGATAATAGCTCTACTAAAGCTTTTAATGAAACCTAACAGCGCTTGTCAGCGTTCTCGCATACCTTCTTCGCCTTCTCATGGCAGGTTTGCTTGGCTGAAAAATGGCGCCGCCCTCTCGGAAAGCGGGGTGGTTCGCCCGGACCCGAACGCTGGGTCGATCGAAATCGGGGAACCGACCAAGGACCATGAGGGCGACTACCAATGTTGGGCCACGAACCTCTACGGCCAGACGATGTCGAATGTGACTGTGCTACGGGTGGCTACGCTTGGGACGTTTGACGGCAACGACCCTAAGATCAACTACAACGTTCAGGCGAACGATAAGCTGCGTGTCAAATGCAACAATCCCCCAGAGAGTACACCAAGCCCCCGGTACGTCTGGTCGTACAACACGACGAGCCTGGCACAGACAGATGTCATCCTGTCGAAAAGAGTTCAGATCGATTTCAACGGTTGGTATACATTCATCTGTGCGTAATCGTAATCGTAACTTTGCATTTATTTATCGCGGAACCAGAAAAAATCACCAATGTTCAGGGAGCGATTTCTAATTGTGATTATAATTAGTAATGAATCAATCAATTTTAACTGTAATTGTCTAATGCACAAGGCATGAACCGATGGCGCCCCAAAGCCAAAATCTCAATCAGACCAATATACAGTAGATCGGTTCACTATGACGGAAAGGCAGCTTACGATGGATAAGCAATTTTAAAATGTAAGTCTTAAGCTGAGAACGAAATGACGCAAGCGATTTACCCGAACGAACAGACATAGGAACATAGGGAGAGAGTTCCAACCGAAAAAGAGTTCCAACCGAAAAATCTCATTCACCAAGAACAGCTCTAGTTTTCGGTATGACCAGAGAAAGACAATCAGATGACCTTGTAGAATAATGAGAATTCATTCTGGGGAATGACTTGTGGTTGAAAACCGTGGACAAAGGGAAGGCATACGAAATACAATGCAATGCAATAAAACATAACAAAAAACAAAAATCACTACACTACAATAACTATACGGTAACATACAATGCAATATAAAACGAGCCTGAGTGCACATTACCTCACATCAAATCAAATCACATTACATCGTGCCTTTCTTGGGATTTTCAGGGGACATGTGTATTGCCAGTGTTGCCTCCAACGAACCAACGAACCGGTTGTACCGATGCAACGTCTACAACGACGTCATGAGTACAACACAGTCCGGCGCATACTCGAGAATTCAAGTGTCTGGTAAGAACGCAATTCATGTCTACTAGAAAGCCACGGTTTTCCTCTAGTTAACACTCTGGCAAAGCTACACTGGCTGCCTGTCAGGTACAGAATTACTAACAAGATAGTTCTTCTGACAAGCAAGATTCTCCTCACTAAGGAACCTGCTTAACTGTCTTCTTCGTTACAGCGCTACCAGCCATCCAGATCCTTGCAATCAGCTGCATGAAACCGCTTATATGTTCTGACATTATTTTAAACATTTTTCTACGGCGACCGTATTGCCTCTACCCTGCTCGTTTTTCATTGAACTGATCGAGTGTGATCCTTCACCACTGCTGCCCGTTTGAATGGGCGCCACGTCATATAAGGTCCCCGTGTACGGACTGTGCTAGCCCGAGATTCAAATCTCTGAAATAAGCCAGGATCGGTATGCAAACCGGCATCCTCACGCACAGAGGAGCCTTGACTACGTTTTAACCAATGTAGCAAACCAGGCCGGTATAAATGGGCATCATTTAACTTGTAATAAGCCACAATACCGATGTGTTTCTTAGCCTGTCAAGCCATCGGTATAATTTACAAGACTGTCAGCTATTTCTGTACATTATTTACAATCACTGTCGATTATATCGATAAATCTTTCCAGAGATAAAATGACGAATTAAAAGTTTCAAGGTGAATTCTGACAATATTACAGCAACTGAGACAAATAGTTTTCGACTGAGGAGATCCACAGTTAAGGAATGCTTAAAAATTCACGTGACAGCATTTTCATCAACTCCAGTTTATTGACAAATTTTGAGAAAAGTTCCGCTATCAACCAGACTTACTTCTTGACATGCCATCTCTGGGCAAACTCTTTGACTTGACATAAAGTTCATGAATAAGCTGGTTCCCTGCGCTCAGCTTTTAAGTAGCGCTGTAGAAATTCTGAGTTTACGATTACGGTTTATCAACTCCAGCTTATTGACAAATTTTCTTCAGAAGTTCTGCGATCTGTTAACTTGGCAGGGTCCATATCTGGTGCCCCTGCTGCTCTCTTCTTCTCGTCTCCCGCTCAAGTTGTCGGACTCCGATCTCAACAGACGATACTTCGCTGCTTCTTTTCAGGAAGGTAGGTAACAACACGATACAATGCGATACAACAGAAACTGCAAAACAACAGGGAACAACTCGAGACGATACAATAGCATATATTACAATGCAATACTACATAATACAATACGACTATAATATTCGTTACAATGCTGAGTAGAGTTCCGTACAGAGTACAGCAAACACAATACAACAGAAGAGCAAAAGAAACAACACCACACAGGACAACAGCGCAGGACAAGTAAGTGCAACACAAGACCGCACAACGCAGTACAATGCTCTGTATAGGTACACGTCTTTCTGTAGCGACCGTATGGACTCGACCCTACTCATTTTTCATTTTGTAATTGGGTGAGGTCATTCAACACGGCTGCCCTTTTGAATATGAGCGCCACCCCATTTAAGGTCCCCGTATACGGTCCGTGCTAGCCCCAGATTTAAATCTCTTAAATAAGCCACTATCTGTATGCGAACCGGGGTTCTCGTACACAGAGGCACCTTGACGTACGCTTTAACCAAGGCCAGCTGATATACCATGGCAACGGTTGTGACGTCAATGTGTGTCAGGCGCCTTGACGTACGCTTTAACCAATGTAGCTAAGCGGGCCACCAATGCCACTGCAAGAAACAATAATCTGGTCCTCTGTTGAAAGCGAAAACAACGGTCCAGGGACGATCACGTACTCGTGGACGTACAATGGAGTGAACAGGCTGCCTTCCGGTTGGGTCAATTCTGACGTGGAAGCCAAATCACCGGAATCCGGAACGGCTTCATCGGATGCTGGTCTCTACATGTGCTTCGGACGCAACACCCTCGGCCAGGCCAGCACCACCATTGAGCTCGTTGTCGAAGGTATACATTGACGATTTAAACATCTACGTGGATATGGGTGAATGTAGCGACAACAGTTAATCTGTGCTAGGATGCAATCTGTCGTTGGAGGCATTGTTGAAAGGCTTATGAACAGGAGTGAAATATGGAGAAATATCTCCGATGCAAAGACAAATGCACGCCGTTTCCTTTCTGAGGAAATGCTTTGTTGCTCCGCATTAGCCTGAGCAATGTGAACAATTGTCAAAAACTCTCCCGATTTTGAGAACTTTACCCAACTCTAAACCGCTTTTCTATGCAACATTTATAATTCTCATAGTATTCGCCAGATAACATCAGCGTTTACCACCATATACACTCAGCCCGACAACGCACTCGTCTAAGATTATTATTGTATAGATGGGAACATCTGATTGTTTTTGAACTACGGCAGAAAGCATATGCGAAATTTTCGGAGGGTACGGGGTACCCGCACACCACTTTTTGAACCGGGGTATTGTACCCCCACTCTTTTTCATACCGTTGACAAGCAATGTCAATTAATTCAAGATTGACTTTGGCGTTCTCCGCTAAACACTGTTTTACTATTAGTCAAACAATAATTATTACGCCTCTGGGCCAAGAAGTAGATGTCTTAGGTCCAATAAAGTGCGTAGCTTGGTTTGATTTGATTTTAGAGTGATATGGTTTCTCTTTAATGCCCCAAAGTTGATCACTGAGTGATTGTTTCTATTTCGACGTTGCAATCCATTACGTTTTTGTAGCAATTCCAGATTTCGGGGGACCTGAAAACCAGCCGCATGATATGAATGTCACGGAGGGAGAGACGATCACAATCAAATGCTTAGCAGATGCGATACCAGAAGCAACCATTCAGTGGTTTAAAAACGGAACTGCCTTTGATCGTAAGTCCTTTTAAACTTTTCACTATTCTAAACATTGTAATTAGCATATTAACCTCAATGACCTCCCATTTGTTCGTGATTTATTTTAATTAGACTTAGCTCACAGATGTCTTAAGAACTTGATTAAGTAAGGTTATTATCTATTATCTACTATCTATCTATCTGTCTATCTGTCTATCTATCTATCTATTATTATTATTATTAATATATTATTATTATTATTATTATTATCATCATTATCATTATCATCATCTTCATCATTATCATCATCATCATCATCATCATCATCATCATCATCATCATCATCATTATCGTTCTCATTTATTAATAAGATATTTTTATCTCGCTAATTTATGAATTCACCTGAAAATGTTGGTAACTTTAAAACGACAAGTCTTCAACTGTTTGTGAAATGAGAAGAATGAAAAGGTGGTCGTGAATTAAATAGGTGAAGACCATCTGTTACGTACAGTTGCATGCCAACTAACTCATCTTACCAACAGGTAGCAAAACCAAATCGATAGGCAAAAGGAGTTCGGTTCCAGGTCAAGATCCAAAAGTCAGGCAGAAGCATGTGTATGATATCCAAAACGCTGTTTAACTTCACTTGATCGATGCTGTACAAACTGCCGTCATCGAACCGTAACTAATGTAAAGCAGTATGCGATGCTATGGTTATCACGTCGTTACATTACATTACACCGTTACGGTTCGTTGCACACGTTGAACTGTTCAACGGTTCCAGAGGATTCGCTGCCTCCAAAGTTCGCCCTGAGCGCCGACCTGACGGAGTTGACCATCTCCGACATCTGCAAGGACTGCTCAGATGGAACGAGCGATCTCATGGCCATCCAGTGTAACGCCAGCAATGTACACGGCTATTCGTTTGCTCAGGGATACGTTAATGTCCTGTGTAAGTTCATCCGCCACTCTCAGTATATATATATATATAGGTATATTGGTATATATGCATATATACATATTGGTGTTTAATATATTTACCAAAGGTAGGCTTTTGTGTTGGGCCTATTGTCCTACTGTGACTGTAAGAGAACAGTTGCAGAGATAACACCTCCAAGAGCCTTCTACGATTACGATTACGGTACATTAAATGCTTTATGCTGCGGGAGGTTACCTTACAATAGGTTGTCTTATGTTACGTAGGTAGGTTACCTTACAGAAGGTTACCTTATGTTACGACACGATACGTCAGCTGACGTTACGGTAGGTTACCTAATGAAACGGATAGTAAAGTAAACTTATGTAAAGTTACCTTAAGTGACGGTAGGCCTACGTTTATTTACGCGATGGTACGTTGCAGTGGCAGCAACGATAACCTCGGCGCCGGTAACGGTAAACTGGGCTCCGAACGAGAACTACAAATTCGACTGCGCTGCGACGTGTGATGACAGCACTCCATGGACGAGGGAGTGGACCTACGAAGGCACAACTGTCCCGGTCGACGACACCCGGTTGTTTGTCGACAATGACGGTTCACTGAACATTGTCACGGCGAACGACACGGATGGCGGAAGTTCACGCATCGGAACTTATCAGTGTATTGTCACGAATTCGTACAGTGAGAGTAGGATAAATGCGACGATCGTTGGAGGTGGAAGTAAGTCTGGCCGATCGATTTGTTGTGGTTGCTGTTGTTGTTGTTGTTGTTGCTATGGTTGTTGCTATGGTTGTTGCTATGGTTGTTGCTATGGTTGTTGCTATGGTTGTTGTGGTTGTTGTTGTGGTTGTTGTGGTTGTGGTTGTTGTTGTGGTTGTTGTTGTGGTTGTTGTTGTTTGTTTGTTTGTTCGTTTCTTTACTTATTCATTTGCTTGTACATTCAGTCGTTCGTTCATTTATTCATTCGTTCGTTCGTTCATTCGATCAGCCCATGGACGATGATGATGGTGGTGGTGATGATGACAACGACAACGACAACGACGAAGATAATGATGACGATTTTAATGACCTTTCAGAAATGCAATGTAAGTACCTCTGAAAATAGTTTCTATGGAGACGTGTGAAAAGTGCCCTCGCCTTTCGTTCATTATCCATCGGACGGAGACGTTTGAAGCTTCTTCTTCTTGTTCTTCTTCTGAACACAGTGGTCTCATCTGCTGAGCTCTGGTGGGTCGGATTGCTCGTTGCGTTGCTCGTCCTGCTTCTGCTTCTGTTCGTACTTCTCTGGCTCCTCTGCTGCTACTGCAGAGATGGAAAATCATATCCAGGTACGAACGGTGACGAGCTGTTTATCCAGGTAGGAAAACTGACAAAACTGCGCGAGCCATGTTCTCATATTATTATTATTATTATTATTATTATTATTATTATTATTATTATTATTATTATTATTACTATTATTATTATTATTATTATTACATCATCATCATCATCATCATCATCATCATCATCATCATCATCATCATCATCATCATCATCATTATCATTATTATTATTATTACTATTATTATTATTATTATTATTATTATCATCATCATCATCATTATTATTATCTTTATTACTATTACTATTATTATTATTATTATTATTATTATTATTATTATTATTATTATTTCTTCATTTCTAATAACTAAACATCAATCGATGAAGCTGGTTCAAGAATTAAATACTTTTAAAAATACTGAAAACTCCTCAAAACCAGAGTCTTAGATCACTTACTTATATAGCGCCAGTATTGAGTTGGGGTCCGTTATGCCGCTTTTAGGTGGCACTGAGAAATTCCAGAGACTTTTTTCACTCAGCTCCGAATTCCAAACACTGCAACCCCCAACTGTTTGCAATTTTCAAACGAACATACTAAACCACTTATTTTCTATTTCTGTTACTTTTTGCAGTTGATAAAAATGAGAGGAAGAACGGCAACGATCCTGTGAAGGAACTGAGAGACAAAGGATTCCACACCTACGTCCAGACAAAGTTAGCTCAACTCTAAATTTTTATTTGCATTTGGTAGTTGTAGCAGTAGTAATAGCAGTAGTAGTAATAGTAGCAGTAACAGTAGCAGTAGCAGCAGTAGTGGTCGTCTTCTTCCTCTCATATGTCCTGCAGATTCATTTCCAAACACCATCAACCATAGCCGTCTGACTGTCTCCCTGCCTGAGTCTTGGATCTTGACCTGGAAGTGAACCCTTCCTGTCTATCGATTTTGTTTTGACTGAGCGTCTGTGAATAAGCTGATTCCCGCGACTTAGCTTTCGTTGGGCGCTGTAGAAATTACGATTACTAATGTAGATTGGACTGGATTAGATAAGATTAGATTAGATTAGATCTGTTGCTAGTATCGTTCTCGCTTCAACGTTAACTTGTATGTCTGCCATCCCTGGAAAGTAGGTGGTGGTCACCGTATCATGCGAGCAGCATCGCTACAGAAGAGAAAGGGGATGACTTTGCCTTTGAATTTGGTCTGCTCCTCTAGGTCACCGATTACATCGGTAGCATTTGAGAATTTTGTAACCGGATCCCCAGTCACTAACACCTTCTATGTCGAAGACCCGGTAAACGACTACTTCTTCACCTCTGTACCACCACCAACACAACCTCAGCCATCACCAGCAGCAGCAGTACCAGCCGGAAATTACTATATCACGGGCACTGACATCACGAAGAACAGACTCAGTCACAGCAGCCAGGGAGAAGTAGTCACTGTCACTGCTCCTGACTTGTGGCGTCCGCATGACGAACACCAATGTTCAGAAGTCTAGGTTGAGAGACATAGGGATACGGATGAAGAGACAGACGCAGACATGAGAACAGACAGACAGACAGACGGACAGATATAGCTCTAGACATACAGAAACGCACAAATACAGACTGAAGAGAATTGGGATGACACGATTGACACGCTGATTAATACAGCATAACGACAGACATAGGGACATACTACATTCAGAGCTATAACTCATAGACAGATATCTAGACAAACACACTGATAAACAGACAGACAGACAGACAGGTAGTAAGACAGACAGACCGACAGAGACGAACAGCTAAGTGATTTAATAGAATGTACCTGATTCGCATAAACAAAGCAATATCGAACGTTGCCAATAAATTTGATTTTGCTAGGAAAATTTCTGCTTTTTCTAGAAATTGTGTCGAAGGCTTTGCTCAAATCTAAGAATTTTTTACATATTTTTTTGTACTGTAATTTAAACCAGTGTATTTGTTTTTTAATCGACTAGGGTTTTTCTGTACATACTTTTGTTGTGATGTGTTTTTTTGGTTCCAGTTAATCTGCTTGCTTCTGATTTTGGACAATTCAGACTTTAAGTTGTCAGGGTTGTGTTGTGCAGATCTATTTTTATCGTTTCTTTTTAAATTCTGGAATATAATTTGGGTTTTTTGTATTCTCTGTAACCGTAATTGTCCAAAGATGCTTCAGACAACAATTAATTTTAATGTGAACAATGGATTAGGATTTTAGGTTACTTCTGAAATAAAATGTTTGTCATCGAAATCCTTTCGTGTATCGTTTGCATGTTTTGAAATTGGTTAGAGAATTATTTGAGGTGTCATCTGTTCTCCCTCTGGTCCATGCTTCCCTGCGAGCAAAAATCAGATTTAGCAACAATTTGTTATTTTTCTAGCTCCTGAATATCTTCAGGAAATTCTTAATCGGCATCAGGGACTCAGCACGAACGACGCTTTCTTAAAGTAATGTCTTGTATAACAGCAGACACCAGCGTGGCTGGTATGTTCCCATAAATAAGCTGTCTGGTGTCAAAGCACATTGATCGTTGCTTGCCGCCATACAGTTTTGTCTAGTCACTTCAAAAGGCCACAGTAATGTCTGGCTATAGACCATTACCGGACAGCCACGTCAATGGGCCTATTGCTGGCCCGGGTAGTGACAACTGTCGGAGAGCAATATGGACCATGGGTGGATCCGACGAATGTGGCCGTCGGTGAAACGGCTGCTTGCATCATTACTAGACAGTAATAAATTCCAGGTTTTAGCGTTAGTGCCTGCTGTTCTAGCCATTACTTTTAAGAGTGTGTTTTTCTGTTGGTGCAGGAATGAGACGGTAAACGTCTACGCGAATCCCGCGGCAACGGTACCACCATCGCCACCTGCTTCTGCAGCAGCAGCGTATGGACGCACGGTAGACACGTCCGCATCCCGCAAGCACAGATCCACTGATCGACTGATGGAATCGGACGAATACACCCCATCGGACGAGACTGGTAGATCGTCCAAAGTGAAGGGTCCTTACGTGGGACTGCGTGCGGGTCCGGTCAAGAATGGTGGGGCCAAATACCCACATTCCTCGGAAGTCTAGGGATGGTAGTCTAGGGTGCGATTTGAGGCTGTGGAGAAAGATACCGAAATGCATGAGGGACATGTAACTCAACGGGGGGAGCTTGATTTGCATCGATGAAAAGAGTAGACGTATGGAAAGCAGTGATATGTAGGTAGAGACTGCATCTTCAGTGAATCGTAGTCTGAACCACAGTGGAAGACAGATCTATAGACAGTAAAAAAAATGGGGAACGTGGATCTTCAGAGGGAGTTAGTTTGAACCAGTGGGTAAAGACCTATGGATAGAATAGAAATGTATGTCAGTGGAGCATTGCCTGATTTGGGGTTGCAGCATTGGGGTGGAGAATGACCTTCAGCCTTAAGCCCCATTTCGCACCTCACGGACATATCCCTTGTCTGGGTCGCCTAGATCTCCAGACAGGAAGTTTTTGGAGCTGAACTCTACATCTGACGAGTAATAGATTTGAATTTTAGCTCAGCGCTCGTGAACAAGCAGCTTTTTTCTCAGACTTTCTCAGCTTTTGAAATAGTATTTTATATTACCTTTACATTTACACGGCATCTATTAACTTGTTGAAGTCTTCTGTAAATACTGCGAATTACTGCCCCTATAGGCCTACGTAAGAGTTCCTCCACACAACAGTGGCCACAACAATTGGGTCGACCATTCTCACGCTGGGTTTACCAGTCTGTTGCTTGGTCAACCAATCTCAAGTTGGGTCGACCAGCCTGAAGTTGCATCTATCCATTTGACGTTATATAGGTCGACCAATGTCACGTTGGATCGACCAAGTTGGAGTTGGGTCGACCATTCGACGTTTGACCGACCAATCTCAAGTTGGGTCGACCAACTTGAATTTCTGTCAATCAAACTGAGTTAGGCCGATCAACCTGACGATGACTGTTTTGAGTTTTTTCGAGGTTGCCTGTTGATACCCACAAGAAGTCGATGATCTCATGTTGCCTGCTGCTTATTGTTTGGCAAATATGCACAAGTTCAATAGACGAGGTATGGGAAGCATTTTGACAGTGTTCTTGTCTCAGAGTTGAGACCAAAGGAATGGGATATTGCCGACCCTGCCAGCATATCCATGACCATTTGATCGGACCCGTGTGTGTCCCATGAGGGTCCCATGTGGAATATGGGTCCCACACGGACATGCTGGCAGAGGAACTCTCAATGTTGCCGAGGTAGGTTGGGCAAGGCATATCCGTATATTTTTTCTCCGGGACGGAAATAAGAGTGTGACAACCTATGAAATGAGAAGCTGGATGGAGCAAACAGTCAGAGGCCACTTGAGGTCATACAGTAAGAGTTCTAATCTATCTGTGTTCAATGCTGTCTTGGCTTTGCCTCCAGTGTTTTAATATTCTTTTGGTAAATTTTTACTAATGCGTTGAGAACACTGGCAGTATTTGCAATGTAAGTTCTGACATCTTGCGGTAATTTACTTAACCGTGTAGTGGTTGTTTGCTCTACTTGAAGCCGATCTTAATTTTAAACAATAGAAATGAAAAATTAATGCCCTGTCCACTCAGGCGTTGCTGCTAGACCTGATTATTGCAAGACATAGTTAACTGGCTGCAATTAAGGCAGATAAACATTATTCGGGTCTTCTCAGTAGTTTAGCAATTTTTTTCAAGTTTGGAATGAAAGTGGGACCCAGGCGTTGCTGCTAGACCTGATTATTAAAACATAGTTAACTGGCTGCAATTAAGGCAGATAAACATTATTCGGGTCTTCTCAGTAGTTTAGCAATTTTTTTCAAGTTTGGAATGAAAGTGGGACTCGGAATTCTTAATAAATCACTCAAGTGTTGCTGTTAGACCTAGAACTTGAGTGGCTTAATTATAATTAACGTTGTGCCTTATCAACTTTGCAACAATCGACAGGAAGTTGAGTTCAGAATTCCCCGTTAAACCGCTCGTACTTCTTAGAACTGAGATAACAACAATGAAACAATCAGTTTGTGCGAAATCGTGTCAGCCAAGCCAATGGGAAATGTCGATCGCCCTCAATAGATAGCGGTAGAGCGAAAGTGGGCCAGTCGTAATAGCAATCTCGAGATTTTTGCAGCGCCCAGCGATAGCTAAGTCGCGTGAATTAGCTTATTCACAGGCGCTCAGTCGAAACAAAATCGATAGACAGGAAGAGTTCGGTTCCAAGTCAAGATCCAAGGTTCAGGCAGCAGACAATCAGACGGCTACGGTGGATGGTGTTTGGAATTGGAGCGGTAAGATAGATAAGGGGAAGAGGAGGAATCAGGCCAGGATTTGAGGAAGGGGAATGTTTTCAGTGTTGTGTGAGAGACCTGGTTCGGTTCCAAGTCAAGATCCAAGGTTCAGGCAGCAGACATTCAGACGGCTACGGTGGATGGTTTTTGGAATTGGAGCGGTAAGATAGATAAGGGGAAGAGGAGGAATTAGGCCAGGATTTGAGGAAGGGGAATGTTTTCAGTGTTGTGTGAGAGACCTGGGCAGAGATTGCAAGGAGTGAAGTGTTGGTATGTTGGTAAGTTCGTAGAAGGGGTGAAGTGTTGGAAAGTTCGTAGAAGGGCTCGGGTAAGGGGTGAGGTGTTGGTAAGTTCGTATGGTGGGTCGGGTAACTGTCGTAACTGCCAACAGTCCCACTTCTTGTAGTTCACTTGGCACTAGTCACGAACACCAATGTTCGAACACCAAGAATACCAGAAACACCAAGAATGTTGCGTCACTAGTTCAATCATACAGTCGAAGTCTCCACCGCAATGGTTCCAATTAAGCAGTCCCTTTGCTGGACGCGGCGGTATCAGAGTTGCACATTCACCCCCATTGTTTGCTTGCAGGGCAACCCAATTTCGGCAACCCAATTTCGGCACCAATACTCCGTTGGAGTGGGGACGTCTGCAAATGGGATGGGGAGCGTAAAGCCAAATGCGAACATGGGGAGGCAGAAGTTTAGAATAGGTTATATTTGCGGAAGTGCTTCATGAGCGACCCATAAGGAATGTTTACCCCCCAGCGCAGTGGATCCACGGAAGCCACTTCGGCCATAACATTCCTAAACTCAAACCCCTTGAATCCGCCTTCATCCTTCTGGTACTTCAACTCCACCGCTCAGGGCTAACCGTGTGAGACCGACGTGCATTGCGCCATCGGTGGAACAAACAAAAGCCCTAAAATCTTTATTTAATTTATTAATTTATTCAGTTATTTATCGCAATTATTACTCGCGCAAGATTAGCAAATCTGAATCCGAGCGAACAAGTTGTTCGGGATCGTTTAATAAACGGAGAGTCCGCTCAGCAGGTTCGAACCCACAATCGCTGGAGTACAGACCCGTGAAGCTACTGAAGAGAACTCCGCGCAACCATTGTAACCCTGCCGCTGCTTAAATCCTATTTTACACGCGTCGTAATGTAACCTAATGTAATGCAAACGATCGAATCCCATCCTTTTGTCGTCGTTCTAAATGGGAAGAATTAGCGCAAAGGATCAGCTGGCGTGATTGCAATTTCGTCGCTGGCGCCACCGGGCGATTTGGTCGGCGGTCGTCGACAGAGGGCCGGCACGAGAGCGAATATCCGGACAAATTAAGCCGTTCGGATTTTCGGATGATGGCGCTCCATAAGTAAGGTCCAGTACATTATTAATGCCATCGTTCCGCTGCCTGTGTATGAAGACACGAGCGGCGACGCTGCTGCCATGCTCATACCAGGAGCAGCTATTGGCGGACGCTGTTGTAAAACGAACAATTGCATCGGACCGGATAAGACTGAGGCAGTAGTTTTAGAGTTAGGGTCGCATGATCGTGGTTTTGGAGCGTCTCTTTTATGTTAGAACCGTCTTTTTCGAATGTAAATAAGAGCCGACCAAGTGCGATTTATTAGCCATTTCTCAGCAGCAGCAGCAGCAGCAGCAGCAGCAGCAGCAGCAGCAGCAGCAGCAGCAGCAGCAGTCCTACGCTCGTCTGCAATTGTGGTGGCATCAGCAGAAGCGCAGTAATATCTGCAGCGTAGGGAGGGGGAAAAGGAGGAGGCATCGGTAGCCATAGAGCTCTTTGCCAGCGTCAATTCGCTTCGGCTGGCGGCGCTCGAGCCTACAACTGACGTCGTCCTGCGGGTGGCACCGTCCATACATTGACCGCGACCCAGCGCACGGACAGGAATAGATTTTGACTTCAGCGGTGGCGACGGCGATCCTTCGAGTAGAAACGACGGCGCCTTTGTCTTACGAAGACTTGGTCCAGCGATCTAACATGGCCGACGAGACCAAGATGGCGGCCGAGAAGACGCGTCTCGACTCGATGGCAAATCTAACATAATTCTCAGCCGATTTTCATCGTTGTAGACAGTCGGATCGCTGGAACTTGACGATCAGTAGTTGCCCGAACTGGGCCAGCGAGATTTCCGTATACGATTCGGATAAGAAAGGAGTTTGGATAGCGCGAAAGAAAGGATCCGCCTGTTATCTGGATGGACTCGGTCCGACTTTCTGGATATTTTGCCTTGCGCTGCGTGAAATTACTTTCGGGGCCTGGATCGGAGGTTGTGTGGTGGAGAGGTATTTGAGGTGACCTAGATAATCCGGAGTAGCCATGTCGGCCCTGGCCCGGCGTCCGTCCCTGCCTCCGATGCCGGATTTGTCCCATCTGACTGAGGAAGAGAGGAAGATCATCGAATCTGTAATGATGCGACAGAGAGAGGAGGAGGAAAAGGAGCAGGCGATCCTAAAGTGAGTATAATCACCCTTCAACTGAATACTGCGGAAGTTGGGGTAGTATCTACCGACTCAAAAAGATCAATTTTAATCAAGTTATTAAAATATCCAAGACGTTTAGTTTTCCATTCTATCGTGAGACGGAGGATCGTGGGTAGAGATCCCAGAAATCAGCTTTGGGCCCCAAGTTGTATCCCCCGGTATTTTGGGGACACAATCTGTATCACTATCAGGAATAATCCAGCAGTTTTGAAAAGTTGCTTAATGGATTGTCTTTTCTTGTCTTCAAATGTTCTCGTGAGTGAGGATTGGCTGCACGACGGATAATTTTTAATGCCATCTGCTTCTGCCCTCGTCTCTTGTAATAACAGGTCGAACGATAATTGAGTCCACGACTTCATGTTATCGATCCATGTCATCTTGGGTCTTCCGCGAATTCGGGATCCGGGAATTCTGCCTTGGATGATCTCTTTCTCTAAGCAGTCTCCACTCTTTCGAAGCACATGTCCGAAGTATGGAAGTTTTCTGTTTTTGATTAACCCAAGCAGACTCCTCTCTACTCCTACCGTCTCTAGGACTCACTCATTTGTCTTCTTGGCAGTCCATGTTACTCTAAGAATCTGCCGCAGACACTTCATTTCAAATGCGTCGATTCTTGCCTCTTCGTCTTTCTTCATGATCCAGCTTTCGCAGCCATCCTGTGCCACTGGCCATGCAAGAGCTTTCTGAAGTCGTATCTGTGTTGCAAGCAAGCCCACAACAACATAGCAACAACTTAATGTATCATACCATAACATACCATACCATAACATCATATCATACCATAACATACCATACCATAACATCATATCATACCATACCATACCATAACATACCATACCATGACAAAACCATATCATACCATAACATACCATACCATAACATCATATCATACCATAACATACCATACCATAACATCATATCATACCATAACATACCATACCATAACAAACCATATCATAGTATGATATAACGTGGGTAATTAGCTGCTGGGGAAGAATTGTGTAACAAACTCACCGCATTTGATTGACAATATCCATCTTTTTAAACATAACACACAGACAGCTTGTCGCTGGATTATCGTTTTGTTACCATTGGAACCATGAAACGAGTAATTGTTTGCTTAGTGTGGAGAGTGTGGAGTCGATAATTTCGACGCCAGATGGGGGGGGGGGGGGGGGGTTCGCTGGTCGATTGCCTTATTGCTTAATTAAGCGCTGAACGAGCTGTCGTTTTAAAGCCATTATGCTTCAAATGCGTCGATTCTTGCCTCTTCGTCTTTCTTCATGATCCAGCTTTCGCAGCCATCCTGTGCCACTGGCCATGCAAGAGCTTTCTGAAGTCGTATCTGTGTTGCAAGCAAGCCCACAACAACATAGCAACAACTTAATGTAACATAACATTGTATATCATACCATACCATAACATACCATACCATAACATCAAATCATACCATAACATACCATACCATAACATCATATCATACCATAACATACCATAGCATGACAAACCATATCATACCATAACATACCATACCATAACATCATATCATACCATAACATACCATACCATAACATCATATCATACCATACCATACCATAACATACCATACCATGACAAACCATATCATACCATAACATACCATACCATAACATCATATCATACCATAACATACCATACCATAACATCATATCATACCATAACATACCATACCATAACAAACCATATCATAGTATGATATAACGTGGGTAATTAGCTGCTGGGAAGAATTGTGTAACAAACTCACCGCATTGATTGGCAATATCCATCTTTTTAAACATAACACACAGACAGCTTGTCGCTGGATTATCGTTTTGTTACCATTGGAACCATGAAACGAGTAATTGTTTGCTTAGTGTGGAGAGTGTGGAGTCGATAATTTCGACGCCAGATGGGGGGGGGGGGGGTTCGCTGGTCGATTGCCTTATTGCTTAATTAAGCGCTGAACGAGCTGTCGTTTTAAAGCCATTATGCTTCAGATGCGTCGATTCGTGCCTCTTCATCTTTCTTTATGGTCCAGCTTGGGACCATAAACCCTCGGCTATGAAACCAAGATGTGTGAGATGCTCTACTAGATGCTAACAATGCAGTCATGTTTTTTTTTCATTGGAGACCCACTTTGTAACATATTTGGTATAACAATTGGTTACCCTCTGAGCTGTATTGATACAATACTATATGCATGGTTTTACTTGCAATAATTTTTTTGCAGTGACATATTGCTATAAAAATTATGGTATGGTATCATTGGTATGGTTTGATATGTCATGTTATAGTATGGTTATTGGAGCGGGAGAGAGATAAGGGGCAGAGGGGGAATCGGGAGAGGCATTGTGGAAGAGGAGTGTTTTCAGTTTTGAGTGAAAGACCTCCGCAGAAATTCCAACAGGTCAATTGTTGTTGAGTTCGTATGATGGATCAGATAATTGTCGTAATTCTGACGGGAGTTTTTAAACAACGAACAACCTGCAATTCCGCATACATTGAATCTGCCACTCAGATTCTTCCATCCGATTCTCATTCGCTGAATTTTTCTTTTCCACATGTATTCACAACGAACTGCTGTCATCTGTGTCCATTTGTGAGCGTTTCATTCATTTCCCTGGCGTCCGAATACACACAATGGTGTCCGAAGTGGGGCGATTTTTTCCGGGCGAGGATTCCGGGGTTTCAGCGCCGACTGTATGGGCGAATATGATATACGGATGAATCATGGAGCGCGTGACAATGGCGGGTGCTACACGAGAGCCGCATGCAGCAAATATGGCAGCGTGAATAATAATGACTGCGTCGCAGCTTCGACTTCATGTTATAACCTGTGCAGTATCTAATCATTACCGCGTATAGATGGATCCATAACATATCCATTTAGATATGTATATGCATGTGTGTGTGTAGGTGGGTGTGTGCTTGTGGTGTGTTTATTCATGTGTTTCTAAATAAGGCTGTCAAATACATGCTTTGGACACATGTATATTTATGTATATGTGCATACATTCATACATATATACTTATATATATATATACTGGTATTGACATGCATGTATATATGTGTGAGTGAATTCTATGGCAATTGCTGAGTGTATCTGAATTGCTCAGTAACTGATTGGTTAGAGCGCTCGGCTTATAATGCGGAGAGCAAGGGTTCGAGCCTCCCCAGACAGTAACTGTGTAGGGACCTTGAGCAAGTCCTTTGCTCACAACTGCGCAGCGCCATCGATTGATGCTTAGTCATTAGACAGCGGCGCATAATAAATGCAGAATTAATAATAAATAATAAATGCAAGTAAACAATGAGGCATCTGATATCTAGAGGTTATAACAAAGGAACAGCACTAACTAAGCTTTAGATAAGGTGATGGAATTTTTTGTCGTCTATGAACCCGCAGAGCGAGTTCGAGGTCCCTAGGTCATTTTTTCTTCCTTTGGAACCTAGGTAGTGGCATCTCCAGGAACCAACATGAAGTCATTTTTTTGTTTGCCATCTCATGGTTTTTAGGTTTTCTCCAGGAACCTGCAGAGCAAATCAAGGCAAATTTTTAGTCATTTATGGACCTTCTGTATAGAAATCCAGGTAACTTTTTCCTTCAGGATCCTACATTTTCTCTTCTCTGGTTTCACTCTCCATATTTTTGTTTTTCCTTCCTGCTCCCAGGAACCTACAGACTGACATCCAGATCTTCGAGGCATCGGCCAAGAAGTCGGCCGAGGACAAGCAGCATCAGCAGCAGCAGGCGGCAGCTGTGCAGCCGGGACTGGACCAGGACCCCGTCTGCGACATCTGCCACAAGACGAAGTTCGCCGACGGATTCGGTAACCAGTGCCACTACTGCGGTCTGCGCTCCTGCGCCCGCTGCGGCGGAAAGATCTCGCTTCGAACGAGCAAGGTGAGGGAATTTGACCTGGTAAATGTAAATGTACAGGTTTTTCTATGGCAGCCGCATGGCCTCGACCCTGCTCATTTTTCGATGAGTTTATCGGGTGAGATCCTTCACGACCGCTGTCCTTTTGAATGAGTTCAACGCCAGTAGGAGTATCTGTGACCTGCTTGAGGTAGCCAAATAGGAGTAACTGTAAAAGTACACGTTTTCCTATAGCAACCGCATGGCCTCGACCCTGCTCATTTTTCGATGAATTGATCGGGTGAGATACCTCACCACCGCTGCCCGTTTGAATGAGTGCCACGCCATTTCAGGTACGAGTGTGCGTGTGAGGTGTGCAGGTTGCAAACAGAGCTGAGGTGTGGGAGTACAAGGGCTCTATACGACAGCCTTGGAGGGGTAATTCTCGCCCACCCCGTGTAACCGAGGCAGATTGGCGTCATTAGGGAGTGGCGTGCGGATTCCCGTGACACGGAACGGTGTCGTTCATCCGGGCAATTTCGGTGGGCGGAGCTATCGATTCGCACACCTGTTGACCGGGAAAATGTTGGCTCATTTGCTCGGTCGGTTGTGCGTCTGTTGTGTCGATGGAATAGGCCTTCGGATTCCCGGAAGGAGTCCATCTTGGCCGATGTGTCGCTCGGCTGGACTGGTCGTATTTCCGGTTCCTTCAGTAGCCATTCCCAATTCCAGAGATGACCTTGAAAGGCGTTAAAGAAATGCCAACATTATCCATCCATCCATCCATCCATCCATCCATCCATCCATCCATCCATCCATTCATCCATCCATCCATCCATCCATACATACATACATACATACATACATATTTATGCATACATACATATTTATGCATACATACATATTTATGCATACATATTTATGCATACATACATGCATGCATACATACGCATACATACATGCATACATATGTATGTGCAGGCATATATATATATATATATATATATATATATATATATATATATATATATATATATATATATATATATATATATATATATATATATATATATATATATATATATATATATATATATATATATATATATATATATATATATATATATATATATATATATATATATATATATGCCTGCACATACATATGTATGCATGTATGTATGCGTATGTATATATATATATATATATATATATGTATACATGCATACATACACATATGCACACATACATAAATAGATACATATATCAGTGCGTACATATATACATAAGTGCGTACATATATACCTAAGTGCGTACATAGATACATACATATATACATACCCAGATATATGCACACACATGGGTGCATAAATTTAATTCTTGATGTCGATATGAAACATTTCGCTCGCCATAAACATGAACACGGCTTATTTTCGGCTGCCTCGAGATGTAGCACAGTTTTCGAGACTTTCGGCTGGCCATATTTATTCAATCGATAGTCCCGTCCTGGGTTCGACTGCGCTGAACTGTCGGATACAACATCGTTCCCTAACTGGACGCAATCTGCAACATTTGGTGGCGTCGCAGCCAGCGCTATTGACGGACGGACATACCAACGTAAGCGACTTGGGGGCATTTCTACACCCGCTTCGGTCGTGTGGTGCCAGGTCTGTCCCGGGAGAAAACGGTTCCGACTCCGCCGACTGTTAAGGACGAGATGAGAATTCTAAAGCCTCCTGTTGTCTTACTAGTAAAATTGTCTACGAAACAATACTTCAGTGAGATTTGAATCTCGGGCCAGCACGGTCCCTACACGGGAACCTTAAATAACGTGGCGTCCATAAACGTAAACTCAGAATTTCTAAAGCGCTACTTAAATCTAAGCGCAAGGCACCAGCTTATATTCACGAGCGCTGCGTCACATCTGTGAGGTTGTTCAAAGATGTCATGTCAAGAACCAATTCCGGTTGCCAGAAGACCAGAGAGAGGAGAGGAGCTGTTAGGGTGGGTTGCGTTTTAGTATATGCATACTCAGATCGATACAATGGGGCAAATATTCTATGACCGAGTGGTATTTCCAGATATATATGTATCTGGTACATATGTTCGTACAGGGTATGCATGTACCTTACGGTACGTATAACCGTACTGGCACAAAACATACGTACCATGTACAGTACTACTGGAATCGGAATCGTTAGCTCGAATATCTACCACGCCCAACGAATGCTAAGTCGCGGGAACCAGCTTATTTACTGGCGCTCAGTCAAAACAAAATCGATAGACAGGAATGGTTCGATTCGAGGTCAGAATATAAGAATCAGGCCGGCAGACATCAGATGGTTACGGCGGGTGGTGCTTGGAATACCTTATTTGTAACATGCATCGGTGAAGAAGTAGGGTTTGCTATTTGACATACTCGAATTTGCATGCGTACGGGGTACCGAGTACGTGTGTAGGTACCTGAGTCCCGGGGACGTAAGTCTGATTCGTGGTCTCGTCATCGGATGGATGGGGAGGATATTCGTTCTGTCGTATCAACTTCGGGGATCTTTGTGCGGCTCTGTACCCATCTGTTTGTGCAACTATTTAAACGTCCAATGCATCTTTTTTATCGCTGCCATCTCGGCTGCTGTCTCGACTTTTGTCCATCAGCCTCCGATGCGCCTCCGTCTCTGCCTCCGTCGTCGTCGTCGGCTGCGTTTGCGATGCTTTCCGATGCATTGATCGGCTGCTGCTGCTGCTGCTCTTGCGGCTGCTGCTGCTGGGTTTGTCCGACGCGAAAGGGTAGATCGTCATCCGTCGATACAGACGGATAGACGGAAGAACGCACGGACGCAGACACGCAGAGTGTCACAAATCAGACAGACACAGACAACAGGACACACAGGGAGATAGAGAGACGACAGACATGAAAGAACAGAACACAGACACAGACAAATAGACACACCAGACAGACATACACAAACAGACAGACACAGACAGACACACAGACAGACAGACACAGACACACAGACAAACACACATAAACGCACACATACACACACACACATAAGCACAGACACAGACAGACACACATAGATACACACAGACACACATAGATAGACACTGACACACACAGACACACAGACAGACGAGCACATACAGACAGACATACACAATACTACAGCATAGGCATCAGATAAGCGCAACTGTAGCAGTCGTGGGTCTTACGGGTGGCGCCTGTTACATTATCAGCGTCGAGGCTTCAACTGCACCCGAGTGTATCTCCAGCTCATCGCAGAGAATTCCAGCTTCCCCTCGGTTGTTAAGCTGGCTGGACAGAGTTTTGGCTGGCTGGGAAGGTTGTTTTGACTGGCTGAGCAGTTGGTTTTGACTGGATGGCTTGGCGGACAGTTCTGCCTGGTTGATAAGAAAATGTTGCTCCGGCTGGGCTAACAGTTTTCGTTGGATGGTGGGCCATTCAGCAGACGGTACTAACTCGCTCTGTCTCTCTGTCTCTGTCTCTCTGTCTCTGTCTCTCTCTATCTCTCTGCGTCGTTAACTATTGTGAAATCGTAATCTCGTGATTTCCAACGAAACCTAAGTCGCGGGAACCAGCTTATTCACTGGCGCTCAGTCAAAACAAAATCGACAGGAAATCAGGGTTCAGTTTCAGGTCAAGTTTCAGGTTAACTGGCCGGACAGATAGCGTGTGTGTGTGCAGTTTCCGTTTAACGACGCCGTGTTATAACGAAGACGATTAGAGTCGCCCTCCTCCTTTATTTAGCCCTGGGACTGACACCCCACCCGAGTAGGGCAAGGGCGAAATGGGACGGAGACTTTTGACTGGCTTAGTGTGTGTTCGGAAGAGGAGGAGCAGAGAGCTAGACGTCGCCCTGCAACCTCTGTCCATAATGTCGAGGCGTTTAGATCTTTTGGAACTGACCTTTCCCTTCCTACGTCCGACGACTTATGCAAACTTCCTTTCTCGTGTGTCGAGTGTTTGCCTTCGAACCGGTTTCGACCGGTTTATTGCGTTCGCGCCGGCGCGTAATTACAGCAGATGACCGTCGTTTTCGTTCGCTTACGACGGACGCGACCGTCTCTCTTACTCTCTGTTCCTTTGTCTCTGAATGTGTCTTTTTATCTCTCTTATGTCTCTCTTTCTGTATGTCTTTCTGCCTCTGTCTTTGTCGCTTTATCTCTTTTTGCCTTTCTCTCTGTCTCTGTCTCTTTCTCCCTCTGTCTGATTGATATATCGCTCTCCTCTTCTTCCCTCTGGCTATGTATATCTCTCTGTCTCTCTGCTTGTCTCTTCTTCTTCTTCTTCCTCTTCTTCTTCATCATCTTCTTCTTCTTCTTCTCTCTCTCTCTCTCTTTCTCTCTCTCTCTCTCTCTCTCTCTCCTGTCTCTCTCGATCTGCTGTTTCTGTTTCTTCGTCTGCCACTCTTTTCTTTCTGCTTGTCTCCTTCTGTCTATCTGTATGTCTGTCTGCCCTCAGACCGACCGAAGATCGTCCAACTGATCCGCTCAGTTCTACTACCTCTTAACGTCTGTGGCCACAGATGTGCGGCCGCGATTTTGAATTCTTGCGCATTGGTTTTCTCATGGGTTCTCGACATCTTGGACATCTTCTTCGGACTTCTTCGCCAGTTCTTCGCGGTTCTTCATTTTCCCTTTTCTCACTTTCCGGTTCAATTCCAAACACCATCCACTGTAGCCGTCGGAACTGTCTGCCTGACTCTTGGATCTTGACCTGGAACCAAGCCCTTCTTGCTTATCGATTTTGTTTTGACTGAGCGCCTGTGAATAGGCTGGTTCTCGAGACTTAGCTTTCGTTGGAAATCACGAAATTACGATTACGATTTCATAATAGTTAAGGACGCAGAGAGCGAGAGAGAGATTGAGACAGACAGACAGACGGACAGACGGACAGACAGACATACAGACAGACAGACAGACAGACATACATTTATTTTGGTAATGTGTGAGTATACAAGATGTAGGTTATTGATGATGCGAAAAAAACGGAAGAAGCATCGGGCATCTTTGATGCTCCTTCGTATCTTCAGGTCCCAAACGATTTGCATATTGATCGAACTGCGGCGGTATGATAGTGATCGTGTATTTTGCTTTCCCCGGAGATGCCTCCGTTTGTGGAAGAGCCCACTTGTTGCCAGTACACGAGAAGAGTTTCCCTAATCGGAAAACATATCTAGGGCTCTTACAGTTTCAGATGCAGTGTAATGTAACTAGACATGCCAAATATCCCTTAAGGCGCTACATAAGTTATGTGTGATAAGAGCAGCCTCGCCAGACGGCGTATTTACAATGCAATCCAATTCCCCTTCTTCCTCTTATCTCTCTTTGCTCCACTCCCAAACACCACCCCCCGTAGCTGCCACGCTGTCTCTCTGCCTGACTTGGATATTGACCTGGAACCGAACCCTTTTTTCCTATCGATTTTGTTTTGACTGAGCGCCTGTGAATATGCTGGTCACCGTGACGTGGCTTTGCTTGGGCGCTGTAGAAGTCTCGGAATTACGATTACGATTACGATTACGATTATTTGATAACGCTATCCTTACAAAGTTCAGAAGCGCACTTTGAATCCGAGCAACAGGAAACATTGAGAACCATAAAGAGACTGGAAGAGGTAAGTTTTTAGTACAGAGCGAAAGATAGTCTAGGTAAGAGAGTTGCGAACATGAGCGGGCAGAGAGTTCCAGATGAAGGGAACAGCAACTGTGAATGAACGCTGGCAAAGTCAAGACGTGTACCAGGAGAAACAAACCTTCCAGAAGATGCTGACGTGGAGATGATCGACCTTTGAGAGAACCACGCAGCTTCTGTGTGGCACTGAGAAGTTTTTGAGATTTACATTTACGTTTGTCGTAATCGTAATCTCGAGACTTCAACAATCTATATAACGCCCAAAGAAAGCTAAGTCGCGGGAACCAACTTATTCACAGGCGTTTAGACAAAACAAAATCGGAGGGGAAAAAGGTTCGGTTCCAGGTCGAGATCCAAGGATTAGACAGTCAGACAGTCAGACGGCTAAAGGGAAGAAAAGAAATCGGGATAGGATTTGTGGTAGATTAATTTTTCAGTTTTGGGTGGAAGACTTCAAAAAAGACCTGCGCACAGATTGCAAGAGGCGCAGTGATGGTCAGCTCGTAGAATGGGTGAGATGATTGTCTGCAAAACCGTTGTCTAATTGTGTTTGCGTTTATTGATCTTCGTTGCAGGTCTGGGCATGCGTCGTTTGTAAGAAGAAGCAGGAGATCCTGATGAAGACCGGCCAGTGGTACCATGGCGATGGGACCGGACAACCGTCCTCCGCTGGAGGAGGAGGAGGAGCAGGCGGCCTTGACCCCGACCCAGGCGCCATGCCGGGGTCAAGGTCCCTCGAAAGCATGCCAGCGATGCCTTCACCGCAACCTCTACCACCAGATATCCATCTGCCGATCGCTCAAGGTCAACCACCAGATGGCTCCGTTGGCTCTGGTCGTCACGACCTTAGGCAACAGGGGTCGCCGGCGGCCATACGTCGCATGGAACCGATGGAACCGGGTAGTCGTCCAATGGAACATATGGAGTCAGGTAGGCGGATGGAACCGATGGAACCGGGTAGTCGTACAGTGGAACAGACGGAACCGGGTCGGCGCATGGAATCAATGGAACTGGGTCGGCGTCAAATGGAACCAATGGAACCGGGTCATCGTTCATTGGAACCCATGGAACGGGGTCGGCGGATGGAGCCAATGGAAACGGGTCGTCGTCCAATGGAACCAACAGAATCAGGTCGTCGGATGGAACCGATGGAACCTGTTCGTAGGATGGAACCAATGGAACCAATGGAACAGGGTCGTCGGATGGAACTTAGGGATCAGGGTCGTCAGATCGAACCTATGGAACAGGGTCGTCGCATAGAACCGATGGAGCAGGGTCGTCGGATGGAACCGATAGAACCGGATCATCGGATGGAACAATCGGAACAGATGAGGCATCGTATGGAAGCCACAGAACACGTTCAGAGGATGGAACCAGAGGAACGAGGTACTTGCGATCAGCTGCAGCATGGCGGATATCTCGATGAGTCGAACATTCAGAGGAACCAGACGTTTGTCGGCCAGGAACTTCGAAATGCCGCTACGTCCGAGAGGCCAAACCGAAGCGAGCGGGAGGTGTGTCCATTGTTTTACCTTTGATCTAGGCTGATCTTCGAACTTCTGTAGCGCCGTTATAACAAAGCACTAGGCGTCAATCGATGGCGCTTAAAAACAGATTCCCAAAATCTGGCCCAGTGAGGTCCCAGTGTAGTTTTCTCTTAGCTTCAGACCTGGCTTTCAAACTTTAATTTTTTTAAGCTTCAGGATCCGTCGAGATATCCTGGTCAGCGCGGCGATCCCTCGCGGCCTCCAGACCGACCCGAGGACCCACGGATGGTGTCTCGTAGTCCGCAGATCCTTCGGCAGGACCTCTCGCAGCCGGACCTGACGGCGGACACGCAACGCAGACAAGAGTCACGCTTGACCGACGAGAACAGACCGGAACCGTCACAGCTGTTCAGTGATGCGCGAGACAAGGGATCACGCTTTCCACCAGCTTCCGGACCCGACCGATATCCGGGTCGAGAGATCCAACCGCTGGCAAATGCCGAACAGATGCACGACTTCAACCATACGAGGAATAAGGACCGACCAGGTGGAAGGGACGTAGGTCGAAGGCCAGAGTCAACTAGGCAACGGTAACTATAATGTTAATAATGATGATGATAATGATAATGAAAATAATATTAATAATAATAATAATAATAATAATATTAATATTAATAAACTACTGGGTCGAGGCCTGATTTCTCAGAGATAATTTTATACTCCTAACTAAATTTTTTAGTTCCTGAGGGATCATTTTTACGGCAGGTAAAAAAAATAATAATGCATATATGCATTTAGATATAAACTGTGATTTATATCTTTATTCTCTTATTTTCGAAATAGGGAAGAAAGAGATGCACTGGATAGAAGAAAAGAAGATATCTTTACCAAAATTAATAATTACGATTTTATTAATGACTAATTATATTGAGAATGGGCCTTTCAGCGGGCATCCTTAAGCTCCGGTATCCGACGGATGGGAAACCCCCAGGTCGTGAACGCTTATACCCGAAACCCGGTGAAAGAATCATAATGATTTTCTTAAGCAGTTGCTATATTAATCACGAGCTTCTGGCTTAATTATGTTGTCTTGTCTCTGGCCAATGCAGCCACTGGGTGAGAGCTATCGGGGGTTGCAGGCGACGGTTATCATTAACTACTTTTAGTGTCTTTGAGTCAACAGAAATTAGTGCGCTGTCGTATGCATTAGTGGGCTGAAAGATATCGTGGCTTCGTCGGTTTACAGCGACTACTTAGCTAACTTAGAATCAGGCCTAAGACAATTATGGTTTTATTATCCAGTGACGGAGAGACGGGTAGTCGAGCACCCACTCAGAATGGTTTCGAGTAGCCGGGCCGTATTTGCCGACATTTTTACACTCCTAATTAAAAACGAATAAATCCTTAATTTATTCTATTAATAGAGACGGAAGAGACACAATGGGACGAAGACAGGATGATATCGCAGCAGATCAATCGAAACGCGACCCCTACCCAAACGAACCTCCCGGCGGTCCTCCGTTGCGACAGCGAAGTTACCGGGATGTTGCCGCCGCCCCAGAGAGAGATCGCGACCCTGGTTACCGCGACTACCGCGACAGCTTATCACCAGACAGAATCGCAAAAGAACCCGGGTCACGACCCCCGGTCGACGACCCCAGAATGGCCGGTTACCATGGTTACGACAACAGCAACAGGCGATATCGGTATAAAGACACGAGCGCTTCCATTCTCGATTCCCCACCGACCGAGTTTCACCCCGAGCGACTGATGCAGGGTAACGGTGACCTTGACCTTCACGGGTTCGACAAACCGACCAAGAAACCTTCACATGGGGTCCGTCGAGGAGGTGCGAAGGGCGACGTGGCGGATGGCGACCGTCGCTATAGCGACGTCTCCAACAAGCATCACCTTGATCCAAGTTCAGCGGCCATGTTTGCTTCTCACAGTCGCCAGAAGCTGGACAGTTCGTTGCGAAATGATTCGCTGAGTTCCGACCCCTCGGACTACGCTCGCCCGTCTCCCCCGAAGCCCCATCGTCATCGCAACGGGGGAAAACGACAGTCGTCGATGAGCAGCTCCGACGACGGGATCCAGACGACGCCAGAGGGCACCAGCGCTGAGGAACAGGAAGTCGAAAGCGAGAGTATCAGTGAAAAGGGTCGGACATTATTATTATTATTATTATTATTATTATTATTATTATTATTATTATTATTATTATTATTATTCTTAGACTAGATTAGAGTACATTTAAGTAGATTAGACTATAGTAGTGTTGAGTGGAGTAGAGTAGAGCAGAGTAGAGTAGAGCGGAGTAGAGTAGAGTAGAGAAGAGAAAAGAAAAGTAGAGTACAGCAGAGTAGAGCGGAGTAGAGTAGATCAGCGTAGTAGAGCAGATTAGAGTAGATTAGATTAGAGTATATTAGATTAGATTATGATGGATTAGATTAGAGCCTGTTTTGCTATCGGTGTGTGTAGATCAGAGATTGGCGCTGGGTCAGCAGTTCGACCTCGGAGACGAACGATGGAAACGGGACGAAATCCTTGTCGCAAAAATCAGCAAATTTCTTGAGGTATTGGCCATTTACTTAGTAATTTATTAATTTATTTATTTATAATTTGTTTATGTGCATGAAGCTGTATTTCCCGATTGTTGGCATCTGAAATATCACGCTAAGAAATTCGTGAAAGGGTAACATATTGGTCTATTCGGTAACGCTGTAGATACATAACGATTGCAGGTTTGAGTCTGTTGTGTAATCAACATGAACTAGTTGTTCGCACACACTACTCTCACACCTCAGGTTCGGATTTATTGACCTTGTGTGTATAACACGTGCAATAAATTAAAAGAATTAAATAAAGTATTCGGTTTCGTGGGCATATCATTACAGAAAGTAATTGTAAAAAGTTGCCTAGGAGTCGCTTGTTACTTGCCGCATTGTGTAAATTGTTCTTGATTTATTACATCACATAATAACTACTGTACAATTAGTTTGTTACATATTTCATTCATTGTGTTACATTACAGCATCCAGCTCAGTGGCAGTCGTCGCCAGACGGGCGATACCAAATCGGTCACATGGTTCTGCGCAAGTCCGTGGAAGGTGCCGGCCCCGGTGATCGGGGTGGCATCTTAGGTAAGGGTACATTAGGTAAGGCACTGCTTCTTTGGCTTCTCTTCTTCTGGAGGATTAGTTAAGAAATTCTCAACGGAGACCGACCGAAATGAGCTGCGGTTGTTTCGGCTGTGGAAACCTCGTTCTAAGACTCACAGTTATGAGAAAAGTGCTACACGTATTCCAGCTCTTCAAGAATCCAGGACCTTGTTCTTCTTGCGTTATCTCTGTCCCACACTGCTCCTCGCCTCTGGTACAACCTCCCACCAGAATTCCGCAAATTCTCTTTTCCTCCAGTCCTCTGAATGTTATACTTGTTACCAAACATCATCTGTTTTAGGCCCAACTATCTATCACTCAAACAGCTTTCCATTCAAAACTAAAGTCCTATCTTTTCAAGAAATCTTACCCTGTTCCATTCAATCCTCCACCTTTTGATTTCTTTTAACCTCAATACAACGTACCATAACAACTTCTCTTTCTCCTTTTGGTCTCCAGTCATTCGGATTTTGTTCTTCATACAGTATCTCTTTAAACCTCTCTGACTAGACGCAGCGCTTGATAATAAGCTGGTTTCCTGCACTTATTTTCAGCTAGCACTTCAGAGATGTTTAATTTACAATTTTGGATACGAAAACACTGAATTTAGCCTTACAACACAGTCTGAAGAAATTGCAGCCTCGCTATCGCTGGATACTTGACATGGCCCCGAAAGATATCGTTTTAAGGGAGGTTCCAGTGGGAACTATTGTAAGGGGCATTGTAAAATTTGGGTTGCTTAGCATTGCATCGCTATAGTTGGGATATGGGTGAAGCTGAAATGACAATGCATCCGTTACGGTCTGTCTCCACTTTGGAATCTCTTTAGAGGTGTGTATCTTTACATGAGTCGGATTACTGAGATGTCTACATGTAGACAACAGAACGATTTCTGGAAAGGAAATTGTTTCAGTTTCTTTGATAAGGAAATCTTAGAGTTGCAAAATTGCTGACTTTCGAAAAGAAGTTCTTAGTCATTTATTTATCGGACATTTATATAGCGACTCTCAAGTGTTTGTTGAAGGTGCTGGAATATGGCTGTTGTAAATAGGTATGTAGGTCTTCAGAAGGCATCAGACGAATATCTCGATGAACTCTGATATTTGAAAGAAGTGGGAAGGTAACCGTAATTGCGTGATCATTGACAAAACTTTGACTGTAGTACACACCCAACTGCAGTAGTCTAATAAATAAAACACCTTTTTCGGCATTTACATGTATCTTTCAAACCCGGATTCAAATATGTAAAAGCAAGTCATCATGCTGACGTTTCTTATTACTTAAACGAGTTCTAAAGAGATTCCAAAGACTTACATTTGCTGTTATTTTTGTACAAACTTTTGAGATTGTCTTCCTGTGTTTTTATGATTTCAATGCAGATGTTAAAAATATTGTTTCTTCGTTTCCCGTCATTTTTCTAATTACAAAAACATGCAATTTATAAATGTGACAAATTATTGGCTTGCTTCTGAAAGTCGTTACCGCAGTGCTGTCATTTTCCGTGTCGTGATTTGACCGTAGTTGGTGTTTTTTATGTAAGGTAAGGTATTTGTTATTTATTAATTTCTATTTTTTTGGACTTCTAGTCTGTTCTGCGAGCGAATGAAAATGATGCCGATTGATAGCGGATGTTTGTGTTGCCAGGTCGAGAGCGTCTTTGAGGAGTGGCCTTTTCCAGGCTCTAGATAAATTTATTATTACGATTACGATTTCCGGTGTTACTTTTGTACTTCTGAAGAGTTTCTCCTTTAAAGGTGCTATACAATTTGCAATTACAATTACGATTACAGTCCCGGTATTACATACAGTGTGCTAAATGAATTGTTGCTACAGGTCGTGGTCCTGGGGTTGAGTAGGCTTAAGGAGTTGTTGTTCGTTGTTGTTATTCTTGGTGTTGTCTGCTTACAACATGTTGTATTTGTTGTAATAATAGCACGAAGGCTGCTTATAATTGTGAAAATATGGTCTTATTATTTACACTATTACGGAGAGGTAATGTAAGGTAAGCTACAGAAAGATGAGGTAAGGTAGCTGTTGGGTAAAAGTGAACAGGTGGCAGCTTTGGACTGAAACTACTTTTGTAACTAATTACCTGACTTTACCTCACATTACTTCCGGCTACCATGCCCCACAACATTTCCTGCCCTGAAGTATCTTTCTAACTGTCTTCGCTTGACTTCACTCGACTAATGCACTGAACTGGAAACCAGCAACCTGGCTCTTGCAGATGACTTTTGACTAAGCACCGGTGAATAAGCACTGGTTCCCACAATCTGGCATTTTTGGGCGCTACATAAATCTCAAGAGTATGACTACAATTAAAGTACAGTTACATTACAGTACATTTAAATTGCAGTAAAAATACATTTGCATCACATAACATTTATGTTAGAATACATTTGCGTCACAGTGAATTTACATCACATTACGTTTACATCACGTTAGTATTACAATTACAATTGTATTACATTGGTTATCTGGAATTTATGTTCTCTACTGAGAGGTTTTCTTTCGAAGGACTGAAGGTGACCGGCGGAAAGATGACACCTTCTGGGTACCTTGGCGCTTTTATTACGAAGGTCAAGCGAGGGAGCATTGCGGACACTGCTGGTCACCTACGAGCGGGTAGGTCTACCCTCAGTTCTCGTCATGGGAGGGCTCTAGGCTTCACGGCCTTTACAACCTAGGTGACACGTTCATGTAATCATTAAAATCGTTATTGCCTCAGAAACCCTTCGTAACGCTGTCCTTTGGAATCCCATATCAAGAACCGTCATATTACAACGAGGTCATATTAGAACGAGCTTTTTTCCATAGGTGAATTAATAATTTCGGAATACATGTTTCTGACCCTCCTATACCAGAATTCGCGTCGTAATGAAGCATATTATGACGAGTTTCCACAACACACACATACATGCCAGTAAGGCTTAGAAGTTTGTATGACCTGTCTGGTGATGAAATTGTTGCCACTTCTAATGCTGTTAAAGACCTTGCTTATTGTCAGGTGATGAAGTGGTGAGATGGAATGGTCACAATTTGAGGGGTCTGACGTTCGACCAAGTATACGACGTCATCTTTGAGTCAAAAATGGATCCGCGTGTGGAACTGGTTGTCCAGAGACCGATTCGAATGGGCGAACTGCGAGTGGGAATTCCAGAGCTTCCAGATACGCAAGGTAACACGACGATGGCTTAATAAATGCAGAAATAAAAGTAATAATGATAGTAATAACTTGGAAATTGTTAACGATGCTCGGCAACCAACTGCAACACCCAGACAAGATGCGAAATGAATTTAGATTCGCCATATCCCCATGGAGCAATATTGGATCCGGCCAACGATTGAAATTGAAATTCTTTGGCGATACTGAAGCCAACCAAGTTCTTGGGCCTTCGCTGTAGCCGCTCCAAAGCATTGGAATTCACTGACCGTTTCAGTTCGTTCTGCCAATTCTTTGCTGTCGTTCATGTCTAAACTAGAGACGCATCTCTTTTAACTTGCTTACCCACAGTAGCCTGGCTTCTGGTTTCTCTAACCTATCGGAATTCGACTCTGCTTCTCCAACGGTTTATGATTTTTGACTGCGATTTTGACTTGAAGCGACCATCGACTGATGCCTTGTGCATTATGATCACTGTGATATGGGAGTCTTTAAATCAGATTTGATTAAGTTTTGAACTAAACTGTCGCTGGATTGGTGTGGTGGAGTTTGTGCCAGAGATTCGGGGACGAGTTGCTGTAGATGCTTTGCTATTTTTAATGGTAAGTTGCCATGCTGATGCTTCTAACGGCATGTGTTCGAATTCGATTCATTCTACTTTTAGAGAGGTTTGAACAGAACCAGTTAACGATCGCAGCTCTTAACAAGCCAAGTGTTACAATCACTTCGCCTGGATCTCCAGGCACTGCTCAGACAAATCAGTACATTCCACAGAACTGCGGACGAATGCAGGTATACATCTAACCTCCTTTTGTGCACTGTTTCATTCAGTCGTTCAACACGAATGCATGTTAGTGTGTGTGTGTGTGCATGTGTGCGCGTGGATATTTGTTGTTATTTGATGGTTTATTGTTATTAATTAGTATCTTCTATCGTGCCGGTGTCTTATGCACAAGGCATCAACCGATGACACACCAAAACCAAGCCGTAGTCAGGTCAATAACACCCGGGAGGTCAGTCCATAGAGGCAAAGAGGAACCCTGTGGTGTATTATCCAGCAGAAAAGATAAGTCTTGAGCCGAGACCTACAGATGCAGGGAGAGATTTTCAAAATTTTTGTCTAGCAACCGAAAGAATTCGTTCAGCTAGAACAGTTCTAGGTAGTTTTCTTAAAACTAGACGACCTGATCAGTCTTGATAAGTATTGAATTTAAGTACTGTGGTTAGCTACAATTCAATGTTTTATATAATTTCAGCCTCGGTATAAACCAGATCCTTTCTGAATAGAAAGCCAGTATAGTGATTTGAGTGCAGAGGTTATATGCTCATAATATAAAGACGTGTTTTATGGATGACGTGATTGAAGTTCTTCTGCTGTGAAGGTAAAGATGTTCTACGAGGCAGCCAGTTGTCAGCTGATAGTAACTGTCGTCAGTGCTGTCGATCTGCCTCCAAGGGACAATGGACAACCGCGGAATCCCTACTGCAAACTCTACCTTTTGCCCGAAAGGAGGTAACACCGCTCTCTCTCTCTCTCTCTCTCTCTCTCTCTCTCTCTCTCTCTCTCTCTCTCTCTCTCTTCGAGACAATCGTATCTCGAAATTTCTTTAGACCCCAAAACAGCTACGTTGCGGGAACCAGCTTATTCTCAGCGCTCAATCGATAACAAGATCGGCGAGGCATGTTTGATCAGATGTGGTTCCAGGACGAGATTCAAGTGTCAGGCAGGTAGACAGCGCATTCTATCCGTGTGACAAGGTGGTGTGTTCGGTACAGTGTAAGTAAGTAAGTAAGTAAGTAAGTAATGCATTTGTTAACACGCCATATGTCCATCGACTGAGCGAGGAATCGTAGGCGAACTAGGTATACAGTGATACCTAGTAAGTAAATAAGTAAGTAAGTAAGTAAGTAAGTAAGTAATGCAGTTGTTAACACAACGTGTGGCACTGTCCGATGTTTAGCAATGATGGCGCTGGGTCTTTAATCCGACAGTTGTGGGTTTGAGCCGGCTGAGCTAACACAGCAATATCCATGGCTGCCTTCGTTCTTCGTGGCAGATACGAGTTTTGGTAATTTATTCGACCATGTCTTAATAGCGAGAAGAGCAAGCGAAGAACGAAGACCGTGGCCGGAACGCTGGAGCCGAAGTGGAACCAGACGTTTGTTTACGCTCCGATGAAGCGCGCAGACATTCGGAGCCAATCGCTGCAAATCACCGTCTATGATTACGACCGCATCGGCAGTGGCGAATATGTCAGCGAGGTCAGTTTGCATGCATGTGTGCATGCTTGTCTACGTATGTTTGTACATACGTGTGTGTATGTATGTATGTACGGATGCTTGCATGCAATTATGTATGGATGTATTTATGTATGTATGTATGGATGTATGAATATGTGTATGTATGTACGATGCATGTAAGTTTGGTTGGATGTATGAATGTATGTATGCATGCATGCATGAATGTACATATATTTGAATGTATGTATGTATGTATGGATATATGTCTATATATATTTATGAATCTACGTTCGTTTGTATGAATGTATGTACGTATATATGGATATATTTATGTATGGATGTATTTATGTGTATGTATATATGTATGTATGTATGTATGTGTGTATGTATGTATGTATGTATGTATGTATGCATGCATGTATGTATGTACATACATACGGATGTACATATATGTGCTTGGATGAATGTGTCTACTGTATAGTTAAGATGTGTGACTACGATTACGGGTATGTTAATCAACGCCTGGAAAGTCTTTCATGCAGGTGCTATATAAAGATTTCAAGTATGATACATTACGTGTTGTGGCTGATTGCTAAGCAACTGTCTCTGTCTGTAGACTGTAATAGAGCTGAACTCGGCTGATAAGCATGATCGACCACAGTGGTATACATTGCATCACCATGACGACACGACTAGCGACATGAGCTCATCTCCATGGGAGGTTTGTATTATTCATTATTTATTATAATTATTATTTATCATTATTGTCATTACCATTGTTGTTGTTGTTGTTATTGTTGTTATTGTTGTTGTTATTGTTGTTGTTATTGTTGTTATTGTTGTTGTTATTGTTGTTGTTATTGTTGTTATTGTTGTTGTTATTGTTGTTGTTATTGTTGTTATTGTTGTTGGTATTGTTGTTGTTATTGTTGTTGTTATTGTTGTTGTTGTTAATCAGACAACTTACATGGTTATGATCTCCTAAGCAACTATCTCTAAATCAAACTCTAATCTAATTCTCGAACTTTTGTTTTACTCCATTTACTCAAATTTACACAAATTATTTTAAAGATTACTCGTATTTTCGTGATATTTGTTGCTAAACAGTTTCTGCCTGAATTGCAATATCATCTGGACTTCGCTTCATACGTACTTACGCAGTGAATGTTTTTTTGGGGATAGGGTTATCCGCGGAGCGACCCGTTCACCAAAGACCATCTGTCGCCTCCAAGTTCTATGAACCGTCTAAGCGACAGTGACGTCTCTGAAGACGGATCCATTGCCGCCGAGTACATTCGTCGTGGTGACGGGGCTGCGGTCGGCATGGATACCTCGCAGCGTCGGTCACGGGTTGGATCGGTCAGCGGCAGGTCAAGGTCGTGCTCCCCTTCGAGATACCAGAGGATGATGGGAACTGGAATCGAATCCGGCGAAAGGTCTGCTTTGGATTTCGTGTTAGAAAATCTCTGCTTGTGTGTCAGTATTTTGTGGTTGATGGAAAACCCCAACGAAGATGAGATTATTAAGTTCCCTTGTTCCATAACAGAATGGAGGGGGTGATGCTCAGTTCCTATCTTTGGAAAATGAATTCCAGGGTCTTGGACACGTAGTGGAGGCACTCATTTCATATATTGTAGGCCCTTGAACCAGCAATGGATGAATCCTAAGGTCCTGGACACGGGCCGGTGATTGCAGGACTTTCGTTGGGCGCTGTAGAAATCTCGAGATTACGATTATGATCCCTATGCTCGCCTGCTTAATTTAAGGTGATTTGGTTCAAGTATCTGATGCGATAATTTGGTAAATTTATGGAATTTCTGTTCTTCCTCACAGGAAACGCCAGCTGCCTCGAATTCCTCTGACGGGGTCACAGACCAACGTAAACCGAGGTAAGAGCCAGGCACTTATCGGAACATTTATGTAGTGCCTTTAAAGAACCTCTCAGTGTCATTATAGTCATGGGACAGCGTCCTGACTGCACATTGAATCCCCGAACACAAGTCAAGCACTAGGCTGTGTGCTATCGAGTCTTAACGACAAACCGTACGTTTTGTAGGATGCACTAGCGCTTTAAGCGAGGCCTCAAAAATACTCGCGTTCATACATGCATAGTAGCCGTCTCAGATGAGGAGGCTCGAACCCGTACTCTCTCCGTTACAAGCCGGGCTACCTTGCCGCCCCACGAACTAAGTAAAGCTTTTGTTAACACACCATATTTCTTCAGCCGAACAAGGAATTGTAGGCGATCATAGGAAGATCTGATGACGCTGTTTGTTTTCCAGTCACCCAAGAATTGGAAGAACGAGCGAGAATGTTGAAACTGAAACTGAAGTTCAAACACCCCGACATCGGGCTTCCGCTGTCCGACTCGGAAATCAGCCAACACCCTCGATCATACAGACGACAAGCTTCGAGCGATTACGCCACGATGGAGCGCTTCGAGTCCGATCCTGAGGCCCAGATACCGAGACCGATGAGTCAGGAATCCTGGACTCCGGGAGGATATGGGTCGAGTTTTGCGCGGTGTGATTTTGGCGCTGGTCGCGGTGTGGTGAGATCAAGGTCTCAGGATCAGAGAGACAGTGCCATAGACGCAGCCTACGGGTATGCGGGGCGTCCCGAGGGAAGGGCGTATCCGAGGGCTCACGATCAGATGGTGTCGAGGAAGACTGACTCTGGTGTTTTAGGTTACGGCAGTGGCAGTTACTTCCACGCTAAGGACTATGACCTGAGAAATTGGGACAGGTCAAGGGATAGGCAGGGTGAACCCGGAAGATTCAGGCGTGACCGACATAGAAGTGCTGACAGAAATTCGTCGCGGAAAGGTCAGCTTTTGTTTCCGTAATTATATTCGTATTTAAAAACTGGTATATTCTAATCTAATCTAATGACTTCTGTAGTGATTTCTTCGTTATCATAGTGCACAGTCGGTGGTCGCTTCAAGTGAAACTGCAGTCAAAAATCATAATCTGTTGGTCACATCCAGTCAAAATCCGCTGGGTCTAGTCTGGTCATAGGTCTGGGAAACCATAAGTTACAGATAGTGAAAGAAATGCGGCTATTTTAGTCAGATAAAGAGCGAACGAATTGCCTTGTTGTATTGCTGGTGTGGTTTGTGCGTAAGCTGATATAATTATTTTGTTTTAAATTTACATATTGCACAAAATGCACATTTTGCAATCAAGACTTCAAGATTCTGAGTACAGTGCGGCAGAAGTAAATGCAAATGTACACTGTTTTCCATAGCGACCGTATGGTTTAAACCCTGCTCATTTTTCCTTGTCATACGAAAGGTATTAGCTTACACTAGAACTGGTGATAAATAGATTAGACCTTGCCTTGGTTATCAGAGTTTGCCTCAGCTCTGCGCTGTCTTCGATGTTTCAGATGGTGAATTTGTTGCTGACGTCGATGAAGTTGCGATGCAGAGCGATGCATCCGAGATGAGTGATATGTCCATCTCAAAGTACAGTGTTCGTTCGACCCAGTCAGAGAGACCATCACGGCACTTCACGTAAGTCTTGCATGGAATTGGGGGGTTTCTTATGACTCCACCCACTCCTTGATCTCTGATTTTACTCAACGAATCAGTTCATGATACTTTATTATGCTGGTTTTTGGTAGCTGTCAAATACAGTGTAATGGTGCTGAACTGACAGCAGTGTCTAGCTGAAAATATCTTAAGACTTCGATCCAACATGTACTGTCTGGTAAGCGTAGCTTGAACAAGTGGGGTTTGTTTGGGGTTTGCGGCAATTACGCAACAGCTTCTTCTCATGGGTAGTCAGTGCAGCACGATAGAGGTCAGCTGGTCCAAAGCTTTGGAATTCACTGACCGTTTCAGTTCGTTCTGCCAATTCTTTGATGCCATTCAGGTCTAAACTAAAGACGCATCTGTTTCAACTTGCTTACCCACCGTAGCCTGGCTTTTGTTTTCTCTGACCCATCGGATTTCGACCCGGCTTCTCCAACGGTTTATGATTTTGGATTGCGATTTTGACTTGAAGCGACCATCGACTGATGCCTTGTGCATTATGATAGCGGCGCTATAGAAGTCTTTAAATTAGATAAAAGAAACATGTGCCCAAGACATAAATTATAAGCACGATTAAACTGGCATAAACCAAATAAAATTGGCCAAATTAACTTTCAGGATGGAGTCTCAGACTGCGAGATATAATCGACACAACCGAATGGAGGGTAGCAAAACGGTGGCGCAGCAGCCACCTGGTGGCGGTGAAGGGAACGACGGAAGTATCTCGGACTCGGCACTCTCCTTCAGCCTGACGGAGGGTCGGAGGAAACGAAGGTCGAGCATCGGAGAGAAAGTGGCGTCGCTTGTTGGGCTGAGCCGAAACAAGAGCAGCAGTGCTTCGCAGATACCACCCAATGGTATCATTATTACTACTCTTGCAGGAGGATTATATGTCGCCCTTTCTAAGTGTACTAAATGGACCAGGACCACGTGTCTAAGGCTATTATTATAAATCATAGGTAATGCAGATGTCTGTCTGTGTTTGTCTGCTGTCTTTACCTGCTCCCTTCCCTCTCTCTGGTCACATGTTTTGCTTAAAGGAATCAGTTATCGGGCAGTGGTGTATTTTCTGAGAGCCCAGTTAAAGAGACCATTTGGGCTGGTTTTTGGGTCCAGTAGGATGCTGAGGCTGCATTTGTGTTTGCCCTAGAAGATGCCAAACGTGGTCGAAGTTCGTTTCAACGGAGCGAAGAAGTCGGCCGTTCAACGGACGTCCGGAATCACATCGGAGGACGACACTCGCACCACCGGTCCAATAAGCATTCTTCCGATGGCGACACCTATGAACATAAAGAGTAACTACTCAGTTTCTCGTCATAATAATCATAAGTAGCAAGTTATTGAGATAGTAGTTAGTCACAAATAGCAAGGTATTGAGGTAGTAGCGAGTCATAAATAGCAAGTAATTGAGATAGTAGCGAGTCACAAGTAGAAAGTATAAGTCAGTTAATCAGAGTCGTAATGTAATGTCGAGATTTCAACAGCGCCCAAAGGAAACTAAGTCGCCAGCTGAATGGCCTCCATGTAACGACCCTGGACAAGTAGTTCCCACACACCTGTGTCTGCTGCCAATCAGCGGGATTCGGTATTGGCATAAACTCGGAAGTAGACTGGAAATCCTTCGATGACACTGGCCCTGTGTCCAGGACTTTGAGATTCATTCAGTGCCGGCTCAAGGGCCTAAGTATTGGGAATGAATGCCTCCCCAATCTGCCATTGTGTAAGATGTCAACTGTACTTTTTCACTTGGCTTCTTAACTTTGCGTCTAGGTAAGTAAGTAAGTAAGTAAGTAATTGGCCTTTAACTGCATCTTATAAGATGATAATCATTAAATGATACAGAACGGATTAAACAGATAACAACGGGGGCAGATATAGTTGGCATACTTTTGTTCAGAAAACTACTTTAAAACTATTTCGCGGTTTGTAGGATGTTTTCCGGGATGGAACAGGAGGGTCAGTACGGTGAATTCATCGAGGGTCTTGGTCCATCGCAGATGGTTGGACGCCAGGTCCTGGGACTCCCATGCATGGGCGAAATTCAGCTGAGTATCGCCGAAAGGAAGGGTCAGCTGGAGGTTGAGGTCATTCGGGCAAGAGGTCTCGTGGCGAAACCAGGAGCCAAACTTCTTCCCGGTATGTTTCGGGAAGTCACTCAGTTCTTTACCTCTCTTTACAGGTTGCGTTTTCGTGACACCACCCACAGTAGCCGTCTGACTGTCTGCCTGCCCGACTCTTGGATCTTGACCTGGAACCGAACCCTTCCTGCATATCGATTTTGTTTTGAATGAGCACCTTTGAATAAGCTGGTTCTCGTGACTTAGCTCTCGTTGGGCGCTGTAGAAATCTTGAACTTACGATTACGATTACCGTTGGATGGGATATGAGTCACCATTCATACATGCATACATACATACTTACATACATACATACATACATATACAGCGCCCTTTTCTTTGGCCTCAATAGTGCTAAGGGCCTATATAAATTGCTTTATTATTATTATACCTAAATGATATTATGTAAGTACATATATGCATGCATACATGCACACATTTGATCCGTATAGGCTGTTCAGTTCATTTTATCTATCTCTCAGAGTAATTTTTGAACGCCATATGAATTTTCTAAATTACATTACATAACAGTGCTCTGAGTTACGTTACGTTACGTTTGCAGCGCCGTACGTGAAGGTCTATTTGATGGACGGCAAGAACTGCATTGAGAAACAGAAGACGGTGACCGCGCGACGAACCCTCGACCCTCTTTACCAACAACAGCTCTGTTTCACCGAGATATACAACGGACGCATTCTACAGGTTAGAGCGGCGCTACGATCGTAGCTACGATCCATACCATTATCTTCCTGTAAGTAAAGGTGAGGAACGTAGGGGAGGCACTCATTTCCTTTTTCATAGGTCTTTGAGCCGGCAGTGGACGAATCCCAAGGTCCTGGACATGGGGCCAGTGCATTTAGGACATGCCGTTTACTTCTCAGCTTACGCCGGTACCAGATTATACTGCTTGGTGACAGAGGCACTGTGTGCGCAAACAACTTGCGCAGGGTCGTTACATGAAGTCGAACCCGCAACCGCATGATCATTGACCAAACGCTTTACCGATGGACCACCGTGTCGCACTGATCTTCCTGTATTCTATTTATTCTAATCAAATCTAAAGATTGCTGTAACGCTGTTATCGTAATGCACAAGACGTCATAATCGTAAACTCAAGATTTTTACAGCGGCCAACGAAAGCTAAGTCGCGGGAACCAGCTTATTCACAGGTGCTCAATCAAAACAAAGTTGATAGACAGGACGAGTGCAGTTCCAGGTCAAGATCCTAGATTCGGGCAGGCAGACGGTGTTTGGTGTTTGGAATTGAATCTGTAGGATAGATAAGGGGAAGAAGAGGAATCAGGATAGGATCTGCGGAAGAGGACTGTTTTCAGTTTTGAGTGAAAGACCTGCGCAGAGATGCCATCTTTACGGCCTATTTTTACACTGGACTGATCTTTACGTTACAGATTACAGTCTGGGGCGATTACGGTCGCTCGGACCGTAAGGTTTTCATGGGTGTTGCTCAAATCAAACTGGACGATCTCGATCTGTCGAGTATGGCGATCGGGTGGTACAAGCTCTTCACCAATTCGTCGCTGGTCAGCGCCGCCGGGATGGCAGCGCCACCTGGGGCCGAGATGGCGACCCAGAGGAATCCCAGTCTCTCCGTGGATGCCGGATCCTACCGCACGGGGCTCTCCAGGTCGTAGCACAGGTCGGTTAGATTCTCTGGGTGATTTCCTGGGTGGGATTGGGTGGATGGGTGGATGGGTAGGTGGGTGAGTGAGTGGATGGATGGATGGATGGCCCGGATGGGTGGGTGGATGGATGGAGGGATGTAGGGATGGGTGGGTGGATGGGTTGGTGGGTGGATGGATGGATGGAGGGATGGATGGGTGGGTGGGTGGATAGGTGGATAGTTAGTTGGTAACTTGGTGGGTGAATGGCTGGAGTGATGGCACGTGTAAGGACTCGCCCTCCTGCCCAGTGGTGCGTAGGATGGGTGGTTTAGTGGATGTATGGACAGACGGACGGACGAATGGATGGATGTTTCGATTGTTGGTTAGATTGCTGTATGCCTTTGTCAATATCTCGACCAGTCGTCAGAACCCAAGACGCAGACATTAAAGGCAGACGTTTACCATTCAGCCGCCTTCGTCTTACCCCATTCCTTGTTCTTTCTAGAACGGGATCAAGATAGAAAACGCTTGACGAACATTTCCCGCCGGAAAACAGCGCATGCGCATCGATGGGAAAACCCGGTCTCATCGACGTTGCTTTCGGTTTCAGTTTGCGGCGCAGAGACCAACACAGACGTTTTTGATAAAAAAATGTACCTTTACAAATGTTTACTATGCATTACTACATCAATAATCGTTGTTAGTTGAATAATAATTTTGAGTGTTACATTACAGCTGCAGCCTGGCTTTACGGTCTGCGTTCTTTACGCTATGAATCTTGTTAGGTCACAAGGTCAAGCTTCTTAGGCGTTAGTGTTAATGCGAACTACTAACGTTGCAACGTTTAACATTAGCTGTTAAACGTTTTTATTACTAACCACTGTTAGTGTACTTACATATGTGGCTAGGAGTTAGATACGAGTTGCTAGCGTCTAGCCACTTATGTGCTGGGTTTAGCGTTCGGAGGTAATTTTTTGTGTTATTTATTGCAATTGTTGAAACAGGTGTCTTGGTAGAAGAGACAAATTGGTGTCTGGTAGCAAGAGATTTTTAATGTGGCTCAACTGAGTTGTAGTCTTTGGTAATAGAGGATGCCAACTGTCACCCTCTGCCAAACCTTTTTATCTGGTTATGATGATGATGCTGATGATGATGATGCCGATGCTGATGATGCTGCTGCTGCTGATGATGATAGAAATAACAGGAATCATAATAATTATGAGAATTCATGCAGCTTCGTAATGTGACGGAGGCCATTGAAAGAGTACCGTACATGGATTGAACTATTTAACAGTCAAATGAAATAGTGAACATACCAAGATGTCTAGATTTGAACTTTGAAGGTGTAAAACAATGGTTAGGGCGTTAAATCCCAGACGTTGCTCTTTAGTACCCCGTAAAAGCCAGTGAGCCACGCTGTCTTTGCTTTAGACCATTCATTCGTGGCTCATGTGCTTTGCAGCCAGATAAGCTGTGAATGTTGGAGCCACATAAGTGTCTGCTGTTTTAGTCAATAGTTTCAAGATTCGACTCTGATGCAAAACGTTGAAATTCTGTTGTACTTAGTATGATCTTACTAGCATATGTACTAACGTATTTACTAGTTTCTGATCTTAAGCTTTACTTGTAAATCGATAATATTTCAACTGCTGGGTTTATGAGTTAATTTTACTAGACTGCCAGCAGGCGAGGTCAGATTATTGTTCAAATATGTGTTATTTAGTCTTTAACATTTTCGCTAACTGACTAAAACCTTTCTGAAAATTTATTACTATTCAACTTATTATTTTTAGAAGGCCGTAGACTGAGCTCTCTTTGATTATTATGCAAATGCCGCTGCTTTTTAATATTATTACTGATTTATTTACTGATATTAAGGTCTAGTGGCTGGTATTAAGGTCAGCTTTATTATGATTCGTTATTAATTAGAATTTTTAGGATGTTTTGATGTCGTCAGCAGTGAAAGACTCTAAAACAGAACTTATAGAGCGCCACTATGATGACGCACAAAAACATCTAAACAGAGCTGTCAGGAGCGGAGGGCAAATTGTGATTAGTTGTCAACTCATGTGTATTTGCATAAAGAACTATGCGCCATTTGATCAAAGGGCGATGTCTTTTACAAAGACAACATTCCTTACCAAAGACGACACCTCTATGTTGCAAAATGTCCTTTGCGAAGGATAGCGTGTATGAAATTCCGTGATTGTTCGTAAATATTTCCAGCTCATTTGCTCAGAATTCGATGTCTTCATTTTTCCTGCCAGCGATTTTTGCCAAGTTGAGCAAAATCTAGAATTGTTACACAATTCTGAGTTTGTCTGTAAACTTGTTATTTTTTAGAGCACTGTAGGCTACCTTTTGAAGGTGTGGTTATGCTCCTAGGAGATGGAAACCTGGAATAATAAGACCGGTTTCTACCCCTACCCCTATGCTCTGTACACCCTTTCTTTGCTGGCTATTAAGTGAATAGGATTTTTTGCAGATAGAATTAATTAATTTGTGAATTAGGATCAGACCAACTGCTAATCATTTATAATTATTGCACCACGTGGTGTTACCTAAGTCAACAATTTACCTCATTTACTGATTGTACGTTCGATGCCTCGTAACCGGAGGGTCGCGGGTTCGAATCTACCTCACGCCACTGCGTAGCGACCTTGGACAAGTTGCTCACCCACAGTTGTCTGTGAGGAAAGCAACGGGAAACCACCTCACTCATCTCATCCCCGGGTGGCATAAAGCCAATGGACCTGTCTTCGGGCAGAAAACTCATCATCATCACTGATTAAGGTTATTATTTCTTAAATATTTATTGATTATATTTATTGAATACGGGCTTATGTATTTATACCAATATGATAGTAATAATAATAATAATAATAGTAGCAACAACATAACAACTATTATTATTATTATTATTATTGTTGTTGTTGTTATTATTATTATTATTATTATTATTATTATTATTATTATTATTATTATTATTATTATTATTATTATTATTATTGTCACTTCAATAATAATAATAATAATAATAATAATAATTATTATTATTATTATTATTATTACTGAACTCAGTAATCTGCCTTAGTAGATTTAGAGGAGTTTGTACCTGGACAGAGATGGGGTCTTAAACTCGTGTGTGACTTGTATCTGTGGTCGTTGTCTGCCCAGTTTCATTTTCAACTTTTCTTCATCCACGTTTAGTCCGAACATTTCCATGGTGACCAACTTAGTGTGGTCTTCTTTGTGTGTGTCCGGAGCCACTCACAGATCGGGACTGTCGGACGGGTGATTTCTGTGCTGTAATTGAAACGTGTGCGAGGAATTTCTGTAAACGATATCCAACACTACTTCAGATGTATAGAGGAGATTATCTTTTGTTTTTTTTTGTGAGAGATTTTGCAATAGGAATATCATCTTTTGTGTTTTTAAAAGGAATTTGTGGAGATTTCCATCACCACGTGAGCTATTGGCAAAAAGTAGCTTTTGGATTTGGTTTATTTTCAAAGGAATTTCGTTATCTTTCGTGGTTTTAAAGGAATTTCTGAAATTGATTTTAAATCCACTTCAGAAGTGGTTAATTTTTCAGAATGGCTTTGAAAGGTATGCCGCTGTGTTTAGGTGTTTGGTGTAGGGCGAAACTGATCTCTGGGTGGTGCTTGAGAAAGATTCTGTAATTTCAACTTCCTTCGCAAACTGCTGTAAACTCTGTTGGCATAAGGGAGCCAACTAATTTCTTTAATTTTCTCTGCGTCTACCAGCAGAAACTTCGTAATCGTCCGGAATTGTAACGGAGTTTGTGAAAAGTGGGCGATGCGACGCTTTGTGGGTCGGACTAAAAAGAGGAAGGGCCACTTGGATCATCTGTAATGTGCCGAATCGCTTATATAGCGCCTTTTTAGGAAAAGCGCCATTCGGAACTTCACAACGGGACTCAGACACGGGTCTCTGACAGATCGAAAATGGTTCATCCTGAGATAAGCTGATGAAGTTCCGTGGAAGGCATCTGTTTGTGAATTTTTCATGCTAATTAATACATTTCTTGTGTTAAGTGCCACGTTGTTATGTTGGATGGCATCGTAAAGCTTTCTTTTCACCACTTCTGCGGTAGAAAGATTGATTTATGAACGGACGCGGACTGAGGAGGCAGTCAGTCCAAGTGGTAGAACCTCGTGTGGTGTGTGGAGTGGCCAGGTGTTTGAATCCCCAGACAATGCTAGACGAAACAGTTAAATCAAGGATAGGAAATGAGATGGAGGTGTAAGAAGGCTGGCTTAGCTTCTTTGAGGCCATCTGCGTATAATGTCCACGTTGACCTGGCATGAGTGCCATAAGTGGGCATGAGTGCTGCATTAATGCCATTCAACGGCATGAAGCCATATATGGAAATGAGTGCCATGTTTGGTTGCAAATACCATATTTGGTCATAGTGCCATATATGGACATGAGCGCCACATATGGGCATGTGTGTCGGTCAGCCAGTGAGCCACTGATTAAGTCATATATAAATACATATGTGCCATATATGGGCATGAGTATCCTATATGAGCATGTGTGCATGTATGCCATATGTGGGCATGTGTTCCATATGTGGGCATGCGTGCTATACATGGGCATGAGTGTCATATGTGGGCACCAGTGCTATGGTGTTAGTTGTTGTACGTGTGTGTGTGTGTTTGCTGCTCACTTAGATTATTATCTGTAATTATTTGGTTACTTATTAGATTTTGCTACTCGGCTGTAATTATCGTTTTTGTTTCTTTTGCTGGATTTTCACTGAAATTCTTGAATAACAATACAGAGGTTAACAATAATTATCCTTTGATCTCTTTGTTCACCTCTTCTGGTGGAATTTGTAACCTTCGTACATCGGAGGTAAGTGACTGATAATAACTGTCTTCGTGAGTACAGTCAGTTGAGCTGAAATGAGGATTATATAGCGTTGGCAGTAAACAATTTAAAGGTGTCTTAGAGGAGCGTTAGATTATTTTAATTGTTATATCCATTCTTTAACGAGATCTCGTTGCTGTTGTCGCCGTTGACGTCGACCTTAGCTTAAACAAAAATCAGTTCAAATTCTATTAGCGTTAAACGTATCGAGTAGTAGTAATTTCCAGTGTTTAACGATACCGCGTGACATCAAAGGCCGTTGACTTCGCCCTCCTCCTTGATCCAGGCTTCGGACTGGCATCACCACAACACAGCTGTGGCGGAGTTTCCTGATTGATTGACTGGGCGAACACGAGAAATGCATAACATCGGAAATAGTAGATTTAAAGGTGTCTGAACGAAACCTCTTAACCCCTCTGACTTGACGCAGCGCTTGTTAATAGGCTTATGCCCCACGTTTAGTATTTAACTAGCGTTTCAGAAAGGTTTCATTTTTGCGATTAAGATTACGAACCTGGACCGTAGGCCTACTAAGACAACCTTTCCCACCGCAAGCGCTTTCCATCTTGGAACCACACTGTGTCCCCTCCCCGACTTGACCACCAGGAATCTGAGCTAGCACCAAAACTGACCCAGTTTCAACCTGGCACCTGCGGGCTTGAATTGATATAGCGCCTGTGATTAGTCTCGTTTCCCTGAAGCAGCTTCTTTGGCGCTCTAAAAATATTTATGGAACTTACATTACAGCTGCTACGGATTAGATGTCTACACGCTGGCGAGTGTAGACACCTAGTGTCGGTTTTTGAAACGGTCTCGTCGAGTGTTAAACCAGGCAGCCACCTCGTGAAGTACATGACAACTGTAATTGTAATTTGCAACTTGTACAGCGCCAGTGTGTAATGTACAAGGCATCAGCCGATGGCGCACTAAAATCATGACGATGATGATAGATCTATACATTTGCTGTTGTCACGATAATGGGAGTTACGTTGAGAACATGCAAATGTTTAGATCGCTTTTATGCAGGCGTCACTTCCAGAACCCCACAGTTCCTAAATTTAAATTTGACATCATTTTTCGTATCCGCTTATTCGGTAGATGGCGCGTTTTCCGTATACAGATAATTGGCTTATCTGTATTCGCTAGATGGCACGTTTCCGCACAAACATATATTTGTCTTACCATAATTTAAAAATAATTCTTTTACGATTATATCTAGATAAAATAATACTTACTAATTAAAAACTATATCAAAAAAGATATTTTTATTTGCTTTCACAATTTTATTATTTTGTGTAAGCGTGTGTATGATTGGGTTTAACGGTGACGAAGGCTACCACTTTAAAGAAAGCTCACAAATTATAAGTAGCGAGCGAATGCAATGTGAGGCATACTTACCTGGCACGGGGGATACTGTGATCAAGTAGGCAGTGCCCCCAGGGCGAGGCCCTTCCATTGCACTTCGGTTGGGTTGACCCCTGCGATCACCCCAAATGTGGGTGACTCGAGTGCGTAATTTTTGCTAGTGGGGGACTGCGTTCGCGCTTTCCCTTAAACTAAACAAAAGTGAAGTTTTTTTGGATATTGGTCCAACGTGGAAATATTATTTCCGTCATGCTGTATGTATGTATGTATGTATGCATGTAGGTATGTATGTATGTATGATTCAGTGCCGATTTAAAAGTGCTCGACATTTACAGTTGTTGCTGTTCGGGTGATCACAGTACGAAGTCTAGGTAAAGCGACGCTAATCAGTGTGAATGACACAGCGTCATTAGCAGTAAATGCACACACAATGGCGATTAAATCTGAGTTGTAATTAATATAAAGTCAACGTCAACGGCTCTGGTAGCCAAAATATGTCGCTAAAACCTTTGTTTGCACCAATAATATTAAGCTCTGCTTAGACACCTTTAAATCGCTTACTTCCAACGGTATATGTGGCATTTTGTTCGATTATTATGGGTATGATTTGACTGTCCTGATATAGTGTGAGGCAAGGAAAAGTCGACGTCAACGGCCCTGAGAGCCATAAGATGTCGTTAAACAATAGAAACTACTATCTACAACGGCAAACGTTAAACGGTGACAACTGGGTTTTGTTTAATTTAAGGATGTCGTCAGTGGCGTCAGCAGCCACAAGATGTCGCTAAACACTGGATAATAAAACAGCTTTAAAAAAGGTTAAATCTGTCTTTGATGGTATATTCGTGGTATATTCAGTGAGTCTGTCAGTCAGTATGGACACCTTTGTCTGTGGGCAGAAACAAACCTGTATGTATGTATGTATGTATGTATATATGTATATATATATATATGTATGTTAGAGCTGGGTCGGAAATCGTAGGTAAACTCGAGATTCCTACGGCTCCCTAGGAAAGCTAAGTTGCGGAAACAACTTATTTACAGGCGCTCTGTCAGAACATACTCGAAGGCAGGTAAGGTCAGATTCGGTTCGAAGATCCAATGGTCAGACAGTCAGACGGCTACGGTGGATGGTGCGGCGAGAGAAATAAGGGGAAGAGGAAGAACTAAGACAGGATTTGTAGGAGTGTTTTTTGTATTGAATTAAAAACACCTGCCCACAGATCGCAAGAGGTGCGCTGTGCCATGGTTAGTAAGTAGGACGGCTCAATTTCATCATACAGACTCATCGATGCTCCACCGCTTGCAATTTCTGCATCGACCTTTCACTCAAAACTGAAAACAGTCCTCTTTCACAGATCCTATCCTGACACCCCTTCTTCCTCTTATCTCTCTTTCTGCTCCAATCCCAAACACCATCCACCTTAGCTGCCACGCTATCTCTCTGCCTGACTCTTCGATCTTGACCTGGAATCGAACCCTTTTTGCTTATCGATTGTATTTTGACTGAGCGCTTGTGAATAAGCTGGTCCCCGTGACTCGGCTTTCGTTGGGCGATGTTGGAATCTCGGAATTACGATTACGAATTTCTCGTTTTAATGCACGCAGTGTCATTTTAGAACCCCGTAAGCGGACCATGCTAACCCAAGATACAAATGATGTCTTAAATGTTATATTCACGATCCGACGTCCACGCTAACGAAGGGGTAAACGTTCTGCCGAAGTAGCGATGCAAGTTCAACCTGTCTTATTGTTTACAATTACCTAGAACTGTTCTGGGTAAACGGGCTTTTTCGGTTGCTGTACCTAAATTTTGGAACTCCCTTCCTGTGTCTGTTCGTTCTGCTCAGTCGCTTGTGTCATTTCGTTCTCAACTTAAAACATACCTTTTTCAAATTGCTTATCCACCGTAGGCTGCCTCTCTGTCCTGTGGACTGACCTTCTGGATATTGACCTGATTGCGGCTTGGCTATGGTGCGCCATCGGTTGATGCCTTGTGCATTAGACACCGGCGCATTAGAAGTTTCTAATTATTATTATTATTACAATTACGGCGTAACCGCCCCACTTCTATAAATAGAAGCAAATGAGCAATAATGTTTACGCAGTTTTCAGGTCGGGTCACGACCCTTCAACATCCGGTTTACTTTTGAGTGGCCTGGTTTTCGAGGTGAATGTAGCGTAACTGCATCTGTGACCACAGGCATGTGATGTGTCGTGTGACTGGAAAATCGTTTCGATGCGAATGGAAAAATTATTTTTATTTTTTTTGAATTAATTTTTAATCGTTGCAATTATGCGTTCGATTGTTTTGCTGAGTGTTTTGTTTGCTGGTTGTGTCCAGTGTCACCTGGATTCCGGGCATCGAGGCGATGTGGTGTCTTTTTCGAACCGTGACCGCGGAGATGCTCTCGTTCCAGTCTCCGCTGGTAAAGGAGTGGCGACAAATTTCTCTGTTGACGACTACCTTGGCCTTGGAAGAGTGTTCGACGGCATCGGGGCTATTAGCGGTGGAGGGGTCAGTTTTTTTATTTAGCGATAAGCCTACACACGAGCCGCTTCTGTTTGCTTGGTTTGGTAATCGTAAATCGTGATCGTAATTTTAATTTTTATAGAGCGCCCAATGAAAGCTAAGTCGTGGGAACCAGCATATGCAAAGGCGCTCAGTTAAAAAAAATTAGAGGCAGTAAAGGTCAGATTCGATTCCAGGTCAAGATCCAAGGATCGGGCAGGCAGATCTACAGTCGGACGGCGATGATGAATGGCATTTAGAATTAGAGCGGGGAGAGACGTAGGGGGAAGAGGAGGGATCCGGATAGGATTTGTGGAAGAGGAGTGTTTGAATGGTGAATGAACTAGGAACCGCGCCCATCACAGCTAACAAATAAATCAGTCCCTGTGGATGAAAACATTTAGACCCTAGAGAAATGTGAGCTAACTAAGTTTCTCCCGCAGATGGGGTGTTTTTAAAGACTTTGAAGGGTAAAATGACTTCACTTTGATAAGAGTATTTCTTAAGTGAAAAGGGAAAGAAATATGTGTGTGAAGTTGTCTGTGAATATTGTAAAAATATTTAGAGCAGCAAAATAGTTCCAAATAAATGCCGTGCTATAAACAGTTTACTACATTGTAGCCGTAAATAATAATATTGGATCAGAGTAATTTTCTGGAATGAATTGGATTAATAAAGTTAGCACAGAAATGATTTTACGATTTAGGCAACTTCAAAGCTGCTGGTTAGCTACAAGGAGCCGCATCGAAGTAACATTCTTGATTATCTATTCAAGGTTTGATGTTTGCTCTTCGTCATTAAGTTTGCAGCGTTTCATTCACTTCTTAACAATTTGGAAACTTTAAGGAATTTTAACAAGATTCGTGATGTAACAAGTATATGCTGTGGTTATAGTTAAGTTGTCAAAACTGCATATGAATGAAATTTCTTGTTTCAGCATTTTTAGGATTCTCCTTGTGCAATTATTTTTTTAATTTAGCTTACTAGTGTGCTGTTTAAAATTTTGCTTATGTTATTTGAAGTTAGGTTATGCTGTCTAGAAGTTTGCTTATGCTATTCAAAAGTTAGCTTATGCTAATGAATTTTATCTATTTGTTCTTAGTTTCAAATGAATTTGTTACTTTTAGCCGGGATTTGGAGCATCGCTGCATATCCTGAAGGTGGAAATTGGAGGAGATTCCCAAAGCTCTGGTTAGTGCATTAAACATTAAAACAGCGACTATGCGACTACGATGTCTCATTACTACATTACTACATACTAAGACACCAGATGACTACAAAACTACACGATCAAGAGTCAGCGTCCTCCTTACCTGACTCTCTGGCTGCATTTGTAGTCACATTAATTTCTTTGGCAATTCCACATCGAAGTTATATTCTTGATTATCTATTCAATGTCTATAGAAGCAATGATTTGATTTACCTTGATGCTTCTGAGGAGATTCTGTGGAGGGTGTAAACAGATGTGTTACCTTTACCATTTTACCTTTGTACCTTCTTTACCTTTATCTTTCTGTGTAGATGGATCAGAATCATCGCATATGCATTCTGCCGATGACGAAAACTACAACCGTGGATATGAATGGTGGCTGATGAAAGAAGCCAAGAAAGTAGACGGCTTTTATCGGTTCCATTTATCAGCGCATTAATTCATAGTCGAAACTTAAGTTTTGTTGTTGCAAGAAAGAACACCTATTCTTAAGTCCAGCAGTGCATCAATTCTTCATAGGATTAATCTACTGGGTAATCCATTAATTCATTCGTGCATTTAATTCATCAGAGCGTTAATGCATAAAGCATTCGTCGGTGCATTAATTCAATGCACTAATTTTTCAGTGCATTAATTCATCATTTTGAAGTGACCATTGAAAGGTACCCTGGGCATTGTGTTAACGGCCCTATAGAGATCTTTAGATTAGATTAGGTTAGTGCATTATTCTATTTTACCATACCTTACCTTACTATATCCCACCCTATTACTCCTACTTGATCCGTCTCTACCACTCTACACCTTATTATAATTGGTATAATTGTATACCATACCTTATGTTGTGTTCTGAAGAGGAATCCAGAGATTAAGCTCTATGGTCTGCCGTGGACGTTTCCCGGATGGGTTGGTGGAGGAGTCTTCAATCCATTTGTCAATCGCACGGCCACTGCTTACTACATCATCAACTGGATCAATGGAGCCGCACACCACCACAATCTCACCATCGACTACATTGGAGTCAGTATTGCTATTTATTATCATTAATATAAATATTTGCTATTTTCGTATTATTGTTATTATTATTGTTTTATCATTATTTATTATTATTTAGTTTATTTAGTATTATTATTTGGATTTATTTTTTTATGAACTTCCCATGCAAATCACACCCTGATCTTGAATGAAAGACGGACTTTACCCTGTCATTGCTCTGTCTGTCTTAAGAACCCAAGGGTTGAACCCAGATTCTTTCTGTTACGTGGTAGACACTAAGATCTGTCAGCCACTGTGTTACAAGATACTGTAAGGCGTAAGGTAAAAACTGATAATGTAATCGTTCTTCTATTGCACATTTTGCTAGAACAGAATTCTCTGAGGTGTGATTCGTCGGTTGTCTTGACTCTTAACGTAGCAATTGTAATGGGTCTACAAAGACGAACGTGTTTCTTAAGATGTTTTATTGAAAATTTCTTGCCAGGTGTGGAATGAAAGAAATTGTGATGCTGCTTACGTAAAGGTATTTAACCTCTGACCTGATAGAACTGATAGAATGGTAATGTTTTTTTGTTGGCGATTTTAAAATTATCGATCGTTTTGCATCATTGAATAAGAAAGATGTTTGAGATGTTTGATGATGTAATTGTTGGAAAGGTGAATGATTTATTTATTTATCTGTTTATTACCTTTTTAACTTGTTGCTTTTTGGTTGCTTTGTTGAATAGTTTCTATTATTTATTATTAATTAGTTTGATTATTTTACGTGGTTTTGTGATTGTGATCTTTGCAAAGTAAAATATCGTTGAATTTAACTTTGTTTCACGTTTTATTAAAAGATTCAACTGAGGTTTGGCTGGATGGATTTTGATTGATTGATTGATTGTCAGCCACGGTTTTGTTTGCTTAGTTGTGGTAATTGTTATTTAATTTAGTTTTCTGATTGATCATCTGATTGCTTTTTTGATTAACTGATCACTTGATTGATTTATAGATTGATTGGTTATTATATTGTTTTTTGGATTGATCGATGATTGATTATTTGGTTGATTTTTTTATTGATTGTCTGATAGACCTTCTGATTGATTATCTGATTGATTTTCTGATTGAATTTCCGTTGTGATTGATTGCCAGTTGCTGAGGCGTCTTCTCAATGAGAATGGTCATTCCCACGTTAAGATTGTCGTTCCCGATGCAATGGATTGGTCCATTGTCAACAAACTGATCGATGATCCAGAATACTTGGAAGCTATTGACATTATTGGGTAAGCTAGGCTGCCCACGGGGATATGAAGGTGCCTTGTGTCAACATCAGTTTTGAGGGCCTCAGGTTTTCTTATGTATTGGACCATCTTCGTGAAACTTGGATTTAATATATGTACTGTTTTTGAAATGATCGGTGCTTTAAGTTGCAGTTGTTTAGCTTAGTCAGATTGCTTTACAGGGCTTGGTAATGAGCTATGTAAATACTTTTTAATGTTGGTATGTTTTTATGATAATAAGGTAATGTTTTTTCTTGTTAAGATTTTGGTTTTTCTTGATTTCTGTATTTGGTATTTTGTTTTTGTTTGTAGACAGCATTATCCGGGGGCGTTCAGTCCGGCTGCCGCTCGTAAGATGGGCAAACCACTTTGGGGTTCGGAAGAGTACAGCGCGACGAACTCCCTTTCTGGGGGAGGATGCTGGGCAAGGGTCAGTGCTTGTGTCTGTTCTTTCACATAAGACATTTTGCTGTCTTACTTGTATTCTGCATTTTAATGTTGTAGCTACTGATGTAATGTAGTTTTTAAAAAATTATACAGGGCCATCAGATGACAGAGTGCTAGTCCTGTTTCCTCAGACCTGCTGTGGTTGCTCCTTCATTGGACGGTCCTTTTGGGAAAAATCTTTGTTCTGCAGCTTATGAAAATTCTCAGTTTTTTGAACTGTTAGAAACTTGTATTTCTTGGCTTTGAGAAGTTCTTAATAGGTGCTGTATAAATTAGCAGATAAGTACATATGTAAATACATAACGTAACATATACATTATTATTTCTGCATTTATAAAGCGCCGCTATCTAATTACTAAGCATCAATCGATGGTGCTGAGCAGTTGTGCGTTAAGGTCCCTACATGGTAACCATAACAGGGAATAAGCTTAAAGCCGTGCTCTCCGCATTTCAAGCCGAGCGCTTGAACCAGTTGGCAACTGTTCCTTACATGTGATACACGTACCTGTATTTCTTACACATAAATTTGCTGTTTCCTGTTGCAGGTCTTGAACGAAAGCCCAGTTAATGCAATGCTGACGAGGTAAACTGAGATTTAAGTTCTTATCAACATTTAATGTCGAAGGATCCTGAAAATAACAGAAAAACCCTTAAATTCTATGGTCTTTCTCTCTTTTTTGTTCTGATTTTGAGGACCGGTTGTGTCTGTTTTGTGTATTTTTATGTAATTTTTGTATATTATGCATGATGTTTGTTTCTTGGGTTTCCTTTTACATTGAACAGCGCTACATTGTATGACATTGGTAATTGTGGTATTTTGTAGATGTTAAGTGACTGAAAGTTTGAAAATGACGTTAATTGGTGCTATATAAATAATATTACAATACTGGTACATGACATTCAATAAATCACAGTAATCCAGTACTTTACACATTTTTACTACACTTTCACTTGACGCGACCATCGATTGCCTTGTGTGTTATGATAACAGTAGAAGCTGGGTTAGATTAGGTTAGAAGTGGCTTTTGATTTAGCAGTTGATTCTTTGTGTTTCTTAGTTTTATTGCCTGGAACCTCATCGCCAGCTACTACGATGGATTTCCGTACACAGAAGATGGTCTCATGTCAGCCACTGAGCCGTGGAGTGGCCACTATGTCGTCAGTTCTCCCATCTGGATGTCAGGTTCGTCTTTGAGCGATCCAGTCATTTTATCTGTACGATTGAAAAAATCAGCTTTAGCATTTCCTACTGGTTTCCAGTGCTGTTCTGTTATATTTTATCATCATTATGTTTTCACCCACTTCTCATAGGTTGGGCTGCCTACCTGGAACGACCCTCTTGTAGACCTAAGGCGTATATTGTGACCCTGGACCTTCTGCTGATGCTTGCAAACTGTTCTCTTTCAGTGAGGCTCTCCTGGGAACACTTCTGAGTATAGACATCTTGAATCAGGCGCTAGATAAATGCTCCAGATGAACATGAGTTGGCGTTTTTTGTTGCAGCACACCACACGCAGTTCTACCGTCCGGGTTGGACTTACCTCCTGCCTCACCACGGCCTGGGCAACCTGACGGGCAATGGTACATACATCGCTCTCACCAGCCCAGATCACCAGCATCTTACCATCATCATCGAAACTATGGTAACATTATAGGTTTCCACTGTCCCATTTTGAACCAAAGTAGGTGATGCTTTGAACCTATTGACTGTAATTTTATTTAAGTTGTTTCCGCTGGGCGTCCAGTGGCTGTAGTCGTATGGATCTGAACTGGTTCTGTTTAAAGGATTGTGATGTTTGGAAAGCGGTTTTCTTAGACTGATGCCTTATCATCAGCATCGTCGTCGTCGTCGTCATCATCAGTGGTGTGCCCCTTTCTGGAACGTTGCCATTTCCACAACTCTTTGTTAACCATCCCGGCCTTAGACTCATCTTCAGACTGTTACAATTTCTGCTTTTGTCAAGTGCCTCTATGTAATGACTAAGCATCAGTCGGTGGTGCTGAGCAGTTGTGAGTGAAGACCTTATTCGAGTTGCTATACAGTAACCGTGGACCATCGGCTGATACCTTAGGCATTATGATAACAGTGCTATAGAAGTCTTTAAATTAGATAACAATGCTTGAACCTGGGCTCAAGGTTACAGAGTATTACGTGACCAGCACTTGATGTTTCAACCGCACTGTTGTTGTTGTTGTGCAAAGTGTGTCTTTTGTTGTTTTCTTAGGATCCTCGTGATTCGTCGTGTGCGTATCCGATGCCAAAATTCTCCATTGCAGACGAACAGTCGATTTCGTTGAAACTCGCTGGATCTTTTGTACGTACGCAGATAATTCCAGAGATTATGAACAATACAAAAGAAGTGATACAAAAACTGATAGTTAAAAATACCGTTTCAAATGCAAAATCAAGATTCATGTCGAGGGTTTTAAGGGGATTCTAAAAAATAGTCTTATCTGCAAACTTGTGTAGCAACATGTTCTGGTAGCCATCCAAGATGCGATTATCGACACAGGTTGGAACCCTTACTTTACATTACACATAAATAGTGATGCCACATAAATTAAATGCAGACATGTATGTATCTGGCCATTTATATAGCGCCGTTTAAGAACCTCAGTAAGGCAATGAAGTGTGGCTGTGTAGTAGGTACGAGAAAGGTGCGTCTTAAGATGTGATGTTTTGTGAACTGTGTGTCTTGTGTTATGTTCATGAGAGTTCTTACCATAAATTTTAATTTATCTTTTTAGCAAAAGATTCAGCAGTTTAATGTTTGGTATTCGCATCTGGATTTCACGAGAGGCAGTGAAAACAAAACGGTCTTGTTCCAGAAACTGTCGCCAATATCGGTAAAAAGTCTGCACCCTCTTTTTGTTAAAATAGTTGTGATCTTAATCTCGAGAAATTCTGGAGTTCTACCGATAAACTAAACTCAAGTAACGAGTCGTCTGTAGCTTCTGTTTTTCCTAAATTCTGTGTGGTAAATTGTGGTGTTTGTGCTGTCCAGGTGGTCAGTGGGATCGTCAATATTCAGCTGAAGAGGAATGACATCTATACACTGACCACGCTGACCGGTGGTCAGAAGGGTGACCATGGAACGCCTCCAGTCAGCCGGCCGTTCCCTGATGTATACTCGGACGACTTTGAAAGTATGGTGTTGCTTATTTGTTGCCAGTGGATGTGGTTTCTAATCTAATCCAATCTAATCCAATCTAATCTACTGGGTGATCTATTCGCTTCTGTAGCACAATTATCATAAAGCACAGGGCATCAATTGATGATCACTCAAAGTGAAATTGGAGTCAAAAGTCGAAATCCATTGAAAAGTCCAGTTGGAATCAATATTGGTTTAACTGTATTAGACTTTTCACTTGTGTTCATTTAAAAATTAACACTTAACACCTGAAGCGGTATAAGATTAACAAACTTAACACTGGAGTTCAGTTTAGCATTAATAAATGAAACGCATGAGTGCAATTTAATGTTAACTAACTCAACACATATCCAGGGTAATGTTAATCAACTTTACATGTAAGTGCAGTTTAACGTTAAAGTAGGAGTTCAACATTAATTAATTATTCATCCTCTTGTGCAGTATTAAAGTTTTGCTATTGTAGATTAGGTTACAGCTGCTGTAGAATAGAATACCACTAAAAGGTCGTAATTACGTATCCTAGCGATGACTTTACTTTGAATTTTCTGTTACTCGGTTTCATACAGAATACGAATTGGGAGAAGAGCCTGCTTTGTTGTCTCAGCAGTCTGGATCATTTGAAGTCACCGACTCTGGTGACGTTATGCATGGCAGAGTCATGACACAAGTCGTGACGCAGCCACCTGTCGATACGTGTCTTCCCACGACGTTCTTACGTCCTGCTAACGTGTTTGGCGACCACCGCTGGTATGAAATATTTTCTGTGAATTTCTGCTTCAGTGTCTTAATTTTTTCATTTTTTTCTGCATTTATCACTTTGGTTTGAATATGACCGTTTTACTAAATTTTCTTTGTAAGGCACCTTTTTCTCAAGTTTTCACTTTCTAACACCTCAAGTTTTCTGAATACTACTAACACTATTACTAGTATTACCACTGCTATGAATAATATGAATACTACTACCGCAGCTATTCTTACTATTACTACGACTCCTATTACTACTACTACTCTTACTGCTACTTTGGCTACTACTACTACTACGAATACTACTACTAATAATAATTGGATATTTCTGTCATTTCTTAGGAAAAACGTTAGAGTTGGAATCGATGCGTACCTCAATAAGGATTCGCCAAAGAGGGCAGCTGGAGTATACCTTGGATCTCAGGTTGACGGTGGTGGTTGCCCTACGATCGAGGGCAAGGGAATCTACTACTGGATCTCGATCGAATCTCACGTGGCAAGGATCACGGCAAGTCAGGAAAGTAAGTAGGAATCATCGTAAGCCGTAGGAATTTGCATTGCAGCTGGGAACTTTGTCAAGATGTCGGGAAGGTGTAAAGTCTTGTTAAGTAACGAGCCATTTATATAGCACCTTCACAGTAACTTGAAAGTTGGGAACAAATACCAGTTTTAAATATCTAATGAAAATGGTATCGTATTATATTTTACAATTTATGTAGCGCCTATTACAGAACAAGCTACTGAGAGACATTCCAAGAAAAAGGGCTATGAGGAAATAGGCAAATCTTCAGGCAACGATTTGCAGCAGTCTTGCCTTCTACTGCCACTACTACCACTACTTCCTACCGCCAATACTACCACTTCTACCACCACCTGAGCTCGAATGGTAAGGTGGAAGACTGTTCCAAAGTGACTGACCAACCATCTCCACAGCCCCCTTTGCTTCGTAGTGGAAGTCCTAACACAGGGAACAAACAGATTCCCCCTGGTACTACAAGAGGGTTGAGGATTGAGTGGAATTACAAGTGTGGTAAGGTAAGGTAATTGCTGATTTGTTTTGGATGGACTTCCTTTTGATCTGCATCTGGCAAATTTCTGTGCTTTCAGACAACTGTGAAGTCTATATGGAAGCAGCCCTGTTGTCGTTTGACTACGGAAAATGGTTTAGCATGGTCCTTGATGTACAGGTTAGCATTGTCCATGTTCTGCTATGGGTTCTTGATGTGTTAACAATGTTAGGGCAAAGGTTCTTGGTGACTGATGAGGGCTTACGATGCGCAGGTAAGAGTTGGATATTGTTTGGATACTCTTTTTAGTTTGCAGGTAAGGTTTTTCGTGCATAGTTAAATGTTTTTTGTGTGTTTTACTATATTTTATTTATTAAATGCATGTGTTACATGTGCAAGATCAGTAGCTGAATCAGAGGCACAAACACCTTGTCCAGGGTCATTGCACGGAGTCTGATCAGCAGGCTCGAACCCAAAATCGTTGGATTACGGATCTCTTGTTCATTTGCAAACCCAGATTATTGTGTTGATGTTCGGAAATCTCTAGTTTTGCATGATGTTCACGTTTGTTCATTCTGTGAGACACACTTGTTTACACTTTTTCTAAATCAACACAAGCATCCAATAAACAAACCCTTTGTTTATTCTGTCAAACATCACTTGCGTTTATACATAAGCACAAGTAAACATCCACTGAACAAACCTTGTTTATCGTATGTTTATCATATGTTTATCATATGTTTATCGTATGTTTATCATATGTTTATTCCGCAGAATAACACAGTCCTGGCATATCTCAACGAACAGTTGATCATGAAAGTAGAAATTCCTCAGATGCCGTCCTCCCATGGGTTCATCGTTCTTGGCCCAGAAACCTTTGGTGTCGCCCATTTCGACAATCTGTTCATATCGCGTGCGGAAATTGCGAGTGAAGAAGAGTGGAGACCTGACTATGAAAAGAGGAAGATGCGACACCGATATCTGGGAAGGAGGCGCTGAACGGATTTTTGGCACGGAAGAGTTTTTTGGGATCATTGCACAGCCAGTGTCAGAGATTACTATAATTTCTGTTACTATGATTAATGTAATGGTTGTAATTTGTTTACATTTGGTGTAACCCAATGATTATGTACTGTATGGTGTAACATGATGTTTGCACCTGGTGTAATTTGTTTATATTTGATGTACTCTATTATTATGCACAGTGTGCTGTAATGTTTACACTTGGTGTAATCTGTTTACATTTGGTATGCTTACATTTGGTAATTATGCTTGGTATAATCTCACATTTAATCTTGTAATCTGATTGTGCTGGTGATTGCTTTTGGTGTAATCTGATGATTGCATTTGGTGTAATCTGATGATTGCATTTGGTGTAGTCAAATGATTGTAGTTGGTGTGGCCTGGGGCCTAAAACAATTGATTTTTTACGAATTGTTGTCGAGAAATGATGAAATCTGTTGGTCTGGCCTGACCTGGATAAGTTGCCCTAGAAGTGACGTATGACCTACTTTGTGCATTCCGACAATTCGCTAGAACTGACCAAATTTTAAATGCATGTATGTGTGTAGCTTATCATTTATATAGCGCCTTTTAGGAATCTCACAATGGTGCTGAAACTTGGGCATCTAAAAGTTCTAAAAAGGAGTGGCTTAAGAAAAGCCATGAATGTTTCTTGTGCTGTTTTTGTGGCTGTAGAGTTTGAATTTTCATTGTTACTTTCAGATGTAACTCTATATTACAGAAGTAATTTAAATTACACTACATTTATGTGGCGCCTTTGAAGGTAATTGGTAAGGTACTTTATAAAAATGTCTGGTTACTTACATGGCTTTCAGGTAAATGGCTTTCCGGTAAATTAGGTATGGAAATAATTTACTGTTCACCCAGTCATTGGGAGTTGATTTTAATTTTGAGATGAAATATTTTGGAGGAACATTTTGTTATTTTGTTATATATTTGTTAAATATGGTGTTAAATTTAATGCTAAATTTTGTATGTGTGTATACAAACAGAATTAATGCAATTTTCATAAAAGTACAACTAATTACATCGCATATCTTTGAAAAGCATTTGATTGTCTTATCTGTAGCTATGTGTGTATCTGACAATTTTTTTATACATTTATATGGGGCCATTGTGTACTTGGCTGTCATGATAAACTGTATCAGTTCGTGATTGCATTTACGATGGTTTTTATTTTGAGCATATTTCCTTCTGAATGTCTTGAGATTTCTGACGTATGTATTCGCAGGGTGTGATTTGTGGGGTTGGCAGCAGTAGGGGTGTTAGGAAAGAGCTTTGGGGAGGAACAAAATGAGGGAGAAAATCTATATTTGGTAACAGTGGGGAGGATGTTTGTTCCTTAAATGCCACCCTGTTTGTTAGCAAGACAGGGTTAGGGTGAGAAGTTCAGAAAATGGGGCAAGTATGGGGTCATTTATTTTTCAAAGACATCTGCAGAGGGCGGAGGGAAGGGTCACCCAAATGACGACATGTTGTTTGTAATCGTAAGCTCGTGATTTTTACAGTACCCAGTGAAAGCTAAGCTGTGGGAACCAGGTTATTCACGGGCGCTTAGTCAAAACATAATCGATAGGCAGGTTGGGTTTGTTTCCAGGTCCAAGAAATCAGGAGATTGCTTGGATCTCCTGATCTCTAAAAGATCCAAGCGTCAGGCAAGCAGACAGTGGGTGGCATTTGGAATTGAACCGGAAAGTGAGATGAGGGGAAGAGGATGAATCAGGATACGATTTGTGAAAGGGAAGAGTTTTCAGTCTTGAGTGAAAGACCTGAGCAGAAACCGAAAGAGGTGAAGTGTTGGTGAGTTCGTATGATGTGTCGTCAAATTGTCGTAATTCTGGCGGAAGCTTATTCCAGAGGGGTGGAACAGCTATGGCTATGGAACGATTTATACGGACTTGGGTGAATGGGGTTATGCCAGTGAGGACGACAGTATCTAAATCAAACAACAGACAGCTGTTCTGTCTATCCGTTTGCTGAACGCGGCAGATCAGCACGTGACCAAATCTGGGCCTTAGTACTACGGGGGGGGGGATACGTCCGCAGAGGGCGAAGGAGGTGTCAATCAAATGCGTACAGAGGGGAGGGAGGGCCAGAGTAGATCCGTTTTTGCGAAAGTCCTCTATGGACGCTGAGAATATTTTTGCCTTCTGACGACAATCGCTGCTTGATTCGTGTTTTCATTGTCTGTGCACGGGGACCTTAAATGGTGTGGCGCCCATTCAAACGGGCAGCGGGGGTGAAGGATCTCACCCGATCAATTCACTGAATATGAGCAGAGTCGAGGCCATGTGGTCGCTATAGAAAAACAGGTACTTTTACATTATTTTTAACGGATCAACTGCTTTATCAACGGCCACTAGTGTCTGTCTGTGTGTGTATGTCTGTGTATGTGTGCGTGCGTCTCTGTCTGTCTCTCTGTATTATTGGATGTGTGCTCCTCGGCCTTTCAACCTTTGTATCAGGTATATATGTAAATGAGACAGTCTTACGGATGATATTATGCAAATGATAGATGTGCTAATAATAATCATAATTATTGAAATGTACCCAAGTAGAAAATGTGCCACTAAGAACTGTTGATCATTGGAATTCCACGTAGTAGGGCTGTCGGTGTTGCCCGTCTGCAAGCCTTGTGCCTGTCTAATGGATTCGCCGTAGGGCTTAATTTTTGTATTTCAAAATAAGGCCTTTATTAAAGGCCTGATCATATAGACTGGTGCAACTGCGTCTAAAAATCGGCCTCGGTCTGTATCAAGGTGCAGGCATTTACTGTAGAGCGGCTGGTTGGATAATAGCGGTACAGATGTCAAATCGTCTGCATTGGTCTCTATTCAGGCGGGGGTAAAGGTCGTGCTCATGTCATTGGCCTGCTAAATTCAGAGGCGCAGTTGGGGTATATGTAATCGTAAACTCGAAATTTCTAAAGCGCTGTTTAAAAGCTAAGCACAGCGCTGCGTCAAGTTAGTGGGGTTCCCAAAGATGCTATGTCAAGAACCAAGTCCGGTTGCCAGAAGACCAGAGAGAGAAGGGGGAGGAGCTGTTAGGGTGGGTTGTGTTTAAGCTGAGAGAAATGGGAAGGCAGAGGATTCGATGTAAATGTACATGTTTTCTTGTGTTTTAGCGAACGAATGGCCTCGACCCTGCTCAGTTTTCAATGAATTAATCAGGTCAGATCATCCCCACCACTGCCCGTTGATTGGGCGTATATGGACCGTTGTAGGATAGGGGCGTTTATGCGGGGTCGGACTTGTAGACTTGGGGATTGTCTGAGTTTCACAACCTATTTTCTGCTTTGTCCATTCATTCGATCCTTCGTTCGTCCCCTTCCGCCTTCCTTCAAAGTTCTTTCCTTCCTTCCACCCGTTATTCCTTTTCTCTAGCTTAAGGAACGTCCATAAAGGAAGTCCTCGAAAATGACCTTTTTTAGACCCCTCCGAAACCCTTGCTCGCAGTAACTCCGCCACTGCTGCACTCGGGAGGTGCCAGTCCGAAGCCTAGATAAAGGAGGAGGGCGATGTTAATCATCTCGGTTATGACACAGCGTCGTTAAACAGCAATTACATAGCACAAACTTGTTCGTATGTGGCTCTCCCCTCCCCATCTGCCTTTTGAGGGCGCCTGCACTAAGACGGAGAACCAAGGCCTAGAGTAACGGTCTCCGTTTGTGCGTAACTTCGCGGGGCGGAGGTGACTCCGGCCCAATTCTGCGCTCGGATCCACCCGCATCACTGTCGAGGCATTACTGTTGGCGACAATCTCCTGACATCGGACATTTCAAACTGTGCGTCATCTTTGAGAGGATATCAGTCGCCTAATGATGAACTTGCCGTTCTTCGAACTGTCTACCATCATCAAGCCAGCGTCATAAGCGCTCGTAGTAGCTGCTGTGGACGGGCCGTTTTCGGCTTTTCCTCACTAACAGTAACAGTTGACTACATCAGCTGTGTATCTGGAAAATGTAGGCGTTTGTCTGACATTAATATAAGCCTACTTACTTACTTACTTCTGCTCGAGACTTAAAATGGCCGTGCCATATCATCTCTGCCCAATGTCCAATCTCGCCAAGAAAGTCTAGGATTGGCCGTTTCCTTAAGGGAGTCAACACTCTAAAGCTCTGTCTCGGGATACGACTCTACCTCTTCCGCGGTCGCCGGATGGGCAACGTCCTGAAGGTGACCTTTGCCCAGAACAGGGTTCGTTCCTTTACCCACGATCGTTGGTCCCTTTTCGTGTGCCATTTTAACTGCGGGCATCCTCTTCACCACCATTCTAGACCTACATCTCGTAACTCTAGAACCACCGCAATTAATATGAAACATTACTCATTCTCTTAGTTCCGGGGACAGAGGAGTCTTATGACAAGTCTCTGCCTCTTTCCGCCCTAGGTACTTGGACATCGGGCAACGCATCTCCCCACCATCACACATCTCTCGCTCCATTTCCGTGTGGCGGACTCCCAGTCTTAGGTAGGCCCTATACGTGACATGCACCACAGCTTGGGTAAGTTCTTGTACCGGGACTCCATCTTGACAGCTTTCAACCAACACCGATACTGCTTCGAAAGGTACCGGTAGGAGTCCGAGGACCTCTATGGAACTCTGACAGAGTAGGTCCTCTCTCGATAAGCTTCGCCATTTGCACACATACCTTCCTCCCCACTTACCCACGAGGGGCCCGTCCCCCAGTGGTCAGTTTTCTTAGATCTGTGTTGTAACAAACATTATATGGACTCGGTATCAGCCGTTTCGACTCCTGTTCCGCCCCAGTAACCCAATCGGACTCTGATCTTTAGGATATTCTCTTGGCCTGATGTAATCTCTCATTTACATTTCACATTCCTTCAATTTCCTTTGTTCGTTCAGTCGTTCGTTCGTTCTTTCATTCAAGTTTCCTATCGCGCTGGAGATACCCAACCGCCTCATTTAGCCCTATTCTCGCGAATTTAAGCTGAACAGGCTCCGGCTTAAATTTTAGATGCGTGGAAACGTCGGCGGTTGACATAACATTCGTAATCGCATTAGTAACAAAGCCAAAACTTCGCAGGATGTAGCGAAGCCATAACTCAACGATTGCGTAAAAACATCGGCTTCGAACACTGTTTAAAAATTTCAATAACAGGATGAAATTGCGGTCATGTGGTCCAGTTACATATCGGCTCATATTCTATAAGCAATTATAGAATGGATCCGTGGAAATAAAGACTATTTACGACCACTTTATTTAAATTTACGCGATAATTACAAAGTTTTATGGTTATTCCGGGCCATAAATTACCGACGATGCGAGTCATGTACCGAGACAACTGTAGTTCCCGAGTACACACGGAGCATACTCGGCGCATACAAGATGTAACTCGCTGTATACCCGATCACAACGCGACTTATACTGGTGCGTATTCTAGGACGATACGGATTGTGCTCGAGATTTCAACATCGCTTAACGAAAGATGATTCATGGGAACCAGCTTATTTTCACAGGCGCTCAGTCAAAACAAAATCGATAGACCCAAAGGGTCAGAATCGCAAACCTGGAATACAAGAGACCTCACACGACGGTGCAGTACAATCGCTAATGAAAGTATCATATTATGAGAATGTTGTAATCGTGTGTTACGGAGATTAGCGCGCAACATTAGATCCGCTACAGGAGCATTCAGAGTACAGTATTCCTTATCGTTTCCGCTGCGAATTTATCTCCTGAGAGCGAAGTTCCGCAGAAGAGCCGAGATGAAGCTAGCTATGAATATTCATACACGTCTATCTGACTTATGAATATTCATATTCCATTGGCGCAGAGAGGAAAGCGTTGATGGACGGTGTCCGGTGCGTTTTGGCGCATTATTTAAAAAACTAAGAATCGCATGGGACTTTGGACGTGCAAGCCCGAGCTTCAATTCTATTAAAAAAATTTTAATGAAAATCTTCGAAATTTTTCAGCGCCACCGAAACTCTTCGTCAGGCAGGAGAACCAGCTGTTGTACCGGCTCTATATCAAATGAAGTAACTTTGCCTCTTGCAATCTCTGCGCAGGTCTTTCACTCAACATTGAAAACACTCCTTTTCCACAGATCCTATCCTGATTCTTCCTCTTCCCCTTATCTCACTTTCCGGTTAAATTCCAAACGCCACCCACCGTAGCCCTCTAAATGTCTGCTTGACTCTTGGACCTTGTCCTGAAAACACTCTCCTTCCACAAATCCTATCCCGATCCGTCCTCGTCCCCTCATCTCTCTTCTCGCTTCAATTTCAAACAGCATCCTCCGTAGCCGTCCGACTGCCTGAGTGCCTGACTCCTGGATCTTGACCCTTTTGCCTATCGATTTTGTTTTGACTGAGCGCCTGTGAATAAGCTGGTTCCCGCGACTTAGCTTTCGTTGAGCGCTGTAGAAATCTCGAGATTACGATTACCATCCACCGTAGCCGTCTGATCGTCTGCCTCCAGACCCTTCGATCTTAACCTTGAACCGAATCTGACCTTTCTATTTTGTTTTGACTGAGCGCCTATGGATTAGTTGGTTCCCGCGACTTGGCTTTCGTTGGGCACTTAAGAAATCTCGAGTTTACCATTACAATTAGAAATGATGTGCCCACTACACCACCCGATGTGCTTTACCCTCGGCTTTAGCCGTATAAATTTTGTGGGCGTGGTCTAGCTTGTCCCGCCCACGGTAGGCGTGGCTTTCAAAGTACTGTTGCCCGGATGGAGGGTTGTTGCGTATCAAAACATTGAAAGTTTAGCAACGTTGTGGAGGCTGGGATCGAAAGAAAAGTGCATTAACAGTTCGTCTCAGTTAAATATGAATTTACCAGTTTAAAACGGATTAAATTTTGGTCGCCTGAATTGGCTGAAAGTTAGGGCGTGCGTCTTACCTTGAGAATTAATTCCAGTTTTGGTAAGTTTTTATATTTTTTTAACGCAACACTCCGTTTGGTTACTGCGCGTTTATTCTGCTGGATTTTGGTTGATTTCAAACATGCTTTCTCGAAATATGGAAATAATACAGTTTCTGCGTTAATATTTATTTTCGAACTAGGGTTGATGGCATCTTTATGACTGCAGTTCGAGAATTTAGTCTGGGCAGACGGAGCTTACGTGTGATCTTCGAGCAAAACCGGCTTCTCGGACCCATCTTTGCCGCTCTTGAGTAAAGTATGACCGTTACCCTTACAGAACCTCCCCCCCCCCCCGATGCTTGACTCCTAAACCGCACGTACCATCGCCACATCCATAGCCCATGCTAAACTAGACTAATGCAGTTCACTTTTCCTGAAAACATTCCTGTTCCACAGATACTATCCTGACACCCCTTCTTCCTCATCTCTTTCTCCTCTCCAACCCCAAACACCATCCCCCATAGCTGCCACGCTGTCTCGCCGTCTGACTTTTGGATCTTGACCTGGAACCGAACCCTTTTGCCTATCGATTTTGTTTTGACTGAGCGCATGTGAATAAGCTGGTCCCCGCGACGTGGCTTTCGTTGGGCGCTGTAGAAATTTCGGAATTACGATTACAGTTACGATTCCTGAATATAGACACAACCCAGATAAACCACCTTCAAGCTATCTAGAATGCTCTTGCTCATGCTGTCACCAAAACCCCGAAACACCATCACATCACTCCTGTTCTGAAATCACTTCATTGGTATAAATGCCTGAACGAATAGAGCACAAAGTCCTATCACTTACCGACAACGCACTTCGTTCCTCCCAAATCTCATATTTTTCACTGTTGTTTACAATCCAACCACTCCATTCAACCCAATCCACTTCTGTCCTAACACTTCTTCGCCCACTGTCACCTCATATACAGAAATCTCAGGTTTACTAAATTATAATGGCCATCTGAAACTCCATTACGGAACCATAGCTTTTGATGCACCACCGATATAATCAATCACTAACCAAAGTTTTTCGGTGAGATATTGTGTGCTATAAAAGTTCATAAATGAGACTAATGGAAAAACCTAAAGATTCTGTATATCCTTCAGATACTGAAACGATTGGTGCAATGAGTTGTAAAATGAGTGCATGTATATACATGTATGTATATGTGTGTGTGTGCACATATGTATGTTTGTGTGTATGTGTGTGTGTGCATATATGTATGTATTTATGGATGCATGAATGTATCTGGCTATTTGTATAGTGCCTAAAGTTGAAAGAACCTCAAAAATAATTGTAATCGTAATCATAAACTCAAGATTTCTGCAGGACCCAAAGTAAGCTAAGTCACAGGAACCAGTTTATTCACAGATGCTCGGTCAAAAACAAAATCGATAGACAGGAAGGGTTCGGTTCCAGGTCAAGATCAAAGAGTGACAAGGTCAGACAGCTACGTTGGATGGTGTTTGGAATTGGAGCAGAATGAGAGATAAGGGAAAGACGAAGAATCCGGATAGGATTTGTGGTAGAGGAGTATTTGGACGGAGTGGTTGGATTGTAAATAACTGACGAAGATAGGAGGGTTGGGAGGATTGAAGTGTGCTGTAGGTAAGTGATAGGACTTTATACTCGACTCGTCCAGGTATTCTAAGCCTGTGAAGTGATATGAGAACAGGAGTGATGTGATGGTGTTTGGGGTGTTAGTGGCAGCACAGGGGAGAGCATTCCAGATAGCTTGAAGGCATTTTATTTGGGTAGTGTCTGTGATATATTTAATATGAACTAGAGGGTCCGTAAAGGGTGGAATTCCCTCCTGCCCTCGATATACTTGGCTGACTGATCAGGCAACGGAATGCCTTGCCAACTCAGCCCTCCATTCAGTAGGTGTTAGTTGTGCAGAAATACCAATGCCTGCATGAGGTTTAAACAGGTGTGGATTGCTATGTTTTCATTTGGTTGAAAGATCCGTCAATCTTGGAATCAGGTTTCTGGGGTAATTTCTTTAGAAATTCTGTGAAGAAAAATGTGTTGCCTGAGAAATATCATCATCTAGTGACAGTATTGTATTAAGGTTTCATTGCTATGGTCTTCGATGAATTATGATGATGACCATGACGACTATGATGATAACAGTGGTGGTGATGATGATGATGACACTGGTGGTGGTGGTGATGACAGTGATAAGTGGTGTTAATGATGATAGTGATGATATTAATGATAATAGTGATGATGAAAGTGATGAAGATGATGAAGCTGGCAGTTGATATTGTTATGAATAGAATTATTGTGGTGGTGGAGGATGTGATGATGATGATGATGAAGACGACGACGATGATGATGCTGATGATGATGACGAAGACGACGATGATGATGATGACACTGACAATATTAATGATGATGTTGATGGCGATGATGATGCTGATGGTGACGTAGACGAAACAGTGATGGTGGTGATGATGACGACGTTGATGATGATGAAGAGGAGGAGGAGGAGCTGAAGGATGATAAACATTAAGTGGGACGCGGCAGGAGGGAGAAGGATGATTATGTGAATAGTAATGACGATGAATGTCCCGCCAACGGCGCATCGTTGACAGGTGAAGTTGTTCACAGCTAGCTCCGTCTTAAATACCGGCGATGATGATGACGATGATGATGATGGTGGTGGTGGTAGTGATGATGGTGATGATGGTGATGACGATGATGAGTAGGAAGAAAAAAGAAGAAAACCAAACAGAGGAGGGGGTGCAGGATCGGAACAATTGTTGCAATGTATTGTCTGTCAGTTTATATATAGTCTTTTAGGAGCAAACAACTCAGGAGCGCTCCCCGTCATATAAGAGCCCCGAGGCAAAGGGTGAGTCTTAAAGGGACGACTTGCAACCATTGTCTTGCCTCCCACAGTGAACAATACGTGATGTTGTTGACAGTTCACTGACGCCGACAAAATAACGACAGCTATTGTGACACAACTTAGAGGGCCGATGTGGTCTGTGATGAGCTGTTAAATATTTCCACAATCGCTCTTCGAGGGGTTCCGCTTGACTGAGTCGCGCCTCGAAGGTGTACCGATGGCCTGGCTGTTGTTGAGGCCATCCGTTCTGGCGCTGTTTCGTTGGCGTAAACACCCGCTCTGAGTAATGGTCCGACTTTCGCTGTTATCATATGACATTCCTCGATTCGGATCATTTCCTTTGCAAGAATGCGTGCATGAATCAGCACAGAATTTGTTTACTCCAAACCAACCCCACCTTTCTAGAAGAACTTGGACCCCTAATGGAAATACAATTTTATTAATTGACGATTGAGGCTGTACAGTCAGTGGCGCTGGAGTTCGGCGAAATTTCTCTGGTGGGGAAATCCGTGTTGGTTCTCATTTTGCCCTGTTCCTCTTCGATCCTCAAGCTCAGTGGGGTGCTCACACTTCTTGGTGTCAGAACCCCCATAAAAAGTTTAAAAATTATTGAGGACCCCAAAGAGCTTTTGTCAATGTGGGTTATATTTATCGATATTTACCATGTCAGAAATTGAAACTCAGAAATCAATGTATTAATTGATGCCAAAGTAACAGTAATAAGCCCATTACATATTAAGAAAAAAAAAGTTTTTACATAACTTTATTTTCCAAAGCAAAAAAATGACGTATTAGTATTTTATGAAAATAGTTTAGGCCTCGGGGACCCACTGAAATGGTCTCGGGGACCCACTGAAATGGTCTCGGGGACCTCTCCGGACCTCAGTTTGAGAACCGCTGCTGTACCTTGTCCCTGCGTCTTCAGCCCTCCCTTCTCAAAAAATCCCTTGTTGCCTCCCAGTTCACCCTTTTCCTGTCGTATCGCTGCCCCATTCCCTGTCCAGGTCGACCTCTGCCTGACTTAGAGCAGAGAAATATTTTTGTGCTCTAATTATTCACGCGTTTTATGAGAGCTGTTTTTAAAGAAACGATATGGACCGCAGACCACACGCGGACACATCGAAGTTTATTATTGTTTTGATGTGGTTTTCATTCATAAAGCGATGTCTGCCAAGACCAGACAACAGTTTGACCACATTGAATGCTAGCCGACATATAATGGCTGGTCTCAAAGTATATTTATTGTTGCTTACTGCCAGACAGTTTGTCTAATACCTCAAACGCCGCAAAATCAAAAGGACTGACAGTGGAAAGGTACGTTTGAAGGCACATAAGGAAATTTAAAAGGCACTTAAGGGCATTTCAGAGGTATGTGAAATCATTTCAAAGATGGGTTAGGTTGATTTTGAAAGTATGTATGAAGTAACTTCAAAGGGTAGTTACGTAGGTACTTGAAGTAATTTCGAAGGTATTGAACCGTAGACTCACCGTCCAACGTGCTAACCATAGACTATCAGAATATGGAAGCCGTGGAACAATGTTCTTAGCGACTGTTGCAAAGGCTTTGTTACCCCTCTGAAATGTTATTGCTTAGGAGGTGTTGACATGTTGCAACACAGAGGTATGTTTATGTGTTGTGTTATGATCATGTTTGCCAATTCTGGTCCGTCCGTAGTTAATTTTATGTGTGTATTTTTTGCCCTTTGTAGTAACTAAACTTAGACAAACAATATTAACACATGAATTTGTCAGACGGTCTTGGATGGGTGTAGCTGTGATTGGCAGTCGACTGTCGTCTGGCTACAATGCTCCCTTCGCAGGGACCCGGTTGGGTGTAGCCGTGATTGACAGCCGCTTGTGCCCATCTTACAATAGTTTCTTTTTCTGTGCGTTACTCGTGGGTGTATTTTTAGATGTCTTAGTCGAGTTTAACCTGTTACGGGTGACGTTCGTGGTACGGGAGTTACCTTTCGTCTGAGCATTGTTATGTCATGAGCTTCTGACGGAGGGGTGGGGTCGTCCGTAGGTATACGGACTTCTTTTTAGAAAATTCGCTGACGGCTTTTGGCACCAAACGAAAATTTATGGTCTGGATTAAGTTGTAACGTTGAACGAATGCTTCCCCAGAGTGTAATCGTAATCGTAAGCTCGAGATTTCTACAGCGCCCAGCGAAAGCAGGTCTTGGCAACCAGTCTAAACAACATCGATAGCTAGGAAGGGTTTGGTTCCAGGTCAAGATCCAAGAGACAGGGAGGCACTAGGGAGACAGTCGGACGGCGACGGTGGGTGGTGTTTAGAATTGAACTGGAAAGTTAGATAAGGGGAGAGAAAGAAAGTGAGATAAGGGGAAGATGGCGTGGGAAGATTTTTTATTATTACTGAATTTATTAAGCGCCCCTGTATAACGATTAAGTATCAGCTGACGGCGCTGTGCAGTTGTGAGTGAAAGACCTACTCAAGGCCTCTATACAGTAACCGTGTAGGGGAGGGGCTAAAACCTGTACTTTCCATGTTACAAGCCGAGCACTCTGGCCGAACTGCTACAAGGCCTCGTAATCGTTTGTATGCACGTATTTAGACTTGTGGCAGCCTTTTAAGTACCTCACAAAAGCACGGCTTACACAAGCCGAAGTGGTGCCAAAGTTCGTCCTTAAGCTGTCGTAACTCTCAGCTAATGGGAAAAGTCACCGCTGGCAAGCGCTAGCGGGCACGTAGAGCCCAGTCAACGCCGTCCCATTCATGGGGGACAAATGTTCACAGCTGGTCTGAACTGCGTTAAGTATACGTATGTTACTTTACAATACATACATACACAAAGTTACGACTACAGTGAGAGTCATTAGGATTGTAATTTTACGCATCATTGACTTCACTGTGTTACGCTTCAGTTGACCGTACAAAACGCATGGTTGGAATCCAGTGACATGAAGTCTGCTTCAGCCGTTGGCGCACTATCTCCTCTGCAGAAGATGAAAGCCGTAGTAGAATCAGTCAAGCAGAACCACTCGTTTGAAGCGCCGAGTCGCTCGCCTCCCTGCGCCAGTCTTCCGTGCCAGAACTTTGTCTCCCTCTTGGCGGATCTCGACCACAACGCCTTCTGCTTCGAGAAAACGGATTCGTGTCGAAGCGGAAGATCTTCGGAGAAGCCGTTCGACTCTTCCGAGCGCTGGGTCTGTTCGCCAGACAGCACAAAACCCGACATAGAAGCGCCATCTATCCGCGTTCGATGCGCCGACTTCGATCAGACGATTTACCGCCTCGGCGCCAAGAGATCAACCGTCGTTTCACCCCAGGGCTGGAACCAGCCAAGCGGAACGGGAGAGGCGTTCATCGATCCCGTCTCCCGTTTTGCCTACGTCACTGCCGATCCTTCCAAGTCGACTGTGATAGGGATTCGGGATTTTCCGCAATCGCTCGATGTCCCGATCTGTTTAAACGATCCAATGACGATCGGTGATCAGCGATCGTATGGCAGCCATCCGTCGAAACTGTTCGATGACGTTGCGCCGATGTTTGGGTACTCTCCCCCTTTCCCCGATCCACGGCAGATCAAGGCCCCCCACGTCTTAGGGTCATTCAGGGATCCACAGCGGTACGGACTTCCGCGGACGTTCGAATTTCTCCGATTGCTTCCAGATCGGAATCTGTGTTCCACGTTCTTTGTTCCCGATCTTGTGGAGAAACGACATTGCAGCGATTTCGTTACAAACCGCAGTTTAGAACGGGTGAGTTTTCGGTAGTAGGCCTAATTTACTCTACATTACGAACTCCGCCACTGCCGTAATCGGGTAGTGCCAAGTCCGAAGCCTGGATAAAGAAGGAGGGCATCTAATGGCATCAAAGGCCGTTGGCATTGGCACCCTCCTTTATCCAGGCTTCGGACTTGGCACTACCCGACTACAGGCAGTGGCAGAGTTCGTTAAACATTGGAACTACTGTTTACATGACGTTACACTGCGTTATCGTTTAGCACCAAACGTACGTTTGGTGATATTATTAAGAGGTTCAGCTTCTTCTTCGACTTTGAACAGCACTCGTAATAATAGTTTAAATCTTGTACGGTCGACCACTTGATGGACTTTTCACCTGATGCGGTTTCTGGTGGAATGTTGGACTGTGGGCCTTTTTGTGGGACTACGGTTCTGTCTCGATTTACCTATCATTGATTGCCTTGTGCTTGCTAGCAAATCTGGTGTTCGTTTGAAGAATTGATGATTTATTGATTGATTGAGTGATTGGTTAAGCAGATAAATGGACTAATTAATGGTTGAATTGATTGAGTGGTTGAATTGATTGAGTGAGTTTAGATATTCACCAGTTGATTGTTTGATATATTGATTGAGTGTTTGATGGAGTGAGTTGTTAAACTGATTGATTGAGTGGTTGATTGATCTGTGGCAGTTAAAGGCGTCAGTTGATGAGCCTCAGACGGAGCCAATCGATCTCTCCATGAAAACCGGTCAATCAAAGGACGCCTTCCATTGCAGTCCGGATCAAACAGAAGCCACATCGCACACTTCCTCTCACGGTAATCTTTCCGACGCAGATTAAAACTGTCAGCTCTAATTTAGAATCGTAATCGTAATTCCGAGATTTCTACAGCGCCCAACGAAAGCCGCGCCGCGGGGACCAGCTTATTCACAGGCGCTCAAAAATACTTAGAGTTAAATAAAGCCGTAGTGAGATGTAGGCGATGCACTCATTTCTTCCTCTGCCCGATAATACCAGCTCACCCCTCTGCTTCTCGTGCAGTTTCAGCGTAGGCCTTACATTCTAAACTAAAAACATTGCTTTTCCAAAAACCTTATCTTGATTATCCTGCTCTTCTCCGTATCTACGGCGTTCCAATTCCAAACACCATCCACTGTAGCCGTCTGTCTGTCTGTCTACCTGCCCGACCTTTAGATCTCGACTTAGAACCGAACTTGACCTAATCTACCTATCGACTTTGTTCGGTCTGAGTGCCTGTGAGTAAGCTGGTTCCCACGAAAAAACTGAACGTTTTGGGCGGTGAAGAAGTCAGGAGATACGCGTGAACCTCGGGCTAGCACGTCCGTCCATGGGGACTTTGAATGGCGTGGCGTTCATTCAAACGGGCGGCGGTGGTGAAAGAAAAGCGATCAGGGTCGAGGCCATGTGGTCGCCGTACAAAAACCTGTACATTTACATTGATTCCTAAATGGCTACCTAAAGCAGGTCGTAGATACTCCAAATGAGGTGTTACCCATTCAAACGGGCAGTGCTGGTGAAGAATCTCACATGATCGATTCATTGAAAAACGAACAAGGTCGAGGTCTTACGGTCGCCATAGAGAAACGCATTGACAATTACTCTTAGGTTATTGAAAGGGCAGTGGATGAACCCCATGGTCGTGGACATGAGGTCAGTGCATCAAAGGACTTGCCCTGGTGCTTCCTTGCTTACGCCTCTACCAAGTTCTACTGCTTAGTGACAGAGACAGCTGTTCACAATCAATTTTAATACATTAAATCCTGCTTTTGCGACTGGAAAATGAGAGTCAACCCAAATCGGAAGGGTAGAAAGTATCATGTCTTTGGATTGCCATGATAATGTTTGCCCGACTCTACGCAGTTTTGCTCTGAAACTAATCCATATTGCAACACGAATTTTAAGTAAATGGAAAGGAGGTTTTTCAACAGTGTCTAAATTTTACATTGCTGTATACTCCTCTTCCGCACATCCTATCCTGATTCTTCCTTTACCCCTTATCTATACTGCAGATCCAGTTCCAAACACTATCCACAGTAGCTGTCTGACTGTCTTCCTCCCTGACTCTTGGGTCCTGATCTGGAACCGATTCTGACCTTCCTGCCTATCGATTTTGCTTTGACTGAGTGCCTGTGAGTTCCAGGGACTCGGCTTTCATTGGGCGCTGTAGAAATCTTGAGATTACGATCACATTTGTGCAACATGGTGGTCTGTTTTGTAGCATGCTGGAACGGTAATCCAACGCCTGTAGGTTCGAGACTACTGTGTTATGGCCCCGGACAAGTTGTTTGCTCACACTTATCTCCTACCGCAGATAGAGATTTACTGACCTCGTACACATAACAAGTCTAATAAATACCGCCACTTGGTGACTTCCTGGTTTATGAACATTGTTTGAATGTCAATGGTCTTGTTTTTCGTGAACTTTAGAGCCATTCAGACTGACTTTAAGAGCTCCTGTGATTAGTTCCTCTTGAAGCAGTGAAATAAACATTCTAATTTGCAATTATTCTAAGTAAATTAAGCTCTTTTTTTCTTTTCCAGAAGCTTTCTCTGCCCTGCCGTCTGCCTTGAAAGCAGAACCTTTGGATGAACTGACGTCCTCTTCGTCCTCCTATTGTCTGCTGCCTGTTTGTCTGCCTCCACCAGTTGAAAGGTCAGACAACTTTAAATCTCTGGTCTAATCGAATGACTTCTATGGCGCCGTTATCACAGGCACAAGAACCATAGTCAGAAATGATTATCTGATGGAGATGTCCAATCGAATTTTGGTTAGGATGATGCGTTTGATGAATATTCATTGAGGGGAAATAATGATATTGCATTTCATGAATATCCTTGGAAATTATGCTTATGCTTATTGTGTATGTTCATTGGAAATTATGAATGATCACAGGCACCAATGAATTTTTATGAATATTCATTGGAAATTATGATAATGCTTTTCATGAATGTTCATTGGCAATTTTGATGATGTCTTTATGAATATTCATAGGAAGTTATTGCTATACTATTCATGAATATTCATCATAAGCCCTGGCTTTCCTTTTTTCAGAATTCCTCCATTTGGAATGACTTCGTTGGCCGATTGTTTTGGCTCATACCTCTCGGCGGAGCTGGGGGGTCTACCGCCTCTCGGCAGCGAACCTCACGTCATGTCTGGTCGCAGTGCCACTCCCACGAAACCCTCGAAACCGTTTCGGAGGCGAGGGAGACGCGGCATCCTGCACAGATGTTTGCACGCTGGATGCGGAAAGATCTACACGAAGAGTTCACACCTGAAGGCTCACTGCAGGACTCACACCGGTACTTGCTTCTACCAGTTTTCAGTCTGTTTATTAGTATTAATTTTTTTTACTTATTAATAATTTAGTATTAATGAACACTGAAGCATTCTAGAAGTAGCTTGCTACTTTCAGTGCTATATAAACTGTCATTACATTACAATTTCGTATTAACTAATTAATGTGCTATTTATTTAAATATTAAGTATTTTATTATCTGTTTGTTTATTTATTTACTTGGTCCTCTAAACCGAGGTCAATATTTCCCCTAAACAGAGGGTCACTATGGCTTCTAAACGGTGTCATTACGGTCCCTTAGCAGGAAGTCAATATGGCCCCTCCAAGTTTTGCTCTGTGTTACGGTTGCTGTAGAAAAACGTTTACATTTACACTTTACTTTTACATTAAGTGTTACGCCAAGTCATGTGTTACGATTGTAGGTGAGAAGCCTTACGTCTGCACGTGGGCCGGGTGCAACTGGAGGTTCGCACGGACGGACGAACTGACGCGACACAAAAGGAAACACACTGGGGATCGTCCGTTCAAGTGCAGTCTCTGTGTTCGATCATTCGCTCGCTCCGATCATCTGGCGCTTCACCTCAAACGACACTGAGGATTTCTGGCACTTGCCCTCGAAAGAAAACGTCCTTATTATTGGCACTTTCTTTATCTGCAGTCAGAATGAGGATTTTGCATTCTGTGTTGAAGGAAAAACGAGGCTCCAGACTTCACCTATAAGTGAAAATGAGGCTCTGCATGTCATCTGAAATGAAAACGAGGCTTTGGACTTTACCTTTAAGTGAAAATGAGGCTCTGCATGTCATCTCATATGAAAAACAAGGCTTTGAACTTCACCTATAAGTGAAAATGAGGCTCTGCATGTCATCTGAAATGAAACTGAGGCTTTGGACTTCACCTATAAGTGAAAATGAGGCTCTGCACTTTGTCTAAAACGAAAATGAGGCTTGTCACTCTGCCTGGAATGTCAGTGAGCACAGAACATTGCCAAGGCGCTGTCAATCCTTTGGAGTTTTTGGTGGATTTAGAGTGATAGACAGCTGAATCAAGAGCCGAGTGGTTGCCAAGCACGCACTTGTTTGAAAGTAGTGTAGACTTTGGTTGGTTGTGGTACTCAGTTAATTTAGAGTTTTACTTTAAGTGAAATAATTTTCTGCCTTATGTTTAATTGATTAAGTGTTGTAAGATATTGGAAATTAGATGAAATACCCAAAATTTTCTGCCTTACGTTTAATTGTGTAAGTATTGTAAAACTGAGAAAATCAATCATTTAGTTGATATCAAGGCGAGAGAAAATTTAAGTGGAAATTTAGAACCAGTGAAAGAAAACTGACTGTGTCTTTTTAAATTTCAAACTGAAAATGGTTCAGCCATTTGTCCATGATTTTTGTTGTTGCAAACTTATGTTAATGATGTAAATGAACTGAGAAATTTGTAAATGATGTGGTGAAGTTGTAACAGAAATTACACTGTAACATAAAAGAGAACTTTATGTTACTTTGTGTGATAAAGTTGTACCGGTAATTAAGAAATTATGTTACAATGTATAGGAAAATGTAAGTGATGTGATTTGGTTGTACTGGTTAATGGGAAATTATGTTTCCACGTAAAGAACTTGTTTTACACGATGTGATGTTGTTTTGGTGAATGAGAAATTTTTTATAGCGTAAAGGATAGCTTATTTTACATGATGTTATAGTACCGGTGGTTGAGGAATTATGTTACAACATAAAGCAGAACTTTTATGTGACATGATAAAGTTGTTGGCTTTAGAGGCAGCTAAACAAAACGTGAAATATCGCTGAAGTTAAATTGTATGTAAATCATAAATATAGGTTCTCTAAGTGACGAGATCTGGTAAACAGTCAAGGAAATAACTGTGCAGTTGTAAGAAATCAGGTGCACTTCATAGTTTAGTTTAGAGGATTTGTTCCTGAAGTAGGTGCATACTAGTTAGAAAAGTTGTGTACTTTTGAAAGTACTTTTGTTAGCGTCTGCTTAGACGCTTTGAGTTGTTTTTGTTTAACGGTTTTTGCTGTACTTGTCTTTAAATACCGAGTGACAGGTAGCCGAGTGGTCGAACACGCACCTTTTAATGTGTATGTTACAGATTTGAGTCTTGCTGAAAAGCAACATCGAGTTAATCCTCAATGCACAGTTGTGTAATGTCATCTCTCGTTGGCGGATTGTTAGGCATTGGATCGACATGAATTTAAGAAAAATCAAAATTGGTTTTTGTGTCGCAAAAGTTAACTAAGGGTACTCGATTGACAAAGGGATTTAGCAGAACATGTGTTGTTTCTTTTGTAAAGTTATTTGAAGTGTGTTAGCGCACAAATGTGGCCAGTTAAAGTACATCCAATCGTTCATTCATCATTGAATCCACTGATCATTCATTCTCACTGATCGCTGAATTAATCGATCTGTTCATCCATCAATCATTGCATTGATCGTGACTGGATGCATTCGTTCTGTAATCGGTGAATCGATCCAGTTGATAAATTGATCATTGTAGCTTCGCCCGCTTATCCACTCGTTGATCTGTGCATTAATAAATTCAGTACACTGATCAGTCGTTTCATTAGTTGATAAATACATTTGTCAGCCAATGCATTAATCAGCCCACTCATTCACAGATAGACACATCATTTCATGCATTTATATATGGTATGTAGCTGTTTCAACGTGTTTTGTCAAATGACGCTATCACGATGTTTTATCATGACCGTGGACATCTTCAGTGAACTTCTACTTTAAAGACAGCCCTGTAACTTTAAACTGTTTTTGTAACCGTAACTGAACCAACTGTAATTGTTTCAGAACACTTATATAACACCTTTAATAAACAGCTATGATGTGTTGCGCCTCGCGTCACTGGTTAAGCGGGCGAAGCTACAGTATTTGCGTACATATGTAAATGTACACGGTTGTCTGTAGCAACCGTATCGTCTCGACCTCGTTGTGTTTCAATGTATTCATCGGGCGAGATCCTTCACCACCGATTCCCCTGTGAATGGGCGCCACGTCATTTAAGTTAACTCGATTGATGGTTATTTTCCCATTTACTTAGCCATGCACGGTTTACTCGATAGATGGACAATTTCCATGGGTAAAGGAAAAGCGATAAAAGCCATCAGCAAAAGAAATGGTAAATGTAGTTTTCTATAGTGATCGTATGGCTCATTTTGCAATGAATTTATCGGGTGAGATTCTTCACCACCGCTTCCCTTTTGAATGGGCACCACGCCGCCATTTAAGGTCCCCCTGTACGGACCGTGCTAGCCCGCGACTGAAATCTGTGAAATATAGCCACGATTTTTCTACGAACCGGCATCTTCGCGGACAGAGGCGCCTTGACGTACGCTTTGACCGATGTATCTAGCCAGGCCAATAAACATATATTTCAAACCTATCGGAGGTACTATAACTGTTAAGTAACAACGTACATGCTTGTTTACCTTATTAGCCCGGTCATTTCATTTTCACAAGTCTTACGCAGTTGTGTTATTGAAGCGTGTTTGTAGGGAGCCTGTATAAACGTTTATGTATCTACATACATACAGGCATACATTCAGAGTGTGTAAAACTTAGTATGCGGTAGAAGACATGTCTGGCATATGCTTATCCAGGAGGAGCCAATCCCATCTGGGATTTGCTTCCACAAGCTCAAACACTGCCCCAGATCTACGTACCCCCATTCCACCCCACCAGTGTACACTGTTCTGCCCACTGATTATGAAATAGTTTTTACACTCTAAAACAGGAACTTGGCTAGATTTCCCCCACATAAATAGCGCTGTTGTAAACTTGTTATGATCAAGTGTGCTTTTAAAAAATCAGTTTACAGCTCTCCCGGTCACGAATTTGTCCTCAAAACCAGCTGCGTGACAAGTCAGGCCTGCAGTTGGCTAATTGGGACATGATTTACTGTAACAATTTCAATACGAATACAATTTTTGGTCTACCATTACACCAGAAACCGGAGGCCCTATTAAAACTCGAAATGTGACTTGAGTATCGAATTGCGTTTCGGCCAAATCGATGCGAAACATCTGCTACCATCACGAGCGGTGGCAAACACCAGCGATTATAGTTTTTAGAGATCCATTAAAAGGCACCGTATAAATGTTCAGATACCGAATACGTGCAAGTGTTCGGCGTTGCAACTTATTTTCTTGAGTATATTTGTAAAAATCCGTAAAATCTCACGATTCGAATTCCGCCATGTAGCGTTTACTTTTCGCGGGGCGGAGTTACAGGATTATGAATATAAATAAGAGCTGACGTTATCCACGTGACTTAGCCTTTTGATGATTGGTTCCGAACACTGCATTGAACTGGTGACAGTATTAATAAATGCGGTATAACAGCAGTCGAACATTTATATAGCGGATTTTTTAAACCAAGGCGCTGAAACATCGTTATCTAACAGTTCTAGGTGTTGACTTAAGATTTGATTTGTATAATCTCAAATTTAAGACGAAGCGTGTGAAAGTGCAGTCTTGTGTTTAAGCAGTCATGTTGCTATAAAACTTTGTACAATCTAACCTAATCGGATGACTTTGATGATGCTTTTATACAAGGTTGTAACTTATTCGCTCAGTAAGAGCATTTTTCTGTTAAACTGTGTTATGACTTCATTGTTGCGAAACAGAGAGTCATTGTTGACGTCCGTTAACCGGCTTTATTAGCGTTATAACAATGTTTACGTTGCTCGGAAATGATGCTGTATGTTTTGACTGAAAATTGTTAGAGTTTCATTGATTGGATTTTCTGGTGGTTGATTGTGAGACAGTATGCGCCTTAATTCTTAGTTTTACGGCAAATGACGGACTAACTCATGTACGTTAATTTTAGAGCCTGGTATAGATATAGATACAGGTATAGATAGCACTAAGAGTTTTGTAAATGAATTTTGTCGTGTTTTTGGAAAAGATTAAAAATGGCGAACATACTCGCAGCAATAATTATCTTTTACACACCTGTATAGAAACCTCTGAGAGGTGTGGCTCCAGTGAGGTCTGATTGTCTGTCTGCCAGATCTTAATCAGGAACCTAATCTGACTCTGAGTACCTATCGATTTAGCTTTGGTTGAGCGCCTGTGAATAATCTGGTACCCCAGAATTACTGTAGCGGAATTACTGTTGCGCTATAGAAGTCTCAATTTAATGATCACAGTTACGAAGGTCTTTGATCTTTAAGATCAACCCACCGACAGGACACTTCTTTAAAATCCCAACCTGCCAGGTACTCTTAACAACCTCAGAAGGATGGAGGGCTTAGTGGGCACCAGTGGCTGATTTATCTATTGGCGTGGTGGGTGTTTACCCCCCCCCCCCCCCGCGCTGCTCTTGGTATTATGTCGTCGGCGCCCCTCAGACCAGACCCGTGCCTCTCAGGAAATGCTCTCGCCACTCCACGCAAGCAGTCCTGGAGCCGCCACTGCAGTGGCCTAGTATTTCATACATGGTCAGCCATCCAAGAACTAGAGCAGGGCTTGGTGCTGGGTCAATTATAATCAACAACATCAAGAGGAAAACCAGTCTGCTGTGTTGTGTTTTGCATTTCAGGACCACATGGGGTCCAATGGGGTGCTATATTCTGTGTTTACATACATACATACATACACACACATACATACATACACACACCACATATATACATATTATATACATATACATACATACACACACATACATAGATACATACATACACACATACACACATATTCGTACATACATACATACATACATACATACATACATACATACATACATACATACATACATAGGCCTACATACATACTGTATATGTAAATACACACATTTGGATACGTAGTATTTCACAACCGCATTCGGGCTAATTAAAGAAGAAGAAGAAGCGATCTCCCAGGCTAATCCTTAAAGACTGTCAGGGTTGTGAAATGTTAGCGACTTCATTTTTCTTAACCTCCGCATATGAGGGCGGATGGTAACCAGTCCTCTCCGTCGCTGCCTTATTGTCCCACTGACAGTGTATGGCCAATGTACTCATTACAGCTCAGGTAGCTAGGGGCGAAAGTTGAACCCAAATCTTGAAACAAATTGTTGGCCTAGCATGGATTTAACCTCGACATCTGGGTTGGCATTTGCAAAGAGAGCAATAATATCTCCTACCTACAGTTTTCAATAGCTTTTTTGAAACTAGTGGAGGTAAACATCTTTTAAGGTGTAGGGCTATCCTTACTGAAATGGACCACTTGAAACCTATGACCCATGTTACGAAGTCACCAACAGCGCACCTCTTGAAATATCTGCGCAGGTCTTTGATTAAAAGCTGATAGCACTTCGCTTTCACAGTTCCTACTCTGATTCCTCCTCCCCTTTTACTCGTCCAAATCTAGACAACATCCACCCTAGCGGATTAACTGTTCGTCTGTCAGACCATTGATCTGGAACTGAATCTGATCTTATCTGCCTATTGATTTTGTTTTTACTGAGCGCCTTTAATAAGCTGGTTCCCGCGACCTAGCTTTCTCGTCGCTGTAGAAATCTTGAGGTTACGATTACGATTATGACGATGTTAGGTCAATGTGCCTGATGCCTATGCTTAGCTTTCGCTGGGCGTTGTAGAAATCTCGAGATTACGATTACTTACTTACTTGTCTTGGCCAGCAGGGCAATGCAACGTATCCACTGCTTGGGGATAGACGTTAGCGACATCTAATCGTAAACAAAACGTATTGCCGCTTGGTTATTTAAGCGACAACAAAGTTGTGTTTTCTTCAAGAAAAGTCTTCCGTTGTGTATTTTTATAGGTTTTTCCTACGTTTGTAACCTTTTATGATGACTTGCATCCAATGAAAATAAACTTCTTTTCATATTGGTATGCGCGGTTGAACACGCGCTTATTTACTGGGCAGCAGGTCAGAACGTGTTGGTTAGTGCATAAAACTGCATTGGTACGGGGGAGGGAATCAGAGAAATGTTCTGGAGTTACCCATATCCAGTTTGGGGAATGGGCCTTCCTGGGTGACAGAGGTATTAAAGGTGTACCTCGGCCATATAACAATATTTCTAACTGATTTTGTAGTGGGTCACCCAGTGAAATGTGGCATTAGTTTTTATAGAAAGCTACATAATGTGTAACAGTATCAGTGTTTTTGTTGCTTTATGTTGAAGCTGTAGCGGTTTTGTGATAATTTCTCAACCACTCAATGAACGAAAATGAATTCTAGCCTAGAATTTGACAACGAAAACTTGCGGCACAAGCTGCAGGAGTTGCGCAAAGCGAATTCATCGCTTGTGACCGAGAACCACAGACTGATTGAAATGCTGGAAGAGATGGGCCATGAACTGAAAACTTCATCGTCGCATGTCCAAAATCTTGAAGAATCGATCGAGAGCTACCGTTCCAAATCTCAAGAACTGAATGGTGTGTTAACCGTTTTTGAAAAAGTTAGTAAATCTAGTGAGAAGGACTGCCAGAAACTTAAGCAAAAGTTTGATGAGTGCTCACATCAGCTTGCCGAGTCAGCCAGCCTACTACAGAGTCAGTCGGTTGCTATCGAATCACTCAAGAATGAACTAGAAGATTTGAAAAACTTGCAGACGAAAACAGAAGGTCAGTAACTTGTTTTGCAGTTGCATTTTATGAAAGAAGTTTTTCCTTCAGCAAATAGTGTTCCATGCTTTAGTCTATCTAGGAAAGAGTAGTAGACTTGTCTTCAGTTATTATTATTGCTATTGGAAAAATTTTTAACCCTTGCAAATAGAAATGCGAATCTGAGGTGTGGTTAGCCAGGCGAAATGCTGATGTTTAAAAGCAGCAAAACATGGTCCATCAGCTGAGCAAGGAATCGTTGGTGTGGACATACACACACAAAAATACATAACACAGCAAAAAAATAAAGATGCGTAATATTAGTAGCTATCTTGTGTAAGAAAATAGTAATAACTGAAGTGATTCTGCTTTGAGAATAAAATTTGTAAATGCATTGGTGAGTTTGATTTGAAATCATATTTATGGTGATTTTACGCATCACTGCAATTAAAGATAATGGCAGTAATTACGCAGCGTGGACTTTTCTTGTCTTCAGCTGAACGCAACCTTGCTTTGGATACAGCTGAGAAGATCCAGCGATCTTATGAAGAGCTGCAAAGCAGATTCAAGAAGACAGTTGCAAGTTCTGAAGGGGAGGCCGACGTTTTACGCAAAGAATACTGCAAACTGGTTGAAGATCTTGAAAGCCGTGAAGCACTGATCAAAACCCTCCAAGAAGACATCAAGAATTTAAGAGCCGAGGTTAATGTGCAGAAAAATGCTCGTCGAGAGAACGAACAGAGGAATACGGATTTGCGATCGCAAATGAAAAACCAGTCGGCAAAGATCGAGAAATTGGAACAAGACTTGGACAACCACAAAAAGTTCAAGGTTCACACAAGTTTATGTTTCCGTAGTTAGATATGAGCATTTCTATAGTGCCTGTGAGAACCTCTCATTTTCAGAGCAATCTTCTCAGTTCTCTCAAAAATAGTGCATCTCAACTCGTGGTCTGTTCAACTAGCGTGATGGGTCCGTGACAGGTGAGTTGCTGGTTCTAGCCTGCCAAGTGATCCTGATGTAACAACCCCGGGCAAGTTGTTTATGCATGCTTATCTCTGTCAGCGGGTAGTATAAGTTGGCAAGAAGTGTAAGCTGGGAAATAAGTGGCAAGTCCTGCGATGCACAGGCCTCACATCCAGGAACTTTGAATTTGTTCGTTGCTGGGTGAAAGGTCAGAGAAAAGGAAATGAGGGCTTCCCCTAAGTTTCACTATGGGACGTGGTACTTTACCTTTATATAAGCATTGCTATGTTCGGTCCATCTACCTGGAATAGGTTGCTTAGCAACATAGGGCATGAACTCTTTGGCCTTTCTTTGTGTGTTTTCTGTTAGCATTTGAAAACCATGCTGTGATTTGTGTAGTCAGGTCCAGGTGCCACTGAGGATTTTCTTCTGAAGAGGCATTGTACGAATGTCTGATTACAGTTACAGCGTAAATGTTCTATTACGTTTACAGTTACCTCAGTATTCTTTCTTTAGAACATAAAGTAGAAGAATTCTTGAAATGCAGAATGATTAAAAGGCCCTTATTTGTCGCTAATTTTGGCAGCTACGTAGCTGAATGCTATTGCTTAACAGCATTGTTTGATTGTAGCGGTGTTCTAAAACTAAATTTACCCTCTGGTTGCATGGTCCTTGTAATATTATGTCATAATTATGTTGTAATTTGCAAATTATTCCAAGGTTCTGGTGTAAACAAAGATGAATTTCTTAACTTAGGTGAAAAACGGGGAGATGAAGACCTTGGTGGACCAGCAGCGGAAGAGGATAGCCAGTCTGGAGACTGAAATTCGTGGGGTTCATGCGAAGCTGTCGCAGTTGGAATCACTGCTTCAATTTTCTAAGAAAACATCTGTTAAGAGTAAAAATTCAACACAAAACGATGGAACTTCGGCCTCTTTCGCTGCAAGCAGAATCACTAAAAATGGATGTAGAAATGGTGAATTGACGAATATAGACTTAGAAAAACTAGCAGTAGCCGAAAACGAACTACTGCAGCTTCGTGTAGATGTTCTCCAGCTGGCCAGAAGTTTCACCGATTTGTCAGGAAAGGAGTTGGATGGTATTTTAAAAACTGTGCCGCTAGATGAAATACGTTTTACAGAGTGTCGAATGGAAAAGTTGGAAAATGAAACGCGTGATCATTTTGTCACCACGCTGGCTAACGTGGAAAAGCGACTGTCAAATTTTGAATCGATGAACGCGAGGCTTGTGGCGCACATCGCGAAGCTGAATTCACAGCTTTCCGAGCTGCAGAAGAATGGGGATGAACAGGCAGTGAAACAAGAGAGAGAACTGCAGAAAAGAACACAGCAGATCGCTCTACTGGAAAAACAGTTGGACGACAAAGTGCAGGAAACAGCGTCACACGTGTTTGAGGTGAACCGCTTAAAGACTGAGCTTGAACAGTGCAAGGCCAACTGCAAAGCGGTTCAGATGGAGCTAAACGCAAAATGCGAGGACTGCACACAGATCACTTCTGACATGAACCGACTGAAGCAGCTGCACGCAGAGCACTGCCTGGAGTTGGAGGCTCAGATGGCAATTGTTGAGAAACAGCGGGAAGAGGTGAAAATCCGGCTGGAGCAGACAGAAGCGCGTTGCCGAGCGCTGCAGCAGAGTCTAAGTCAGACGATCGACATCTCCAATGCGCTTAAAGCTGACCTCGAGAGCTGTCGACAGCTGGAATTGATGGTTTTTGCAATGGAACAGCAAGCAAAGGAGGCAACAGAGAGGGCTGTGGAGCTTGAACAGGCGCTGAATTCGCTTCAGGCGGAGTTTGCTGCGCAGCTGGAAAGTTCTAGAGTTGTCGAAGATGATTACCGGATGCAGCTGGATGCAAAGAATGAACGTGTGAGGTTCTGTGAGAAGCAGCTGAGCAAAGCTGAAGAACAGGTTCGAATTAACGAGGAAGAAGTCGCACGGCTGTTGAAGGAGCTGAACACTAGTCAGACATCGCTGAGAGAGGAAGCTGAAAAGACTGAAGGCCTCGAACGTGAGCGGAGTCTGATTCAGGCACAGATCTCTGAGCTGCAGCAGCGGCTGACTCGAGAGACTTCGCGTCTTGAGTCTTTACTCGATAACTCCGAGGAAAAACTGGAACAAGCATTAGAAGAACTTGCAGGAAAGGAATGCCGGATTGCAGAACTGCAGCAGAAAAACAAAGACATTCTTCTCGAGAAGGAGAGAACAGACAAACTGTTCTCGGAGTTGGAAGAATCAGATAAATGGCGCCTGGAGCTTGAGAAGGAGCAAGAACGGATGAACAGCGTTGCTGAGAGGCAACAGGAAGAGATCAAAATGCAGCGGGTGATGTTGAAGGAGCGAGAGGCGGCCATCGAAGATCTCCAGGGACGGTTAGTTCGTGCATATAAGGAGCTGCAGGAAAAGACGAAAACTGACAAGAACTCGTTTGCTGAGGCCGAACTTCTTAAGGCTGAGGCACACACGAAAGACTCACAACTGGCTGAAGCCGTGAGGAAAGCGGAATTGCAGGACAATGAACTGGGGCAGTGCAGAAAGCAGTTGGAGTCAGTCCGAGTCGCCTTGACACAGCGCGAGGAAGAGCTGCGTCGAAAGCAGACAGATTTTGAGACGCTGAACGAAAAACTGCAGGAGAATGAGTGGCACATGCGGCAGAAGACTGCCAAGATTAAACAACTGGAGACGAATCTCAACGAGCGTCTGTCAGTCATGACGGAATCGGAACAGAAGCTGCTCCGGTTCGAAGGTGCGCTTCAGAAAAACCAGCTCAACACCAAGCAGTATGAGAAACAGGTCGGCAGCCTAGAAGACCAGGTACACGACTTGCTAGCACTCATCAAAGAACAGTGCCTCAAAATCCAGAAGGACGAGGCCACTAACAGACAGCTGAGCGTGGAACTTGACGGTCGAAACTCTCGTGTGCAGGAGCTGGAGCAGAGCCTAAGCAATCTCCAGCGCGAACTGCAACGCATGATGACTGTCAACAAGCATGCAGAGGAAGAGCTGTGCACATCGCGTGAACATATCCAGAAAATGCATAACGAGCTGACCGGTGCCAGGCAGGAGCTGGCATCCATTCGCTTGCAACATGACCGCTTGGCACACGACTTGGCAGAGGCGGTCGCTCTGCTCCAGCAGAAGGATTCCGAGCTGACCAACCTGCTTCAGACGCTGTCTGGCGCCGATGATTGCCGGACAAGATACAGTGAGCAGCTTCAGCAGGCAGAAGAGGCTTATCGCAGCCTAGAAGAGAGCTATCACCAGGATTTGGAAAGTCTGAAGAAAGTCCACAAGGATGCAGTTGCTGTTCGCGACAACAAAAACCAGTCCCTGCAGCGGGATCTCCGTGCAGCCAACAAGCAGCAGCAGAACTTGGCGAAGAAAGTTTCAGATTTGGTGGACCAGATCACGAGGCTGCAGCTGGAATACAGAAATAGTCAGTGTGTCGAATCAAATACCAGACATGCAAAGAGAGTGGAAGCTGAGTTGAGTCAGGGCAAAGAAAGGGCGAGTTCTTACTCGAGAAATATTTCGGGAAGTACCTGCGAAATTGAAGCTGCTGTTTCCGGTCTGTCACGCTCCACGTCAAATGCTTCGCTGAGTGATACTTCGATTTTCAGCCACTCACAGAGTTCAGGCAACTTGGAGGCTGAACTAGCGAAGACTCGAAACTCGGAAAGAGATAATCATCATTGCTTGCCTCGCAAAGGATGGTCTTCAACTTCTGGAATCCGTAACAGCTGTACAGAGGAGGATTGTCGAGTTGCACAGCGTGAGCTGGATCCTCATGAAGAACTCGATTTACAGGCAGCCAATCAGAATTGTTTGTCATCTCTGACGCAGCAGAGTGAAGACAACAATCGCTCAAGTAGCAACTTTTTCCAAACGATGTGGAAAATGCTGCTAAATTCTGAGCTCGAAGATCTTCCAGTTTCTGGTAATCCCCCAGTGCTATGTTCAGAACAGGACGAAAGTCGTGTGACCATGTGCACTCCGGTACATGCATCCAATCATTCAGCGTCTGCAATCGATCATTCCGCTTCGATGATCAATCAGCATCGTTCTGCTCCGGCAGTCATCTGTTCTGCTTCAGCCATCAACAATTCTGATTTGATCGTCTACCATTTGGCTCCCGCTGTTAAGTGTTCTGCTTCGTCGGTGGACCATTCCAACTCAACTTTACCACAGAAGGATCTGTGCAGATCGTCTCAAGATAAACCCCGGCCGCAGAACTGTTCAAAGCACGACATTCCTTCCGATCCAAGGCCACGGCAGCAACAGGCTCCAACCCCGAAGAAAAGCGATCCTCTTGCCTGCACCACAACCCGACTTTTAAGAAGTACTACGAAAGCAACGAAGAACCCGCTCAAAAGGACCACTAGGTCTCCTATAAATAAGTCGCCTTTCTCGCCGATATTTGCTGACCGACATTCTCCAAATCCGACAACCGCCATTTTGTATTACGAGAAAATTCTTCCAATGAGCAACTCAGATGCGGAAGTCGAGAGATTCGCTACGGGGCGAGATTTTGGCACCGGAGGGAGGTTTTCTAGTCTGAGCGACGAATAGAAACTCATTCTGTTCTTAATTTGTTAATTTTTATTTTCATAAAATTACGAAAATAATTAGAAGTTTTAACAGGTGTTGCAGAAAGTCATTTACTGTATAAAATATCTATGGGTTGCTGTTTTATACAAGTATTTTCAAAATGCTGTAAATTGTCAGTGGTCTAGAACACTGTTTAATCCTTCAGTCAGTTCTTGTAACACGGTTGAGTCCGGGGCAACCAAGTCAAGTAAAACTAAAATGCATAAAGAATGCCTTTGAACTCTGCAAGAGTTTTAAAATCTGACAGCGATTTGGACGACCCCGAAGCCGTTGGACAACCCCCGTTGACATCCAGCAAGTCGGGGACGTTAACGGACAATTTTCTAGGGTCGAAGGTTGTTGCCATGACGACTAAGTTTCCCAGTACATCTTTTCTTGTTCTGCAACAGAAACCAGAAAATCCACAGTTTCACATTTGCGTCGAAATTATTTAACACTTTTCAAGATTTTACACGTATTTCATAATATTTTTATGCCGGGTGCATTTTAAGGTAATACGTTGGCGCAATATATGTACGCGTTGATTCACTGTGATTAGATCTCCTCTTGGAAACGCGTAACTCTGTTAAGAGTTTGCATAGCTACATCGGTAGAGCTCTGCGGTTATGGGCCAGAGTTCATCGGATCGATTTCCGATCGTGACTGATTTTCAGAATTTTGTATCTCTGGCTAATACGATACATAAAACGGGTTTAAATGTCTTGGCGCCCATTGAAACGGGCAACTGCAAAAGGACTTGACTCGTGAAAACATTTTTTAAAATGGGACACTGATGCTTATTATAGTACGCTAACATCTCTAATTAAAGGTGTGTAATTTGAGCGTTACATTTCATGTAGTAATTCGTTGCTTTCCTGGACATACATGACACCTAGCGACCCAAATCATGGGTATTTGAGTACAATGAGGTGTCCAATCATAAAAGGTGACTAATTGAAGCTTTGCATTTCATACAGTAGTATTCGTTGCTTAGCGACATCTTGGGGCTGCCAAAGCCGTTGACGCGAACCTAACTCAAGCATTGTTTTTAACGTGCCCCTTGTTTCTGACAACTGATGGCTATCATAGTACGATGAGGCTTCTAATTAAAGGTGTCTAACTGAAACTTCGCATTTCACCTATTAGCATCCAATGTTAAACGGCAGTCTGTTGCTGTCGTGGCCGTTGACGTCGACGTACTTGTTTAATCTTACATTACAAATGTGTAAATTGACAGATATAACGGATGGCTTAGAAATTCCATTTACAAAACTATCAATAGAATTTTCACTCGGAACCGAACCTGACTCAAACCGCTTCACCGATTTTGTTTTGATTGCATAATTAATTGGTTTTCGCGACTTGGCAGAAAAATGCGGAGTTTACTATTACGATTACAATACGCAACTATAACTACACGAGATAATTACTGACGAATGGGGAAATGTTATAGTTGCCTACCGCACTGTTTGAGATAGTTGATGACGTCACGTTGCCCTTGGCGATCTGCGTGCGCTATGGCAACGTCCAGTGCTATTCGACCCTTCTTGGTTGCTATGCGGTGGTCGGCTCCGTTTGAAATCAACCATTTCAGGGTTTCTGTCAAATTCAGAAGATACTATTCTCCTTAAACAGACAGACAGACAGACAGAGAGGAGTGGTAGGGCGGAGTGGTGGTGGAGGGGAAGGAGGGGACTCCGAGTGAGATGGGGAATGAGAGGGAAAAGGGAATGAAAGGGAATGGGACAGAAAATTGTGTGGGTTTGGTGACGTCAAGTCCTCATGTACGTAAACCAGCATAAGGGATTATTCGGACGCTATATACACAGCTTTTCTCTTCACCTAAGGCATCACGTAGACGCTTAGATTCTTCATATAGCGCCTTTATTTCGCCTACCCAGATGTCCGTTTCTGGCTGCATGATGTAGCGCCGTCTGACCATTTGGATCGACGTCATTGATGTCGTAACCAAACTCCACCAGCAACTGAAATATTATAATTACTCAGATAAATCAGCTAACTAATTTATTATTTAAGAAATATAAAAAGGTAATATTGAATCTAGCCCACGAAAAACAGACAGATACAGACAGACACATATAGACACAGAAAGACTGACAGTCAGACACACACATACAGACACACACACACACAGATAGACATACAAGTTCTCTATGTGGCCATACCTTCATAAAGTAAGTATGTCCGTTGGCTGATGCGATGTGGAAAGCAGTTCGGCCAGTGATATCTTTGTCATCGACCTTCTGATTGCAAAGACACAAATGAAACAAGAAAAGTTAGGCCTAAATAATCATAATCGTGCATTTAGGCCTATAACATAATATAATACAACTTAACATAGCATGACATAACATAACATAATTAAATATAACATAACATAAAGTATCATAGTAAAACGTAACATGACGCAACATGATAACATGACATAATATAACATGACATAACTTAACATAACATAATAAAACATAAACTTAACATAACATAAAAGCCCCAAACCTGGATAAATGAGGAGGGCGACGCCAATCATCTTGTTATGAATAGCGTCGTCTTTAAACTCGTAATTGTAATCCCGAGATTTCTACAGCGCCCAACTTAAGCCATGTCACGGGGACCAGCTTATTCACAGACGCTCAGTCAAAACAAAATCTACAAGCAAAAGGGTTCGGTTCCAGGTCAAGATCCAAGAGTCGGGCAGAGAGACAGCGTGGCAGCTACGGTGGGTGATGTTTGGGATGGGAGCGGCAACAGAGATAAGAGGAAATGGGGAGCAAAGCTTCTAAAGATATTATTATATAGAGTATTGTTATTTCTAGGTTAATGCATATGTATGAGGCTGACCTGACCGCTGTTGAGGGCATCTCGAAGTTCTCTTGAGTCTCCGTTGAAAGCTGCCAATATGAATAGAAATTAAAGCAGTTAACTGCTGCATATTCATGATAATCATTAATATTTAGATATTCATTTGCATGGACCGATGATGGAAACTCAGCCACCGCCGTACTCAGGTAGTGCTAGTCTCAAGCTTGGATAAAGGAGGAGGGCGACGTCAGCGGCCTTTGATGTCATTAGATGTCGTTAAACACTGGAACTACTATTACTTTTCGATGATGGACTAGCCAATAGCTAAATTAATGCATTGGTGTCTCGCAGACTTGATTACTGTAACGCACTTTACATTGGTATCACTAAAGGAGATCTGCACAAATACAAAATCGCTCAAAACTCTCAATTGCGACTAAATATCAACCAGCTTGTTAAACCAATTTTACATTACCCTACCTTCCCTTTTGAGGAGTCCTTAATGGATAACTCCCACCCCAATGTTTCATGCTCCCCTACATACTAATAAGTATTTTACCCGATCAACGAATTCCCTGACTTTTGTTGTATGCCACGCACCACTCGGGTTTCGAACTCTCGTGCGTTCTCGGCAGCTGATCAAAAAGCTTTTCAATTCGTTGTCCAGTTCGGTTAGTTAGAGTTACTGTCGATTACGTGATGTCTCAGATCATTGTAAATATACAAGTTTATCGAAACCTCATTTATGTAGGATTGGCAAGAGACGATTTAAAGGTGTGTAAGCAGAGCGTAATATTTTTGGTACAAAAGAAGGTTCCACGACATCTTGTGACTGCCACAGCCGTTGACGTCGACCTTAACTTGAATCTATTTGTTAAAATTGAACTGTGTGTGCCTGTACGTGTAGTTTCTGTTTAACGACGTTGTGTCATAACGAAGATAATTAGCGTCGCCCTCCTCCTTTAGTCAGGCTTGGGACTGGCACCCCCGAAATATAAGCATGGGCTGAGTTCAGTCACTAGTTACCAACGTTTACCGACATCTTATGGTATCAAAGGCCGCTGACACCGATCGGGAAAAATTTGTACAATTTTTACTATAGTGAAGTTAACTGAGTTCAGTAGGAGCAGTTTCCAGTGTTTAACGACATCTTATCGTTGCCAGGGCCGTTGAAGTCGACCTCGCCTTTCTTTATCAAACGCATACAAATATTTTGAATTGAGTTGAAGCAAGAAGCAGTGTTTAACGTAAGATCCCCAATAGAAACATTGAATTGAACCGATATAAAAAGTAACTTATAGTTAAGATACACACACATAAAAAGGTGTGCAAATTTTTAGGCAAATATTAAATTTTCATATTGTGCGAACGACTTATTCCGTTCCTCGAGGCACGTTTGTGAATTTCACGACTTATTACGTCATGGCATAGAGCTACATGGCTTATAATATGCAAGTTGTTTCAAAAAACAGTGCCATTGAAATTGAAGGTGCACTCAGGTCATAGCATATGATTATTTTTCGTACCCGCTTCGTGGATGTTCGGAGTTTTCCGCTGAGGCTTCGTGAGAGTCATGTCCTTTCGCCAGAAACGCATCAGTTACATTCGCTGTAGAAGACAGTTCACGCAATAATCAATTAAAAAATTATTAATTTATTAATATTTTGCTAATAGTGTACAAGATCATAATATACGACGTTATATGAGTTTGCAATGAGATTCTCTCCATGTGCATGTAACACGAAACATATCCTTTCTTATTAATTAGCACGTACATAAAAGACCCTTTTACGAGAACATAAGGTAATTTGTAAGGTACAAGATGTCGTTAAACACCGGATACATGCATACATACATACATACATACATACATACATACATACATACATACATACATACATACATAGGACTACATACATACGTACATACATATATACATGCATACATACTTACGTACATAAATACATACATCATACATACATATATACATATATACTTAATACATACATACATATATCATGCATACACACGTACATACATACATACATACATACATACATACATACATACATAGGACTACATACATACGTACATGCATACATACAAGTATACGTACATACATACATATATACATACATATATATACATATATACATACATATATACATACATCATACATACAACCATACACATACATATACATACATACACATACATACATATACACATACATACATATATACATATATACATAATACATACGTACATACATACAGGAGGCAGCGAGTATCCGCTAGAAACCCAGAAGCCGAATGCATATTAATCTGCAATCGATAAACGGGTGCGTACTTGTGTTGCCTTCCGTTTCAAAATTCACAATTTCGGTGAAGACGAATCGCATATAACGCCAGCGAATCTCACACGCATTTAAGCCGCCTGTGTTATTATTCAACTGCTGCTCTGTACTGAAACCTAACAGCTATGACACACTAGCTGTGTCACATGTAACTGCCAGTCAGTGCTACTGCTGTTTTGCTATATAGCTAACGGATGCACTACTGCTGCGATTGACTGCGATGTGGTCATTTGTACGTTGATTGCGCGCTCAATGGCCTTCAAGCACAGCATGCATGCCTGTGTTTCTGGCTCTCTCTCTCTCCCTCTCTCTCTCTCTCTCTCTCTCTCGTTTCCTCTGCCTGCCTGCCTGCCTGCCTGCCTGCCTGTCTGTGTGTCTGTCTGTATCTGTCTGTCTGCGCATCTGTCTATATTATTACTTATATATCGTTTCCTCTGCCTGCCTACCTGTCTGTGTGTCTGTCTGTCTGTGTCTGTCTGTCTGCGCATCTGTCTATATTATTACTAATATATCGTCTCTCTTTTGCTATCGTTTACTCTTTCTGTATACATATGTATAGCATGTATAGATTAGTACATATACATATATATATATATACACACAAACATATATATACAATATATTCTCACAGGCCATATTAAACGTTTAGTCTTGCAAGGCGAGTAGCGGCGATGCTGTTGGCTCCAAGCCTTTGATTGATTGAAGGAAGGAAGGAAGGACAGAGGGAGACAGAGGGAGACAGAGGGAGACAGAGAGACAGCTGCATGCTAACCAGCCATTATGCGCAGTCTTAGGCCTTAGTGTAGGCCTTATTAGGCTATCGTATGCCGGACTATTAAGGCATACTAAAAAATGTAAATGTACATTGCGCATTTTGCAATGAATTATTGGACTACCTGTATGTACGTATGAATGTATGAATGTATGCATGTATGTATGTATGCATGTATGTATGTATGTATGTATGTATGTATGTATGTATGTATGTATGTATGTATGTATGTATGTATGTATGTATGTATATATGTATGTATGTATGTATTCATGCACCTGAGAATTTTGTGTAGCGCCTTATTCTTACCTTTCAGAGGCGCGGATAATGCGAGAGATACAGAGTGAAATATTTATGTTGGTCTATGCATGTAAACCAGTGGCTCTATATAAATGTCGATAGAACAGTAACGATATGCACTGAGGCACAGGTGAAAATGCTAGATTATTTCCTGCCGTCACCTTAGCGCAGGCATCTTGATTGTCTCCTGCTTCCGCAGCCGTTGCTTCCGAGACAGGTGTAGCATCTCCAGTGCACAGGTAGTGATTGCATTGCTGACTATCGGCTTCTTACTGGGAAATCCTCCACCAACAACTGCTGTCGGCTTATGGGTGGGATTTGGGAATTTGACCATGTTTCACGTTTCGTGCGTGGCGTACGTGCTTCAATGGTTGCCTATTTTGAACATATTGAAATTAAGGTTTCTGTGTGTGTTTGGCGATCCCATTGGCCTGGCTACCCACCATTATCGTAATCGTAATCGTAAGCTCGAGATTTCTACAGCGCCCAACGAAAACTAAGTCGCGGGAACCAGCTTATTCACAGGGGCTCAGTCAAAACAAAATCGATAGGCAAAAGCGTTCGGTTCCAGGTCAAGATCCAGGAGTCAGGCAGTCAGACAGTAGGACGGCTACCGTGGATGATGTTTGAAATTGAAGGGAGAAGAGAGATAAGGGGAAGAGGAAGAATCAGGATAAGACTTTTGGAAAAGAAGTGTTTTCAGTCTTGAGTGAAAGACCTGCGCAGAAATTGAAAGAGGTGAAGTGTTGGTGAGCGTATGATGGATCAGATAATTGTCGTAATTCTGGCGGGAGTTCATTCCAGAGGGGTGGGACAGCTATGGCTATGGAGCGATTTCCAAATTTTAAGGATGATTTGACTGGAGGGCGGAGAAGTGTTAGGACAGACGCGGAGCGGGTTGAACGGAGCGGTTGAATTGTAAATAATTGACGAATATAGGAGGGTTGAGAGGATTTAAGTAGGCTATGGTGTAGGTAAGGGAAATTACTAAAAATTGCTGAACTCGCTGTAGATTTAAAACGTCTCTCTGTTGTGCTATTTTAGATAGAGTAGCATTTAAGATTCAGTACATTTTCGAGTGAAATTCGAAGTCGCTGACCTTGGCAGCCACAAGATGTCGTTAAAAACTAATAATTACTATGGAGTGGTTAAGCGAAAGACAAATGCAAAATTTCTTCCTCTTGTCTTATTTATCCTAGAGTTGCTTTCCGCCAATGGATTAAGTTACAGTGTATTACAAAATATTGTAAGTATGTGTACAAGGTCGATATCAACGGCCCTGGAATCCACATGATGAAATTTGACACTTAAATCTACTAGAAAAGGCTCAGATGTTAAAGACACCTTTAAACAGATTCTTCTGCTATTATATATAATTCGGTTGCACACACTCGACCGTTTTATGCCAATATATATGCTGTACAAACGGTCTAGGTCAACGGCATTTGTATTCGCAAGATGTCGTCGAAGAAACTGAAAACTACTGCGAGGTGGCAAGCTTACGTTTATGAAGGTCGAAACCTTTACAATCAATTGCTTTCAACAGCGACTTAGTTCAAGAGGCATAGGCCTACCTATGGTAAGGAAATGTTCACAGCAACGGTCCTGTTAGATGTTGTCGAAAACTGGAAACTATAGATCTGTACTCTTAAGTGTTCACATGTAAAGTATCAGTGTTGCGATTGTAATGTTATTTAAGTCGTCGAAATTTACTTCTGCATTTATTAAGCGCCACTATCTAATGAATAAGCATCAGTCGATGGTGATGAGGACTTGTGAATGAAGGACTTGCTCAAGGTCCCTATACAGAAACCGTCTCACAGGAAGAAACTAGAATTCGTACTCGCCGCATTACAAGCCGGAGCTTCTACACAATCGACTACCATGACCTATATACACGCAGAGAGCTTCTACCCAATCGGCTACCGTGACCTACATACAAGCCGAGTGTTACTATGGCCCTTGAAGTGTATCAGCCTGCGCAAAAGATGGGCGTGTGAGAGACCGGCAGCTAAATGCAATCATCCGCAAATGCTAAGTTAATGGAGTAGATTCTTTGCCAGGTCGTTGTTCAGAGAGGTCAAGTCCATTTTACGTCAAAAGCTGATTGGCTTTCGTTTTTATGAGACAGCGATCCCCATTCGGATACACTCAAAGTTATTCCAGCAAACATAAAACTTGTCCGCGATACAAACTAACAATTTCCGCCTTACCTTACTGCATGGCACTTCTAAGTTTGATCCATTCAGAATGATCATCCTACACCGAAATCGGCTTTTTCGGATATTATATAATTAAAAGCGTGTCAGAAGGCAGTATAGTCTCCCTGATCTAGATTTTCGTATGGCGCTGAGAAATTTAGATTATTTTCTGATTATTTTGATGCAGTTTCAGCCACCCATCTAACAAAAAAGTACGTTTGCTACCTTTATTAAAAGGAAAATTACGATGCTACAAAAATTATTCGGTCGGAGTTGATAACGGAACTGGCGCACGCCTCTAATTTCTACCTGTGACCCTATCAAACATGGCGGACAAACATAGTTTGTGGGCGAGCATCTCGTTATAGGTTCAATCGTTTACTCTGTAGTTTAAATAACATAGCTAATAAAACCAGAAGAGATCAGATGCCCGTGTTTGTCTTTTATTTTCTGGTGACATAGCAAAATATCGTGATTAAACCTGGTGTCACTTGCCACATCTCTCGGAAGTAGGCCTCTATCGGCAACGGGTCCATGGTCATGTGTCTGTAGGTATTTAATTCTTCCTAGTATGGTGTGATCATCTGTGCCCAGACAGGCGCAGGTTTTCATTTCGATATTTTATTTACGGCTGATTGGTCCGAAGTAAAGATTTGGTCAGAGTCATAGGTCGTTTTGTAGAAAATTATGTCCTGTCACCTTGGTTTTGCAAAAGATTAATGAACTGGCGATACAGTTCAGAGAGTGCGTGAGCATGAAATATAGGGCAGATATCTGTTAGCTCGTTGGTCTCAATGCTCGATGCTCTGATGTCACAGTTACCGGAAGACTCGGTTGTCATCCACACTGCCGAAATAAATTTGACAGGTCCGTCACATTCCAGATCATCCGAGAAAAACACATGCAGTTCCGTTGCAGCTGGTGAAGGAAACATGCCGTTATATAACAGTTACTCAGGGGTTTCAGAACACCCCTTTGTTGATGCAGAACATTCTTGTGCAAACAATGCCCCCTCTCAAGAATTGGATCTGTCCACTTCCGATGATGACAAGCTCGCATCAGAGCCTGGCTCAGAAGATCAAACCCATGCAAATGGTTATTCACCTGGAAAAAATTATAATTTACCAAAACAGGAATCGGAAAACTCGTTCGATTCTATGGTTGTCATGCTTGATGGTGTAACGACCACGATGTCTTCATCGCAGTCGTCGTCAACAGAATGTCTTTCATTATCAGAAGGCAGTTTGCCGACGCTTGATGCAATGCATAAAATCAATGATGAGGGTCATAATGTACAGGATGTCAATGACCAAACTGGTCTTGTTAAAAACGGAACAAACGACGAAGTTCAAATTGCTGATAGAAACAGTGGAAACAACAAAAGCTGTGAAATCTCAACTGACGTGGGAGAGAGAGAGGTGGAAGCTCTGTGCAAGAATCCGAGCAGTTCAAACGAGATGGAGCTCTCTTTAGATGCACCTGCACCGATTGGAACCACATCGAACTTTTTCGCACCCGACCAAAATCATCTCACCTGCAGCAACTTAGCCGAGTGCCCTCACAAAAGCGACGATGAACAGCTTGAAAAAAGTACTGAACATTCGTCCACGGCCGAGGATCAAGATTTGGATGGGATGGAGGCTGTCGACCTCTCGTCTACAGATGGCACAAGCGAGGCCTCAAAAACCGGTGATGACGGCAGCCACCCAGTCTCCGAAAGCATCTATTCAACCCAAGGCAGCGAGTTGAAAAGCCCAATGGGTGGAATCGGAGACCACCTTGTTGATAGTATCCTAAGACAGATAGACGATGAAGACGGTGAGAGCGTCATTCTTCGGAGGAAGGAATCGCGACCAAACAGCGTCCGACTGTCAGCAATATCTCTCACTGGTCAGGGAATTACTGGTTGCAGCACACCTGTTGGAAGGTTGAGCAACTTTGGTGTAATCGGTGATGAGGTTGACCTTGACGAAACCCAGTTTGTCGAGATTAATCTCCAGTCGTGCAATTCAGACAGCAGAGTGTCGAACGATCGTTCGGCTTCGGGGGATTCAAGTTCCCTGTCCAGTTTTGCCTCCAAGACGTCGCGCATTGGGAATTTCCTTGCGAGGTACGCTATTTGATGATTCTTGCAGCGTATTTAGGTGATAGTAATTGTAAACTTGAGATTTCTACAGCACCCAACGAAAGCTAAGTTGCAGGAACCAGCTTATTCACAGGCGCTCAGTTAAAACAAAATCGATAAGCAAGAAGGGTTCAGTTCCAGGTCAAGATCCAAGTCAGGTGGGCAGGCAGTCAGATGGCTTCAGTTGGTGGTGCTTGGAATTGGATCTGCAGGACAGATAAGGGAAAGAAGAGGAATCAGGATAACTCATAAAGCGATTTGCACTGAAGAATTACCTTTATGTTTACACTTCTTGCATAACAGGTATGTTACCTTCCCTTTGTTTTACTTTTTTGCTTATTTCTGCAGGAACTTCACTTTGAAGAAATCTCGGGAGAAGGACGAAGATGACCCGTCGTCTGATGTTCTTGGATGGAAACTCTTTGGCCGCGTTCCTCCAAAACAGGCGCCAGAGGGCGGTCTCGCAGATATTCTCAATGAATATAAGACAAAAGTTTTTCCGAAGCTGGCTGCTGACAAGGACCTTGGTGTTCGAAGGTCCTCCAAGGAAGTTCCATCCACAACTGCTCTCATACTGCAACCCAGACCAAGGTTTCTGTATGAAGATGCTACGGGGTTGATTTGTATTTAATAACAAAAATGCTTAATAAACTCTTTTTGGGGCCTGTGCTGATGACTAACGGTATGTCTAGTTCTGCTACAGCTTTGGCTGCCATAAGATGTCTTTAAATGTATGTTATATTAAAACAGTAATATTACACATTGTTAATACAGTTTTAAGTTCAATGAATATTTTATTTCTGTTGGAATGTTTTCTTTTTTTGCAGTGGTCTTCCATCTAAAGACCCAGATGAAGAACTAAAACACAAGATGATGTATGAAGAGATGGTTGAGGGAGCACGCAAAAGTGGTACGGGTTTAGAGTTTTCACACGGTGGCGTTGGGCGGTCGGTAATTCTGAGCATCTCTCGTTGTGTTGTGCCGTTTAGTGCAGTTAATTTTGTTTTCTTTGATCGTGAGAATGGGTGTCCAATCCTTTTCCTTGCCGTCTAATCTTCATTTATAAACTTGTCTAGAGAATGGTAGTGGAACAAATTCTGAAATGTATTTGGCCCTGGTGGATATTTGAACCACCACAGCTCTTGATTAAGCTTGGAACCTTTGACTTGTGGCGACTCAGGGGATCCTGTGGATTCTCTACTCGTAAACTCGAGATTTCGCCCAATGAAAGCAAAGTCGCGGGAAGCAGTTTATTAACAGGTGCTCTGTCGAAACAAAATCTATGGGTAGAAAGGGTTTGGTTCCAGGTCAAGATCCAAGAGTCAGGCAGTCAGATGGCAGTGGTGGATGGTGTTTGGAATTTATAGGATCAGTGGAAGATGAGTGTTTTCAGTTTTCAGATGTTGATGACACAGCAGGGATAGAATTGATGTTATATTGATGCATGCTATGTGGTGACTCCATAAATTCTTTATGTTTGAAGAGCAAAAGGAAGCCAAGCTGAAGAAGAAACAGCGTGAGCAGCAGATACGACACGAGGAAGAGTTGTCTGCTGCTGTTAGAATCTGGAACATGGAAATTCTGCCGTTCTGGGAAACTACGTGAGTTTCAGCCGTCGTTCTTCATTTTGTTCCACTTCTTCATTTGACCATTGTTTTTTGCCATTTAATCTGCTATCAACTTTGATCCGTATACATGAATGGCATTCAGATCACACTTGTCTGTTGACCAAATGTGACGGTGCAACTTTAACTTAATATATTTACATATTTGTAATGTATTTATAACAGTTTCACAGCAGCTGTCTTAGCTCACGGAAAGTGCAAAACAGGAGCTAGGTAAAAAGCTGGAAGCTTATGCAAGATGTGGCACATGTTTCTTGTTTTGTGTTATTTTGAACCGTCCTCGAGCCGAGGATTCGCTGCACCACGGACAATTTTCTGCCATCTGGTTCTGTCCCTCGTCTCCTGTAATAACTGGTCGAATGATAATTCGTGTATGCATTAAACAATGCTGTTGTCTTTTTTACAGAAAGAATTCCAAGAGAACTCAGGATTTGTGGTGGAAGGGGATTCCGCCAAGCATCCGAGGAAAAGTCTGGAAGCTGGCGATCGGCAACGATTTGAATGTGACTGCAGGTCAGTGCTGGAAGATGGTGTCTCGTGTGAGTTGACTCTGAACTGGTTCCACTGAAAGGATTTTGATGGTTCTACTTTGATTTGATTTGATTCGTCTAGTCACTGATACTGTGTGTGTTGTGTGATACGGTGGTCTGTTCGGTAGCGCTCTGACTCGGTAATCCAACGATTGTGGGTTTGAGCCAACTGAGTGGACACCAGGTAACAACCCTGACAAGTTTTTCTTGCACACTTGTCTTGTGTATATCATTGCAAATTAGCGACTTTGTAACCAACCTGAATTATTGCTTATCTATTTGACTTTTTAGAACTGTATGAGATATGCCTTGTGCGTGCCAGAGAAAAACTGAAGATATTGCGAGACGTGGCTGTTGGATCAGACACCGACAGTCTTTCATCACTTTCCAGTTAGTGTTGATGCAGTGTGGCTGAATATTTTAAGAACATTCTCTGACTATCAGTCTTAGTATCGGATTTTTAAAACTGATGTTTTTGTAGCTTATCCAAGACCTAAATTAATGTAATGAAGTTTATATATATGTGTTGACACATTCTCATAATCTCATACGAGACAAATACCTTACACTTATGGGACAGATATCTTCATCTCACAAGACAAATACCTTATTCTCATGGAAGACAAATATCTTATTCTCATAGGAGATAAATACCTTATTCTCAAGGAGACAAATACCATATTCTTGTAGGAGATAAATACCTTATTCTTATTGGAGAATAATACCTTATTCTCTTAGGAGATAAATACCTTATTCTCGTCGGAGACCAATGCTTTATTCTCATAGGAGATAAATACTTTACTCTGATGAGACAGATATCTTCATTTTACGAGACTAATACCTTATTCTCATAGCAGAGAAAGACCTTATTCTCATAAGAGCTAAACAACTTGGCATTTACCATTCTGCTGAGTTATAAATAAATGTATTTTGTGTTGCTTTTCCAGTGGAGGCAACTGGAAACCGCGAGTCGAGCGTCGATCTTATCCAGCTGGACGTCTCGCGAACGTTTCCACAGCTGTGTATATTTCAGGCGGTAAGTATTTCCTTTTTATCGATCTGCTTGAAGTCTCTATTAGAAACTTTTCTGCTTGCACTAAGTGTATTTTTAACGCTGCAAGAACTACTGGTGGTCCTGAGTGTATTTATTATTTTATTTTCATTTATTATCTCCCGGATTTATTGTTGACCTGTAGCAGTTCAACTCAACTTCTTCAACAGATTGTGTTTGTGATCTGAGATTTAACTTCAAAAGCACCATTGATTGGTTCTTGTGCTGTATGATGGCACACTGTATTATTATTATTATTTTTATTATTATTATTTTTATTTTTATTATTATTATTATTTTGCATTTATTACACAAGCAAGGTCAGTAAGATATTTAATGAATAACGAATATTATGTGAGATGTTGATTAATGTGTACTTTTTTCCAGGGTGGACCATATCACAAACTGCTTCAGGGTTTACTTGGGGCGTACGTCTGCTATCGACCAGATGTTGGCTATGTGAGTCAGGCATTTTTTCTGTATGAACTTTGAAGAATCTGACCTGTTTACATTTGATCTGACCTCTCTAGGGTTAGATATTTTGTGCATGACTGTCTGTTGAACTGTCGATAAAGAGATTGCAGTTCATTTCCATACTAGGGCAGAAGGGCTTTTCAAGATATCTGCTTCTGTTGCACCCCGTTGCGAACTTGGCCGTGAAATGAGTACGCTTTCAGTGGGAAAATCTTACAGAGTGGGAGAGGACTGGTCACCGGATTTTGTATGCCAAGGCTAAGAAAGTGAAGTCGCTAATGCTTCATACCCATGAATGCCTCTCGGGTTAAATTAAGGGTCTGTTCTTCTTTTGCTACTTTTGCGATCATATCTTGTTTAACCTGACCTACTTTTATTTGAATTCTTGGTTTACATACATACACATGCATACATACATATATACGCACGCACTTACATACATACTCGTGCATTGTTGGTACATCACATCACTTTGAATTACGTTAATAATAATAATAAGACGATTTATGTAGCGCCATAGCCCGACTGAGGCAGAAGAAAAGGGTGCTGTACGTGAGTTCAAAAAACAACAACAGTCGTAAGATACCTTAAAAAGAAATGTCTTGAGCCGTGACTTGAATGTGTCCAGGGATGGGGCATTCGTCATGTGTTCAGGAAGACTGTTCCCTGCGTTGGGTCTGGCAGAGGAGGACATTACCATACGTTACATAGCGTGGCCTAATGTTTCAGGTGCAGGGAATGTCGTTCTTGGCTGCGGTGCTTTTGCTAAACATGGACGACGTCAGCAGCTTCATCTGTTTTGCAAATCTCCTCAACAAACCGTGTGAAGTCGCCTTCTTCCGACTCAATGAAAACCTGGTACGTTGCCTTCGTCAGCAGCTGCTGCTGCTGCTGCCCTATGGTTTGTAGCTGCATTGGCCTCCAGACAAAGTCTAAAAACATCGTTTGTGTCATGTTAAATGCTATTAATGTTTAAAGGTTTTTTGCATAATGCAAAGTCAATGTATAAACTTTTGGTTGAATTACTTTGTACGTATGTATATATTTGTGTAGGTATGCGTGCATGAATATATGTATTTAGCTGAAAAATACTGTCTTTATCTGGGTCGCCTGTTGCCCGATTTTTAACTGCATGTCTGAGGTACTGTGAGTCGCACCAACAAGTCTTGCAGAGCAGATGAGAGCCTTTTATTTAATGTTATATTCCTTTGTCTCATTTTACAGAACGCTATGCCTGTATGTGTTACAGATGAAAGCGTATTTTGATACGTATCAGGTGTTTTTCAAAGAAAATCTCCAGAAGCTATATGCACATTTCGAAGCCCAGCATATCACTCCAGACCTCTACATTATCGACTGGTAAGTGGATGCGTATGCATTTATGTGGGGCCATATTCGAGGTCCCTACATTCAAGTTTCCTCATCCTCTTCTCCCCAAAATTGTGTAATTATTGCAGTTTAGGACCGTCCGTTAGGTAAGCATGTTTCCAGCACATTGTGAAGTTCCCTGAAAGGAGCTACATGAATGCTTTGATAAATCCATTGAGGTACTTATTCACCACAAGATCTAATCTGATCTCTTCTGGGAACTTCGATTGTGGCATAATCATAACACTCAGTGCACAACAAGACATCAATCAACAGTTGCTTCTAAGCGAAATCACCTTGAAATTGCAATCATTTGGACAAAAGCAAAACCAATTTTCTGGGGTCCTAGATATCAGAAAACCGGCTAAAGAGGATAAGCAAACCAAAGGAGATTAGATTTTAGTCCAGACCTGAACAACATCAGAGAATTAGCTGAGCAGGCAAAGTGACAGCATGTGTTCTACAGTCTTGGACCAAAAACATGAAACCCATGATCCTGGTAAATGATGCCTTTTTTTCTGCACTGACCATACATATGTCTGTATCAAGATGCTTTATATAGCGCCTTGTAGGGTCTCTCAAAAGAGCGGCTCATAGCTAAATAACGATGTAAACAAGACAGTTTGGAAATCTTTGCTGAACTGTCGGATGCAATAGAACGAATGTGAAGTGAAAGACTGTTCTAAGACGAAGACACAATGTTCTTGAGCTGAAGTAACGGGAATTGAACGAGTAAATGATGAAGCTGTTTTTTCTACACACTGAGTCTGTAAATGATGATGCTGTCTTTTCTAGGATGTATACGCTGTTTGCAAAGTCCTTGCCGCTAGATGTCGCTAGTCGTGTTTGGGACGTGTTCTGTCGCGACGGAGAGGAATTCCTCTTCAGAACTGCCTTGGGTGCGTTTTTGTTCTTCTTCTAACAGCGCTGATGATGTTGATAATTAAGTAAGGAAGTGATTTGCTAATTACTGAGCTAAATTTATTAATTGACCTAATTACTAATTACTTATGGATCCTGATTCCTTCAGGGGCTGGTGTGGTGCTATTTGATTGACACAAGTGATTGAATTTTTAGCTGGCTGATTGACTGCATCATTCATTATTCATTCATTTGATTAACTGATTTTATGGAATATTCTGATTGATTAAGTTGATTAATCTTTTGGTAGGTTAGAATAATCAAATTGATTGATTGAGTTGACTAATTGGCTGGTGTTATTGACTGACTAAATGAAGAAATGAATGATTGAATGAATGAATGATATATCAAGTTGGTTCAGTTGACTGAGTGATTGATTGATCTAGTGATTGACTGATTGGATTGATTTAGCGAGGAAGTGATTGCATGATTGATTGAGTGGTTGAGTTTTTGAATTGACTGATAGATAGATTGATTGATTGATTTGATTGCATGATTGATTGATTGATTGATTAGGCATACTCAGGCTGTACGAAGACATTCTTTTGCACCTGGACTTCATCCATCTCGCTCAGTTCCTGACCCGCCTCCCAGAGAACATTTCTGGCGTCGAACTGTTCCAGTGCATTGGACAGATACGGATGCAGGTCAACAAGTGTTCCTTCGCGCAGGTCTTCGCCAAGAACCAGTGTCCATGATAACGTGCTGGTTCCCTGCTGGATCCAGAGCGTGGCACCATGGACCAACAGATGGATGGTGCATCCCAGGTGGTGATATTTATTCCCATATCATGACAGCCTGATTGGTTTCCAAGCCTGTGTCGGATGTAATATTGTGATTCGTATTATTTTCCAAGTTGCAATGAAAACTTGTTTTTTTCTATTAAAAGTAAATGTGATATACGATTATTTTGTTACACGAATTTGCTGCAGTGGTGAGGCTGACCAGGGATGGGAATCTGACCCCTCTTTTCCTCCAGGCAGTGCTTGAGATTTGCGTTAATTTGATTAGAGATTGTTTATACATTTAGGGCAACCATGGCACCCCTGCTGCCCAATTGTACCCGGATTAGGTAATGAAACTCCCGATTTCTAAAGAAGTTCTTGTTTCACGTTCTTGCTTTTGGAATATCTTGGTCTGATCATTTTATGCAGCACTTTTGTCTGATGTGCTTAATGGTTTAGAGGTTAACATGCTGTCTATCCTTGCGATGGTTCTTTGCTGCCATCCCCTGAAGAATGGTAGGCTGAGTTGGCTGAGATGCCTTTGGTATTCCATATACGGTCACTTGTGGGGCACAGTAGTCGATTGGATAGAGCGCTTGGCTTGTAACAAGGAGAGTATGGGTTCGAGCCTCATTCCCTGAGGTGGTTACCGTGTAGGGGCCTTAAGTAAGGTCCTTAACTTGCAATTGCCTGGTGCCATCTGTTGATGCTTTGTGATTAGATAGTGGCGCTTAGTGAATGCAGAAATAATAACCCGTCCAAGTAATAATCTTGCTCAGCTCCGTAGCCCTGTTTCACGTTTACAGCCTCTGCACTTCGGGAATTTTTCGAAGGTATCGGATATCTTTTGATACGGTGCAAGTCATCTGACACGTTTCGCGTTTGTTGTTAGCTTAAGATGCATTGGTTGTGGTCTGAAATTTAAAAGCTGTGATTTGATTTTAACATAGTTGCATTGTAACATAATTGTAACATGTAACGTAACATAATGCAGCATGATGTACTGTTGTTACTGTAAAATTTTACCCATCATTTAGGATCTTTGGATGCATTTGAAAGCAGTGCCTGAGCACTTACATGATATTACGATTGCTATTACATGTATTACTAATGCGAAAGTGCATTTGTGTTCTTCAGTGTGTCTTCTCTGCGGTGTACCACGCCCAGCGGAAAGTAAAACAAATCCGAATATCTAATCCGATCCAGAACCTTCTATAGCACCTTTATTGTAATAATATATATATATAAAATTTTTAATAATAATAGAAAATTATTATGATAGTAAAAATAATATTTACCTAATGTAGGAATGATCTTCAGGATTTAAAAATGATTATTGTTATAACTTTATTTAATTTTATAAAATTATTATTTTTATTAGTGTTGCCCAAGGTAAAAATCATCCCTCAGGAAGTTTAACATTCTTGTTGCCAAGGATTTAAAAAAACGATTATTATTACTTTATTTTATAAAATTATTATTATTATTGGACGTATTATTAGAATATCATTAGTTTTACCCAAGGTAAAAATCAACCCTCAGGAAATTTAACATTTTTGTTGCTTATTTTTTAAGTAATCATTTATGTGCAACTTTCTGTGGACCACTGCGCCAAAAAACCAAAGCGCCCTGCGGTATTTTCTGTTTCAAATTGTCGATTGTTTTGACCAGAATTTGAATGGATTATTATTTAGACAACATATCAGCACCAGATGAGATCAGACGTTGCACAATCTGTGACTTGATTAACGTGTAGTTTAGAAAGTTACTGTTGTAGAGAATGCACGATGTGGCGTTATATAAACAATCGTAGCATTTCTGAGAAAGGCACAGTCGTTTATTTTACTGTTTATTCATGTAATCTGGTAGTTTACGGTGTAATTCAGTGTAATAGGTGTACTTTAGTGTACTCTGTTATTCGAAGTAATGCCTTAGTTTATGTGTAATTTACAGGAATACATTACTGTGTTCAGTTCTGTGTAGTGTAAGTGCAACATTCCACTCTTGGTGACTGGCACATGCATTTACGACGCTTGAAATCGTCTCCTTTGTAATTAGGTCAGTTTACGCTGCAGAGGTCATATCTTGACACAGAAATGAATTGAATTTTGTGTCTGCCAATTTCTCTACTGTTGGGAGGTGTCTCTCTGGAAAATTCTTCAAGATTTCCTTTCAAATTTGTCTGCTTAAACTAAACAGCCTTGTTACTGTGATCTATGCGTTGCTGAATGGGTTTGCTTCTCACGGTAAAAAGTTTGCGATAACCAAAGAACACAGTTCTTTTATTAACTAACAGTTCATGTCATGTTTGCCTGTCAGGCGAACAATCCTTTGGTCTCGGGACCACACTTGTAAGGAGCTTCTATAAAAGCATGCTAAGAAGTGTTACGTTTACCTTTACGATTCTGAAGAGTTTCTGTAGAGGCGTATTTAACACGTTACTTTTATGATTCTCAAAAGTTTCTGCAAGAAAGTGTTTCCTGTACTTTTTATATCAAAATGCAGCTCCTAGTTGTGGATAGGCTTCCGTGGCGTAGTTTTGGCATTTTAGGGGAAAACAAGGCCTTGGAAAGAAATATGTCCTTTGTAAATCTAATGGGGTTTGACCAAAAAACTGTTATGAGAGCAAGGACTGGACCCACCGGCTTTCATAGGAAATGGAACAACCATTTTGTTGAGTAGTGTTTAAGCCCGATCTCCATTGCCTACGGGTGTGTTAAGCAGCGGGTGTTGTGCGGTTGGATGGACATCGGCCTGAACGTTTACGAAACAGCCCAGAATTCTGAATATTCCACCGTTAATTCGTGTTTGTTAATATATTTTGCATGTGTTCGTGCATAGCGTGTCATTTCTTACTATTTTATTACTGTTGGCCAGTTACTGCTTTTAATGTACTTTCACACAGTGCAAAAGCTGACCTAGGGGCAGTCCACGGCCCATTTGATTTTAGGAACCCACACCCCATCAGGTTGGACCCCAAAACTAGAGCAAGCAAGCAAGGGTTGTCTTCCAACATCGATGGCCTATGATGCCATAAGAAGATGTAAAACATTGGAAGCAGTGTATCGCTTTCTGAGGAAAAAATGCGTACAGAAGCGATATAATATCCCAACCTTGTCATACTTTTTGCGTCGATATAAATATCATTACCATTAAATTTAGAAATCAACTGTATTGCATTTTTGTGAGCCAGGTAGCAACTTGAAATTCCTTTGTCACCAGAACATGTGACATGTTCTACGTAACATGTTTTTGAAAATCTGATTTTCATTTCAGCCCAGTGTCGTTAAATTAATTTTTTCAGTGAATCGTTCGAGTGAGATCCTTCCGTTTAAAATTAGTTTCTATGTGACAGGTTTTTCTGTGGTCTTGAGAAATAACAGAGCTTTATTATCGTCAACATTCCATCCATTGTATCTTGTACATGTCGTTATTTTTAATTGTGTACACTTTGATAAACGTCGATTACTGTTTTTCGTTGTTTTGAATTTGTAAGCTTTGACTGACGTTAGTGTGAATCAAGCAAGGCCATTTAACAGCTCAAATCATCAATCAGATTTAAACCAGGCTTCTTCAATGGATTACAAATTTTGCCGATGCTTTCACTTGAAGCGATAATCCATTAATATCTTGTGCATTATACTAATGATGCTACCAAAGTCATTGGATTAGATTAACAGTCCAATCACTACCAATCAGATCAGTCCACCAGTAACACAAATTCGATGAAATCAATCAAATCAGATCTTTTGCCTGGAAACGTGGTGGCCAAGAAATATCTACCACAGTTAACTCTCAACTCTTTATTTTAAGCGTGAAAAAACGATCCATTTAAACTTCAAACATATTGTCGATTGAAGAGTTTTGCAAAGTGGTCGGGTCATCTCCAGTAATTTCTGTTCTACGAACTTTTGCATTTTAACGTCAGGTAAACTAGAATGTGCCCTCTCAACATTTGATCTCAAAAGCAAAAACATAAAGAACATCAGTAATAGAATTTAAGCCTTACACTTCAGCCTTTGACGCCAGCAGCTTAAAACTAGCAGTATCCTGATAGAGGTAACATTGGCTGACAGTATCCTAACGCCAAGAGATAATCACTGACAGTATCCTAATATCAACAGAAAATCACTGACGGTATCCTAATACCAGCAACATGCAACAATCACTGACAGTATGCCAATAACAACACAAGATATCTGATGCCATTCCAAAGTTGAAGACCACAGAAGCCACCTCAGGACCTCTCCGAGGACAGTAAACAAAGTAAAGGAACAAATTTTTAGGATTAACAAACGCAAGTGAAAAGTTCAAACTTTTGCATCATCGACATCGCAGTTGTGTCAGTCAAAACCAAACGAATACAAATAGAAATTTCCACACGACACACAAGTTTTGAGGGAGGAAGATGTGCGGCTGGGTTCAAATAGCGTTTACAAAATACAAATTGTTGCATTACGTGGGCTCTCAATAGATGTCTCTGGCTAATTTTGATCAAACCAATTCTTTTATTTTCTCCTGCTTCAATGACTTTTCACGCTTAGCTGCAAATGTTTTGTCCAAGCTAAAATCCTTCCATCACAACGATCGCTGGTTGATCAACAATTAATTATGTAGAGAAATAAACCAGAACTGATCCGAACAAATCAGAGGCACAGAGAAAATAACAAAGTCACATGAGCAACAATAAATAAACCACAATTAGCCTTTAATAAACCACAATTAGCCATAAATAAACCACAATTAGCCATTAATAAACCATAACTAGCCATTAATAAACCAGAATTAGCCACACATCAACCATAACTAACCAGCAATATACCACAACTAACCAGAAGCAAATCACACCTACACAAGAAAAATAACCTGAAATGACAATTTACCAGAATTAGCCATAAATTAGCCACAAACAAACCATGATTAACCAGTGAATTAGCCATAAATTAGCCACAAACAATGACCAACCAGACGACATCTAAGCTTTAGAAATATCAACTGCATCGCGAAAACTAACAACTCAATAAATACACAAAGTACGACGACATGATTCACAGAAAACTGTACACTCGGCTTTAACACTCAGCAATCATATAGATCAGCTGCAAATGACTGACGCATAATAACCTTTAACAAGAATAATAACGGTACGGGTGGATAAACACAGCAACACCTGTTTCTTACCAAGCAGTGCAATTCCAAGTTACGCTTCTGGGCAAGTAATAAAAATTTACACTAAATTAAATAACAGTAATAATAATAATAATAATATACAACAGACTGCCCTCTTATCAGCTTCTTTGGAAGAGGTGCTGTAAAGATTTACGATTACATCTACGGTAACTTCATCACCTCCACAGCACTTTTGTTCTGCTAGGTCTTGACAAGTTCTAGCCGTTCCACAACATTTTCTATAATCTCTGAAAAAATTTTAAAGCCACGTGGTTTCATTTTCGACCTCTTATTCTAATTTTTCATTTTTGACATATCATTTCTGCCTTAGGTAAATAATAATAATAATAATATTATTATTAGCTTGATAAGCAGATTCCATTGCAAAAGCAATACTTAACCTCCAGAAATTTTCTAAATCCCAAAAGAGCAATATGCAACTCATATAAAAGGAAACTGGCTGTGGCATTTATTCACTTACCAACCAACAGTAAATTACACACATCTCAAGTTTCACACATGAAACTAATAAGCTCCTGTTGAGGTGACAACAAGAAAGACTACAGCTGGCCTCGTTTGCTACACGCGTACGTCAAGGCGCCTCTAAGCGCGAGGATTCCGGTTCACGTCCCCGTTCCCCGTTGTCGCTTATTTCAGAGATGTGAATTTTGGGCTAGCATAGTCCGTACACGGGGACCTTAAATGGCATGGCACCCATTCAAACGGGCAGCAGTGGTGAAGGATCTCACCCAATCAATTCATTGAAAAACGAGCAGGGTCAAGGCCATACGGTTGCTACGGAAAAACGTGTACATTTAAAAGTCTATAAAAGTCATCAAACCGCGTAATTTGTGCTACCACTGATCGTATTACAGGCGGCTTGTTCAATTAAAAAGCCTGTTAATTACTTTTGTGTGTTAAACAGTGTTTAGAAAAGATAATAGTACAAGCATAAATTCTAGACATTTAGCAAAACACAAGTAGGCTAAAGCAGTTCCATACAAAAAAAAACGAATGGAAATTTCAAAAACTGGAAATCATAAATTACGACTAGATTCACAAAACAAATTTACAACAGACTCAATTAAAATTACATCAAAAACTGTGCATCTTTGTGGAAAACATTAAGACTGTATCACCTAATGACTCTGAAATCTCCAGCATCCAATCCGCAAGGCATCAGCTAACGGCCGGCCTAACCAAACACATCAACTTCTATAAGGCAACTAAGCTCAAGCCCCCAATTCACATCCCAGACATGTCATAATTTAGCCACACCAACACTTTCAGCAATCACCTCCATAAAAGGTAACTGTTAAGGTAAAGGTCAAAGGTAACACCTCCATAAAAAGACAACTGTTACAGTAAAGGTAAGAAAGGTAAAGGTAACACCTCCATAAAAAGGTAATTGTTAAGGTAAAGGTAACACCTCCACAAAAATGTAGTAAAGGTAAGAAAGGTAAAGGTAACACCTCCATAAAAAGGTAACTGTTAAGGTAAAGGTAACACCTCCACAAAAATGTAACTGTTAAGCTAAAGGTAAAAGTAAAAGGTAACACATTTGTTTACATGCCCCTATGTAAACTCAGAAGCATGATCCTACCATTTAACTGAAGCATAAACATGACCAAAGCAACCTAACAACGGGAAGACTTTTCATCCTCTTAATTTGCATTGGTAGTCATTTACCACCCACTTAGGGATGGAGGCATGAGTGGGCACCAGGTGGCAGGGTATTCCATGGACAGTCCCCCACGGATACAAACCCAACTTGAATCGTCTCAACTTTGCTGTGCCAGCCAGCGTAGTATCAACAAAATGAAGCGGTCACCCAAAACAACTGAACATTTGTAACTTGGAGTTACACTTGTTAAACAGTTTTCATCCCCCAAAACTACCTCACTTACTCTGTTGTCAGCTAACATTTTCAACCCACCTTAACTCGTTCTGTTTAGGTCAGCAAACACTGGGCAGAACTTCTCAAAGGTCCTAAAAAGCTCCATTCTAAGCATCTTGAAATGTGCACACATACACTGTAAAGCTGATTAAGATTGTGATTCCAAGACTTGTAATATAACGCTTCATACTTAAAGTCCAACGTGTTCAGTCAGTCAGTGTTCACTTCCATCTGCAGGGCAAGCCAGTCAACAGTGGCGGATTTAGCTACCGGGGTGGTTTGCCTCTGTGCCCCTTATGGTTTTATGTGGGTTCCCCTCAGACCAGACCCGTGTATGGTGGGCTGCCAGAATGGGTGCCCCTTTGTAAATCTCCATCTCCCCAAAGCAAGCAACCCTAGATCTGCCACTGCCACTGAACATCACAAAAACTCGCAAAAAAGTCAAACAACAAATGTTCCATTCATAATTTTGCAAAGAGAAAGCCAGATTTTCATATCTACAAGATTACTTTCCATCTGACGTTGATATCCCAGCAAAGCTTCACAATCTGCAGCCAAAACCAACGTCAGTAAAATCCCATAAACACAGAGCAGTTGAAAAATGGTAATTTTCAGCAAATATCTTGCTCAGCAGGCTACTTAATATCAAAAGCTGATTTACTATAAATTCAAACTGCAGTTATTTTTCCTATGACACTACATTTCACGATTCTCTGAAGACAAAACCAACAAAAGCATCCGCAGTTTTCAGTGTGACACGAAAGGCAATAACCACAAACTTCTCGCGATTCCATGTCTAAAGGAGAGAAATGGTGGACCTTAGCGAAGAAGAAAATGAAGTCTTTTCCACCATGCCAAAGCAATGTCTATGCGGAAATGGCACGATGATTTCAATTTATCTATACATCGTTTTATCACGACTTTTGTTCCGACTTTACCATCATCTGCAATTCGCTTCCACCAAAACGCAAACTTCCAGCTGGAGAAAATCAGAGTCAAGAAAAACTTTCAAAATAAAAATCTTTGAATGCAAAATACTGTCTGAACCATTATTCCTTACAGAAGGAAAATTAACTCTGCTCAACATACATTTTCAACACATCTCCTACCTTCAGCTGTATCAGTTGGCATCAGTTTGGCATCAATATGTGCAGCCCTTTTTAGAGGTCCTTAAACATGCATACATACATACATACCTACATACATTATATATATATACATACAGTTCATACATACCTACATACATACATACATACATACATACCTACATACATACATACACAGGTAAAAACAATGACAAAAGAGAATTCATTCCAAAAATACAGACTGGGTCACATCACTACTTGGCTGAATAGTAAAACCACTGTTTAGTACACCTCTAAAATATAATAAATAAGAAGGAACAAATAAAATTGAACCAAACAGATGTAAAATTTATGAGGAAAGAAAAGGATACGACTCGGAGGCCACGTTCAACCGGATCAATAAGAAGGAGACCCCGTGGGATGAAGACGCTGTCGTTTTGCTCCTGAATGTAACGTCCGATCTTCTTCAGAATCTACAACCATCACACAGAATATCCTCAGGACCTCAATCGAATATGACATGGCAACTGTTGGCATGGTAACATATGGTAACATGTGGCATGGTAACAAGTGGCATGGTAACATGTAGCATGGTAACACACAGTAACACATGGCATGGTAACACATGGCAACATGTGGCATGGTAACATATGGTAACATGTGGCATGGTAACATGTGGTAATGTGTGGCATGTTAACATATGGTAACATGTGGCATGGTAACATGTAGCTTGTTAACATATGGTAACACATGGTAACATGTGGCATGGCAACATATGCAGACTGGTTCACAAGTCTAATCTGAACTTCCTTTAGTACTTTTACCAGATGTAATCTAAATTTGTCTAATCTAATCTAATCTTCTTGTCTAATCTAATCTAATCTTATCCAGAGACTCCTACAATAACTCCATCGTAATGTGAGATCCAATTAGATTCAGTGTACATACTTTCTCATAGTGTGTGTCCATGCAGAGAAAAACAACGTAGGCGGTAAGACACGCGAGACAGTTTTCGCAGCAGATCCTCGTGCTAAAGGTCTCGGCTTCTGTGTAGAACGCATTCAACTCGTGGACAGTTGCCTCAAAAATGTGCCTCTCGATCTAAAACAGAAAAAATCAGTCTAAACTGAATTTGTTTTTTAAAATTGATGACTGTAAGCAAAATAAAATATGAAAATTGATGTCAATAAGCAAAATAAAGCATGTCCTAGTGTTATTATTTCTTGGAAAAAAATACAGAATTTGGGCAATTTCACTGGTGGAACACTGGGGCTCCTTCTGGGATAAACTTTTGTATGTATGTGTGCCTGTGTGTTTACATATGTACGTATGTATGTATGTAGCTACGTATGTAAGTAAGAATGTACGCATCCAGGTAAATACAGCCTCACTTTGCCTTCCAATTCCTGAGGGAATTTCGTCTGAAATTTGACGGCTGTACCATCACTGTAGTCCCGCTGAACAAATATCTTAGTGCAGTGAGCCGGTGGAAGTCGAGCCATGTCCTCGGTAGGCTTTAAAAAGCAGCAAAGCACAACAGTAACCAGGTTGCTCGAAAAAAATTGATTTTCCACTTCTATAATTAAAAATCAAACCCACGGGGTATAGAAAAATGGAGACATAAATTTGTACACTGAGCTGGAATCGAACATCACAAGTACACCGGTTTGACTCGCTGCGCTAAATAATATGGGGTTTTCGAAGGTCTGGGGATTTAAGCAAAATAATGCATTGTCCCAAACCACAACATCGCATCCTTCGCCATTTACTTACTTACGCTAGTAACCTCAGCGAAATCCAAATAGCTACATTGTGAAGATGCGACAACTTCAACATCGATTCTTATCAAATCGTTCTTCTGAGCGCTGCATTTTGTCTGCATAGTTTAAATAATAACCACAGAAAGGAAAAACTCAGGATCTCCCTAACAAAGAAAACATAGCCACTCCCCGCATGAACTCACTTGACTATCGGCCATAACACATCACAGATTACATATTTTAAAAAAGATTCAAGCTAGCGACCTAGTTTTAGCAAACTAGCGACATCTATTTTTTTCTAATTAAAAACCTCATTTTTGTATAAAACGTTGACTATGCAGCAAATGCCATAATTAATTTGTTTATAAAAGCCTATTTAAGTAAAACCTGAATTGTAAGTCACACTGTTATTTCTTATACAGCAAAAACCGCGTACAGAATTCAGTCCGTCACACGATGACGTTATGTAACTGCTTTTATTGCGTTCTCAAGTACGGTAGAGGGATACAAGCTTTTCATTGAACATTTTCCTCTAGCTCATTTCTTACCTTAGGAACTGGAATTCAGAAGTGGGTATATTTTACCGTATCCAGTTATTGTATGTTTTAGGGCCTACGTCCCATTTAGGCATCGAGACTTCTGAGAACCGATCGGAACTTATTTTTATATCACGTTAGTTTCTTCTGAATTTATTTTTATTTATTGATTCGGCCGGTTTCTCTGGCTTTTTTCTCTATTCCTGTCTCTGCCTACTTTAAAATATTTTTACGACTTTTTCGCTTTAGTTGTCCCCATGCGAAATCGCCAGTAGGCCAATCAAAACCCAGACCTTACTGACACCCTTCTTCCTCTTATCTCTCTCTCCTCTCCAACCCCAAACACCACCCTCCCCATAGCTGCCACGCTCTCTCCGTCTGACTTTTGGATCTTGACCTGGAACCGAACCCTTTTGCCTATCGATTTTGTTTTGACTGAGTGCCTGTGAATAAGCTGGTCCCCGCGGCGCGGCTTTCCGTGGGCGCTGTAGAAATCTCGGAATTACGATTACGATTACCTTGGATTACGAAGGGCGCACGCACAGGCAGCATGCAACTAGGTTAGATCTTTAACTAGAAGAATATACTACATTATATTCATATTCTAATACTATGATCAACATACAGTATTATATATACACAACTAAATGTCACTTATATTATATATATATATATATATATATATATATATATATATATGTCTTGTCTTGTCTTGTCCATCCTCATTGCTGCGGATCGGAGACCATGGCCAACGACGTCAGTCTTCTCCACTCAGTTCTGTCTCTTGCCTTCCTTGTGCAGTCCGCCATCGACATCCCCATCCACTCCGTCACGTCATCCCTCCAGCGCCTTCTCGGTCTTCCCCGAGGTCTTTTTCCCTCCATATATCCCTGGCATATGAAGGCCGGTAGATTGTCTGCTCTAATCATATGTCCAAAGTAGCTCAGCTTTCTGCTCATCACCACCTCCAGCAGGCGTCGCTCCGGCTTCAGCTCTTCCAGAATCGACTCATTTGTCCTGTGCTCACTCCAACTGACCCTCAGCATCCTTCTGTACGTCGTCATTTCAAACGCTGTTATTCTTCTTCTGTCTTCTTTCCGCAGTGTCCAGGTCTCACACCCATACAGCGCCACCGACCACACCAGTGCGCTTACGAGCCTTAGTTTCAGCCAGGTTCCCAGAGCCCTGTCCCTCCAGATCACTGCAAGCGAGCTCATGATCGTGCGCGCCATCCCCAATCTGGCTCTTATTTCTCTGCCCCCATCTCCAGATTGCTCTATCACAGCACCCAGGTATCTGAAAGACTCCACCTGTTCCAGGACTGCACCATTACACATGATCGTAATTCTTTCATGTTCTCTGTCCACTACCATCACCTTTGTTTTCTTGGTATTGATTTCCAGTCCATAGTTATTTGACGCCTCGTTGACTCTGTCCAGCAGCTGTTGGAGCTTTTCTCTTGACGTTGCAATCAGCACAATGTCATCCGCATATCGCAAGTTATTTATCGTTCTCCCGCTTATTGTTACACCAATCCACGTAAGTTCGTCGGCAGATTCTCTCATCACCTCCTCCGAGTAGCTGTTAAACGACATTGGCGATATCAAGCATCCCTGTCTCACCCCTTTTCCAATTCTGAACCAATCTGTAATTTCCTTCTCTATGCGGACAGCCGCCTGTTGATTGTCGTAGAGGATTCTAAGTGTTTCCACCACTTGGTTGTTCATACCCATTTCTTTTAGCACTTTCCATAGTTTCCCGTGTTTAACTGAGTCAAAAGCCTTTTTGTAATCTATGAAAGCTATGTATAAAGGTGTTTGATGCTCTCTTGCCTTTTCGATGATAATCCTCAGGTTGAGTATTTGATCCCTCGTACCCACGCCTTTCCTGAAACCCATCTGTACATCCGCTAACTCTTCATCCGCCGTCTTCTGCATTCTGCAAAGCAAGACTCTGAGCATTATTTTGCTTGCATGACTGATTAATGCAATAGTCCTATGTTCCTCGCATTTCGTTGTACCTTTGACTTTCGGTATTGTGATGAAAATTGACTTAACCCAGTCCTCTGGCCATTCCTCACTTTCCAATATCCTGTTACACAGTCTACAGAAGACTGCCACTACCTCATCGCTGTCCACTTTCCATAGCTCTGCCGGCAGTTCATCCACTCCCGTAGTCTTACCTCTTGGGAGCCTCTTGATTGCATCCCTGACCTCATCCATCAGTATCACCATTGGAGTCGCCCTATATCCATCATCTCCCAATGCGCTATCTTCCGCCCCTTCCTCCTGGTTTTCATCCTTATACAGCTCTTCTGTGTATTGTTTCCATCTTCTTTTTATGCTCTCCATATCCGACAGCAACCTTCCTTTTTCATCCTCGATGTTCCTTTGCTTAGCCGTCATATCTTGACGGAGCTTTTTTAGAACCTCGTAAGCTCTCTTTGTGTTCCCTCTTTTCATGTTGTCTTCAATATCTCCGCATTGTTGTTCCATCCACTCTTTTTTGTCCCTCCTGCAGTATCTCTGCACTTCACTTTTTGCCTCTTTGTATGCTTTCTGGCCCTCTTTGGTTCTATTCTTTTCTGATTTCAAATTTCTTCTTACTTCAATCAGTTTCAAAGTTTCCAGTGTCATCCAGGGTTTGTTTTTACTCTTCTTCTTTTTCCCCAGCCATTTATCTGCTGTTGCCTTTGTCTCTGTTTTGATGTCTTCCCACAGTACATCCGGAGTCTTCTCTTCCACACATTCCAGTAGTGCCGCAAATCTGTTGCTCACTTCTACTGTGTACTGTTCGCTGACAACGCTGTCCTGGAGCTTGTCCAGGTCATATACAGTTATATATATATATATATATATATATATATATATATATATATATATATATGTATATATATATGTATATATATATATATATATATACATATACATATATATATATATACACATAATACTGGATGACGATTTGGAAATATTAACGGTTGTATGATTTATTTGTTGACTTAACTGTGTACTGCGCATTGCAAGTTCGTGCGCACCCGCGACTTTGTTTTCCACATGACCTATATTCATGCATCGTATTTGTAAACTCAAGATTTCTACAGTGCCCAGAAAAAGCTAAGTCGCGAGAACCAGCTCATTCACAGGCGCTCAGTCTAAACAAAATCAATAGGCAAGAAGGGTTCGGTTCCAGGTCGAGAACCAAGAGCCAGGCAGGCAGACAGTCAGACGGCAACGGTGGGTGGTGTTTGGAATTGCATCTGCGGGATAGAGCACAGAAAGAAGAGGAATCAGGATAGGATCAGCGGAAGAGGAGTGTTTCCATTTTTTTCAGTGGAAGAACTGCGCAGAGCTTGAAGTCATGGTGAGTTCCTATGATGGATCAGATAATTGTATGCATAGGTAAAATTAGGGAAGATATGCCTAATGCGAGGTGACGTAATGCTTTCAGCGCCTGTGCGTGGCGCGTGCGCATGCGCATATGTGTTTATTTTGCACATTAAAAACACACAAACCAAAACACTCTGAGTTGGGGGGTGAATGGTAGCCGATGAAACCCCTATTACGATTACCATCGGAAGATAAACGCGTACATTGATCAGCCACCTGTTAACAATTACCCACGGACGATGGGCTGCATTGAGTCACAGCTTGCCAAGCTATTCAGCATCAGGGCATCCGAAGTGACAATAAGCGGTCACGTGGCCAGCAGGCCACGTGATTAGACGCTACAGCCGCTGGACCTAGGCCTACATACGAACGGAGATGGGCTAAGCCTAAGGTCATATGCACTGAACTGGGGCAAATTTCGGAGTGGTTGATCCAGTATTGTTTTGATAGGGCATCCATGTAAACAAGGTCTTATTTTATTTCCCCGAAAATTTTAGTCTTCGACGATGTCTTCTAACTGCCCTGGATTGCCGCGTACGGCAAGGTGCCTCTGAGCTTGACGATGCCAGTTCGGTCCCGGTCGTGGCTTATTTCAGAGATCTGAATCTCGGGGTTGGCATGGTCTGTACACGAGGAACTTAAACGGAATGGCACTCATTCAAATGGGCAGCGGTGGTGAAGGACCTCACCCGATTAATTCCTTGAAAAACGAGCAAGGTCAGGGCCACACGATCGCTATAGAAAAAAACGTGCAGACCTACCTACTTATCTTAAACACAACCCACCCGAGCTTCCGTTCCCCTCCTCTCTCTGGTCTCCTGGCAACCGGACTTGGTTTTTGATATGGCATCTTTGGACAACCCCACGGACTTGACGCAGCGCTCGTGAATAAGCTAGTGCCCTGCGCTTAGTTTTTAAGTAGCGCTTTAGAAATTTCGAGTTTACGATTACGATTACGACCTAATGTCTCTCCTACACCTACAGTATCCAAAAGCGCAGTACAAATCGACTCATCATTTAGTGAACTCTTCGCTTTTAAGTTCGCGTGTTTCAAATGTTTTCCTGCATCCCGGTAACTGTAACGGGTTCTCCATGTTGTTTGCCTACCCACATTTAGTCATGGGTCTAGCCCTAAAGAACCTTGGCTGTGTGCATGCGCAAATATGGTATGAACTTTCATACCGTCATTAGCGGCGTGCAGATTCTGGAACGCTTGACCCACGATGAGACATACAATCTCGCTAATTTCGTTTATCATGTGATATCCGATGTCACTAAGTCTACACACAGGCCTAGGCCTTTGCTTCAGTGTGGGCCTAGAGGCCTTCATTCCGGTTCGGTCACAAGTCAAAACGATTGACAGCGAGGACCACATGCTCTTGAAAATGCGCAAAAACCATCAATTAGTCAACTATTAATACCTTATTTATAACAAACATACATGCATATATATATATATATCACATATACATACACAAAGCTGTAAATGAATATGTATATATATATATATATATATATATATATATATATATATGCGTATACACACACGTATAATTTGTTTACATGTGTTTGAGTATGGGTTTAAACAAGGATATGAGGTGACGATTATAGTTCAGCTGTACTCTCTGTAAGCTAGAGGTCGCTTTCTGAAACAAAGTGTCTAGCAGTATTGCACACGTATATAGCCACCGCGGTGTGGACACCACTTGAACTGAACTCAGCTGATAGCTGTAGGAATGTCTCAGCTGGGTCAGTAGCTCGGACGAGCGATTGGAAGTCGTTGCAAAAAACGGAGCGATCAGTCCTTTGGTCTTTTGGCCTTCAGTTCTCAAGTCCTTGAGTTCGTCAGTCAGTCGGCGAACTACGGCGACAGTTGATGCCAGGCTGTCAATCCAGGTAGGAGACTCTACTGGTCGAGAAATTGTAATCCCGAGATTTCTACAGCGCCCAACGAAAGCCACGTCACGTGGACCAGCTTATTCACAGGCGCTCAGTCAAAATAAAATCGATAGGCAAAAAGGTTTCGGTTCCAGGTTCCAAGAGACAGCCAGAGAGAGCGTCGTAGAGTCAGAGCTTGGCGAGGGGGAAAATCGTTGGCTTCATTGCTGTACATGTAAGTGTCGTATTTTGACTGATACTAAATATTAGTAATAAATATTACATGTAGTTACTAATATTAGTAAGGTGGAATATAATGACTGTTAATTAGGCCCCAATAAATAAATTAGGTGATTATTCTAATTCAAGAATCTAGTCATATTATCTATCATATCTTTCTAATCTAATCTTATTTCGTGACTTCTAAAGCGCCGTTATCATAATACACAAGGCATCAATCGATGGTCGCTTCGTATTAAGAAATTGGAGACGTTCGATCGAAATCCAAATCGCTTATCCGTTATAAACTGTCTCTCTGTCTTAAGCAATCGATCTTCGGGATATTGATTGACCTGACTGCTTGTTTTTTGTACACCATCGGTTGATGCCTGGTCCATTGGAGCGATAGCAGTTAATTATTTATAAGATAATAAAGATATTCGGTAGGTCGTGGCAAACAGATGTTAAGCTATGGTGGGGTAAGCAAGTTGAAACAGATGAGTCTATGTTTAGACTGTATGAGATGATAGAATTGACAGAACGAATAGAACCTGGCAGCGAATTCCAAAGCCGTGGACCAGCAACCGAGAACCCAACATTGTCTGTGTAACTATCAGTCCATCCGTCCGTCTGTGTGACTATCTGTCTATCTGTCTGTCTGTCTATCTATCTATCTATCTATCTATCTATCTATCTATCTATCTATCTATCTATCTATCTATCTATCTATCTATCTATCTATCTATCTATCTATCTATCTGTCTAGTGTATCTGTCTGTCTGTCCGTCCGTCTGTCTCTTTGTCTATCTACAGTGCTTCTAATACAGTATGTTTGTGATTGTAGACTGACGCAGAGGATATCCTTCAAGTACCCGTTATTTCTTTCTAATTCCATCCTCCAAGCAAACTCTGCTTCCTGTTCTTCCTCTTCCATCTCCCCCATCTTCTCCTTCTCCATTAATTCCATCCTCCGCATTCCAACATGGTTAAACCAGGCGTCAAAGACCCAACGGCCTCTCGCTCGACCAGTGTCCTTCGCCTCCTCACCAGCCGTCCAGTCTCTGGGTTGATCGGTACGGCCTTGGGGGCCCGTCTGGTCACTCCGCCCCTCGAAAAGGCCCTGACGTCCCTTACGGGGGCCCGAGGCCCCGCGGGGCACGTGGCCGCTCTGGTGGGGGCGTCGGCGATCGGGTACGGATTGGGGTTTGGGTCGATGGCCACCCTGCAGGCGCTGAGACGAAGACTGATTGCCCACTTACTCACTTACAAACGCTGGATTTTCGAACAGACCTCAACGAAGACGAAGGTAGGCAGACGGACTTAGAGCAACGCAGGTGGATCTGTATTGTAATGTCAGGCTTGAAGATTTTATAGCGCCTTTTAAGTGCATCTCAGAGGCACTGCTCTTTTAGCCCAAGTGGTCTAATCTAATCTAAAATTTAATTTGGCCTAATCTTAAGCCTAATCTAATCTCATCTAATCTAATCTAAAATTTAATTTAACATGAAGCAATGTGATTTAGGCCTATTGTAACTCAACATTTATGTAGAGCATTTTAAAGTGCCGCTAGAAGGCAAGTTAATCTGTTAGCAAATTCATTTTCATATATTTGATTTACTTACTTACTTATTTAAACCCATTTCTGTATAACCGCGAAGATAGTAAATCTGAAACTGAAACCAAAACCGAAGCTGAAATCCGATTCAGATGTATAAGGTCGATATATATATATATATATATATATATATATATATATATATATATATATATATATATATATATATGCATGAGTCCAAAATATTGACCACTCTATTTGTATATGTAAAGGTAACGGTTACACGTTGTTTGCGTGCCTCTGTATCCTGTAGAAACTTCTCAGAAACTTCTCAGAAGCGTTGTCTTCTTAGGATCAAATGAGCTTTCGGCTGAGGCGCAAATCTAACAATATGATGCATTTGCAGGCATTGTAATTTGCAATGTCATATACTGACCCTGGAGGGATGGCGGACTGAGTTGGCATTGCGTGGATGGTTGCACATTCAAGTACTAACCGTGCTCAATGTTTCCTAGCTCACTGTGCTTCCCAGTGTTGTACACACAGCATCAAGCCTCTACACACAAATGTCTGAATGAAAAAGGGCAAAATAGATCGAAGGACAGTATCAGCGAGAGAAAGGACAGTTTCAAAATCACAAATTGCATTAGATGGAGAAAGAAACGAAAAGAATAAATTGCATTGCATCTTAGCATGTGTTTTGTAACGTCACGTAACGCCAAATTTCATTAGGTTAAGACATGAAGAAAACAAATAAATCACATTGGGTCTGTGTTCTCTGACGTCAGCTGTGGGCTGTGGTGCTAAAGTTGCTGATCGGCCCAGGACCTCACCGTCTGTTTGAGTTCGAGGACGTCCTGCCTGGACTTCCTCTTCCAACGTTGGAACAGACTTGCAAAAAGTAAGTTCTTGTGTCTGTCTGTCTGTTAGAATGAATGAATAAATGAATAATGAATGAATGAGTAATGAGTGAATGACTCTAGTGTATGTATGTATGCAGGTATGTGAGTATGTGAGTATGTATGGAATTTATCATTTATATAACGTCTTTTATGATTCTTGCAACTTAGGTGCAGCAAATGGCTAATTAACAGATAACCTAAAAAGGTTACTTTACTTAAGATCAGCTATAACAATTACCACTGTGTATGTCATCTGTAAAGTTGCAAGTGAAACTAAGCTTTTTATAGCGCCACTGTTTGCTTTAGGTACTTGGACACTGTTCGACCTCTCTTGACCCCGGAGGAATATAGCCACACGGAGGAACTGGTGGAGTCCTTCATGGCCAACCAGGGACCGGATCTACAGAAATACCTAGAAAAAAGGTTCATTATACATATCTACACCAATCTACAGTAATCTAGAAATTTCTATAGCGCCCGACGAAAGCTACTTCAGTCACAGAAACCATCTTTTACTAAACTGCTCGGCTGTTTTAGACACCCTTGACACATAACATTATGTCTTGTAAAGTAAGTTAAGCTACCATGTGCCACTGTGGAAGGTAGGGGAGGTGCTCATTTCCTTTTCTTAGCAATTGAGCCGGGAATGGACGAATCCCAAGGTCATGGACACGAGGCCAGAGCATCGCAGGACTTGCCGTTTACTCCCAGCTTACCCCTCTACTAAATTCAACTGTATATTGACAGAGGTATGTGTAAACAACTAGTGCAGGGTCGTTAAACGGAGTCCTCTCAGCTGGCTCGAACCCAAAACCTTCCGATTTCAGACCAAGCAGGCTTCTGGCAAAACTACTGCTTCGCGCTAGATGTCACTAAATTTGAAACTATATAGCAAAATGGTCTGCTTTATTTCTTTGCTTCTTCAGGTTCTCTGCCGCCGGGCAGATTTGGAACTTTCAATGACACCATTTCTAACGTTGTTGGGGTATTTGTTATTTGTCTGCTGTATTAGACACCTTTAAAAGACGTTCCTCTTGTGCTATAAATATTTCGTTGCGTTGAGTTTAGTAGTAGTATAAACTGTGTGTATTGCGATTAAAACGCATTCAGCGAAAACTGTACATTTTTTCCAATCGAAGTCAACGGCCTTTGATGCCATAAGATGTCGTTAATTACTGGAACTACTATTAATCAGATGTTCGAAATCTTCAAGTAAAAACTGTAAAAAATTTCCTATCGAAGTTAATGGCCTTTGATGCCGTAAGATGTCGTTAAACTGTCGAACCCAATCGAATCGTAGGGTGATATTAACGGCGGATTACGTTACTCGGAGAAAGGTAAAATGCGAAATGCAAGGTAACGTAAGGTCAATGTTAACGGCCCTGGGAGCCACAAGATGTCGTTAGACACTGGAAACTATTAACAATCGCCATATTTGAAACTTTGGATACCGGTAACCGTAACCTGGTCTCGCGATAGCACAACAGACCTGCGATCCTTATATTGAGTTATATTGAGTCCCACAAAAGCTCTTAAAAGGTGTCTAAGCAAAGCTTCATACATAAATATAAAAAATGTAAATGCTTCCTAATAAATTTATTATTATTATTATTATTATTATTATTATTATTATTATTATTATTATTATTATTATTATTATTATTATTATTATGCTTCACTTGTATAAGAATAATTCGTATTATTATTCTTACTAATGTTATTTTTGTCATCTTTGTCATTAGTGCTATGATTATTGTTGTTGTTGCTGTTGTTACTATTAGTATTGTTATTATTGTTATTGTTATTATCGTCGTCTTCATCATCATTATCATCACCTTTATCATCATCGTCACATAGGTTGCCTTCTAGAACCGGTGCTTGTAAAAGCCCTACCTGTTAATCAGTTTACCTGTTAACTGCTCTACCTGTCGATTGCTGCGCATGTCTGGATTTTTATGCCTGTCCCTTGTTGTCTGAGTTCAGGAGGAAGAAGCTGCGCAGTTGGTTGGCTGATTGGTGGCTGACGACGGCTTATCTGGCCAGAAGAGAACCAATCGCAGGTTCGATTCTTACGTCTTTCTCATAATACTGTCTCTAATCTAATGTAATCCTATATAATCATATCCTATCCAGTCCTTGAATCATACTAAATCTAATCATATCCAATCTATTCTAATCTAATCCAATCGAAACTGAAGCGAGACCAAGCCGAAACGAGCGGCAGTTTTCGACGCATAACCGACGAAAATTGCGAGTGCTTTTATTATTTCTCCATTTATTAAGCGCCACTATCCAGTGGCTAATCGAATGCAAGCGATGGGGCTGAGCAATTGTGCGTGAAGGACTTGCTCAAAATACCTATAGAGTGAACGTCTAAGAGGAGAAGGAGGTTCTAACCCATCCTCTCCACGTTACAAGCCAAGCGCTGTAACCAATCGGCTACCGTTACCCACATACAAGCCGAGAGCTCTAACCAATCGGCTAGCGGTGACCCACATATAAGCCGAGCTGTAACCAATCGGCTACCGTTACCCACATACAAGCCGAGCGCTGTAACCAATCGGCTACCGTTACCCACATACAAGCCGACCGCTCTAACCAATCGGCTACCGTGACCCACATACAAGCCGAGAGCTCTAACCAATCGGCTACCGTGACCCACATATAAGCCGAGCTCTAACCAATCGGCAGCCCTGTGAAACAAAAGCTATTTTCTCTGTTCCAGTAAATGTCAACTTCTACATGATGAGCACCGTTAAACCGGAGATCTCAAAGAACCGCATTGCCAGAGCCTGTTGCAGTCTGCATGTCATCACAAAGTGAGTGATGCCATGGTAACCACGGTTACTAGGGTTACTAAGCCATGGTAACATTATTATATCATACGCACAAAGAAAATTTTTCATGGTTTCCATTTTTACTATGACTATCATGACATAATTACCGTAACATATATGGCTTAGTAACTATGATATCATGCCATTTTACCACCCTTCCTCTCTCCCTCTCTCTCTCTCTCTCGTTCTCTCTCTCTCTCTCTCTCTCTCTCTCTCTCTCTCTCTCTCTCTCTCTCTCTCTCTCTGTCTGGCCTTTGGTCTTCTGTGCAGCCGGATTTGTTCTTGACTGGACAACCCCTCTGACTTGACGCAGCGCTGGTGAATAAGCCATTCGCTTAGCTTGTAAGTAGCGCTTCAGAAATATTTGAGTTTATGATTACGATAGGATTTTTCGTGAAAAAGGAGTGTTACATGGGAGACGTCGTTGGTCTGTCTGCTTTTCTTGCGAAGGTACTACGAGATGATCCAGGATCGATCGTTGCCCCCAGACATGATCATGAACATGATCCCCGTCTGCATGGAGAGCGTTCGATACATGTTGGGCAGCTGCCGCATTCCAGGTGACCACGTCGACTCTCTGTCCCTGACGGCCAACAGCAGACACGTCATCATCATCAGGTCTCGTGCAGATTTAAGAGTTATCTTTATTATTTACTTACTTTTTGGTTTTTTACCCGATGTATATATGATCCCTCAGGATTTAAAAAAATATCCAGAGAATAAAGAATTACTTACTTACTTACTTAATTTCTTTACTTTGCCCTATCTTAGTTCACCTTGCATTACCTTCTTATATTAACTTACCGTGTCTTACCTTAGTTTACCTTTCCCTACACTACCCTACCATACCCTACCCTACTCTACGCTACCATACCCTAGAATACCCCACTCTACCCTATCATGCTTTACCTTGCCTTACCTTACCCTACCTACCCTACCCCATATGGTATCATACCTAATATACCTTACGTTACCCTACGTTGTTCTAACTCTTGTTTTAGCAAGGGCGTCTATTTTCGCCTCGACATGTATGCTCCGGATGGACGAGGTGGAACTCGAATTCTTTCCACGGCCGAACTCAAACCTCAGCTGCTCTCCATCCTCGAACAGACGGCAGGTAATTCAGCCAGTAATGTAACCTTGCAAAGATTTTTATAGCGCCCTTCGACAGATAGTGTAATTACTTGCCAAACGTTCCCTAGTTGTGAGCCAGCTATGAATATCGTTGTTGAAGTCACTGAACTGCGCTATATAAATCATTGTCTTACTTACATTACAGAATACTGAATGCAGTGCTCTGCTTCTTAGCTATTGAACTGCGTTAAATTTTCTTAGATAGTATGACGTTACTTTACTTTGCATTTATAATAATTCCAGCTGAATTGCACCGCCCATTTAATACATATTCATGCGAGTCTCGTTAATTATGCATCGTTCTTTACCTCGTAATCATTTGTGCATATTCGTAATCGTAATCGTAATCGTAATCGTAATCTCGAGATTTCTACAGCGCTCAACGAAAGCTAAGTTGCGGGAACCAGCTTATTCACAGGCGCTCAGTCAAAACAAAATCGATAGGCAAAAGGGTCAAGATCCAGGAGTCAGGCACTCAGACAGTCGGACGGCTACGGTGGATGATGTTTGAAATTGAAGCGAGAAGAGAGATAAGAGGAAGAGGAAGAATCAGGATAAGATTTCTGGAAAAGAAGTGTTTTCAGTCTTGAGTGAAAGACCTGCGCAGAAACTGAAAGAGGTGAAATGTTGGTGAGTTCGTATGATTGACCAGACAACTGTCGCAATTCTGGCGGGAGTTTATTCCAAAGGGGTGGGGCAGCTATCGAGCGATTTCCAAATTTTAAGGATGAGGTGACGGGAGGGCGAAGAAGTGTTAGGACAGATGAGGAGCGGGTTGAACGGAGTGGTTGGATAGTAAATAATTGACGAAGATAGGAGGGTTGGGAGGATTGAAGTGTGTTGTAGGTGAGGGATAAGACTTTGTACTCTATTCGTTCTGGTATTTTAAGCCAGTGCAGTGATTTGAGAACAGGGGTGATGTGATGGTGTTTGGGGGTTTTGGTGACAGCACGTGCGAGAGCATTCTGGATAGCTTGTAGGCGATTTATCTGGGTTGCGGCAATATTGAGGAAAAGTGAATTGCAGTAGTCAAGTTTTGCATGGACTATGGATGTGGCAATGATAGATGCGGTTTTGAAGTCAAGCATAGGACGGATTCTGCGAAGGTCGCGGATATGCATAAAGCAAGAGCGGGAAAGATGGGTGATATGATCAGAAAAAGTAAGGTTCTGGTCGAAAATAACACCTAAATTACGGACAGAAGAGTTAGTATTAAAGGTGTGGGTGGAGGCAGAGTCCAGGCTGAGGGAGATAGATATTCATTAATCTCTTAATAACGTATGAATATTTTGAATATGCAATAATCGACCGTTAATTTATGAATATTTATTAATCTTTTAAAAAATAATTTATGAATTTTTAAACAAGCATTCATCTGTAGTTATTTTATGAAGATTTTTCAGAGCTTTATTAACATCTTAACAATATATTAAAATATATGCAAATAAGCCACCTACAGCTAAGTTATGCAAATTTATGCCGTCTTTTGCAGGTGTCAAAGAAATCAACCCGGTTGCCTCCCTAACTGCAGATAACCGCCAAGATTGGGCCAAAGTATGGCTAAATAAACCTTAAACACCGGCCAACGAGTTCTTTAGTTCTAGTCTGCTAATTGATTTTTAAATTAATTATTAATTGCTAGGACGTAAGGAAAGCCATACTAGTTTTTGGACAGTTCTATCGTTCCTGCACATCAGCCAAACGATCTTTACCTAAAATTGCCTTACCTCACCTATCTATCGATTTTGTTTTGATTGAGCGCCTTAGATTTCTTTGGATGCTGTTGAAATTTAGAGTTTACTTTTACGATAACGACAGCAGTATGCTGTACAGAACTCTGTTCTGCTGCCACCTGCGGAATGAGTAGCAACCAACTGCAGCGAAGCGTTGTCTTCTACTGCCATCTAGGGAATGACTTGAAACCAACTGCAATGCAGAGTTTGCGTTTGCTGCCATCTGGCGAATAAATAGCAATGACTGTCCATCGTTTTAGAATCGTCGGTTGCTGCTGCAGAATCCCATCAACGCCGCAACCATTGAAGAAATCGAGTCGGCCATCTTCATCTTGGTCTTGGGTGACTACACGCCACGGGTACGACAGTAAATGACTTATTCACTTAGTTTTACAAAGATCCCGAGTGTGGCTATTAATGTGATGTTAAAGTCTGTCTTCCACTCTTCAATCTATCTTATCAAAATCGAATCTATCCCGCTCGGGTTTCTGTATGTCTGTCTGTCTGTTCGTCTGTCTGTCTGTATGTATATATGTCAGCCTGTCTATCTGTCTGTCTGTCTCTCCATATCCCTGTATCTTTATGTGTCCGTATGTCCTCGGTTTTTATCTTTTCTTTTTAGTATCTTTAGCTCTCACCCCCTCTGTGTAGATGTATACCTGTGTGTGTCTGTCTGTATCTGTCTTTAATGTTTGTCTGTCTGCCTGTCTGTCTGCTTGTCTGCTTTTGTGTCTTTTTGTCCGTCAGTCCGTCCAGCTGTCTGTCTGTCCGTCTATCTGTGTGTCTATGTGTGTGTCTGTGTTTCTGTGTGTCTGTGTGTGCGTGTGTCTGTATGTCTCTCTGTCTGTTAACGCAGATGGACTAGATATGGTATGTATAGGTAATTTGTCGTGTGGATTCAGGATGAGAACGAACAAGCTCTTCTCGGTCTGACTGGAGATGGAACGAATCGTTGGTTTGACAAAGGGCTGACGATCGAGATGTTTCGTGATAACACAATGGCCATCGGCAACATGGAACATTCTGGAGCAGACGCCACTGTAGGCATTAACAGACAGACAGACAGACAGACAGACAGACAGACAGACAGACAGACAGACAGACAGACACAGACAGACAGACAGACCGACACACACAAACACACAGACACAGGGACAGACAGACAGACGCGGTCATACAAACATACAACTACAATCATACACACATATGCAGGCTGACTCGTTCTTTCGTTAATTCGTTCGTTCTTTCATTCATGCGTTTATTCGTTCATCGTAATCCTAATCGTAAACTCGAGATTTCTATAGCGCCCAGCGAAAGCTAAATCGCGGGAATCAGCTTATTCACAGGCGCTCAGTCAAAACAAACTCGATAGGCAGGAATGGTTCGGTTTCAGATCAAGATCCAAGAGTTAGACAGAGAGACAGCGTGGCAGCTACGGCGGGTGGTGTTTGGAATTGAAGCGGAAAGTGAGAAAAGGGGGAAGAGGAGGAATCAGGATAGGATTTGTGGAACAGGAATGTTTTCAGTTTTGAGCGGAAGACCTGCGCAGAGATTTCAAGGGGTGAAGTGATGGTGAGTTCATAGGATGGGTCAGATAATTGTGGTAATTCTGGCAGTAGTTTATTCCTTTCATTCGTTCTCTTGTTTATTCGGTCGTCATTCATTCATGCATTATTTCATTCGCTGACTGCTACAATGAGCGTGGGTATGCACAGGTAGGCTAAGTATACATAGGTATGTTTAGGTATGAATTGTAGCTCGAGGTATGTTGATAAGCAGATACTATTTGTTGTTCGTATAGCACTTCAACATCATGTGGGAGCATTGTCTTCAGATGGAGGAGTTCGATAGCAACGGAGACATCGTTGTTCGTCCCGGGGAGGAGATTCGAACCCTAGCACCACCGAAAAGGTTCAGACATCAGATCTCCCTCTCTGTCTCTCTCTTTCTCCCTTCTGTGTGTCTTTGTGTGTCTGTTTGTCTGTCTGTGAGTATGTCTGTGTGTATGTCTTTCTGCTTGTATGACTCCTTGTCTGTCTGTCTGTTTGTCTCCTTCCCTTTTCTATCTTTCTGTCTGTCTGGCTACCTGTTTGTCGGTCAATCTGTATGTCTGCCTGTCTCTTTCTTGTTCTCATTTCTTTCTCTGTTTATTCCTTTGTCTTTCTCTATCTTTTACTCTCTCCTCCATTCTCTCTTTCCCTGTCTGTCTAAGTTTGTCTCATTCTCTTTCTCTTTCGCTCATCTCTTCCCTTTCTCTGTCTCCTTCTCCCTGCGTCTTTCACTCTCTCTCTATTCTCCTCCTATCTCTTTCTGTCTGTCTGCCTCTCCCTCTCTGTGTCTCTCTGTCTGCCAGTTCAGTTCATTATTCCAGTAATCAATCAGTTCTCCAATCTACCAAACATTCTATCGATCAAACGTTTCATTCCGTTCAACCATCCGTTATTTTCTTTGATTTTTTACTTGCTGATTAACTTTTTTTGATTGATTGGTGCATTTCGTCATTTGGAAAATTTATTTATTCATTCTTTTTTAAAAATTATTTAATTTAATATAATTGCGGAAGTTTTGAGCTGGTGGTAAATATTCTTTCTTCAATGTTAGGCTGCAGTGGGAGTTTTCGACTGAGATGCAAGCGGCGGTAGATCGTGCTTTCAGACAATACGAGGAAGTGGTTAGTGTTATCACATGCCAATTAACAATTGACTGTTAATGAGCAGTTTATGGAGAATAATAAGAAAAAACATTCCCTTATGAAGCTAGGCAGAGGCAGTCATGGGTATGAAGTGTTAGCGACTTCGTTTTCTCAGTCTCGGTATACTGCAGTGTTTGTCAAAAGTCGAGGCCACATTATGGAAACATTATTATTACCAGTTTCTAGGTATTCATTTTTATGTAGTGATAAAAGTTATATCAATATTGTAAATTATTTTTTATAGTTAATTATTAGTAGTATTAATTAGCAATTGCTTCTTAATTGTTTCCAGAGAGCATCAGTTGATCTTGTTGTCTACCACACGAAGTATGGAAAGAGATGGATGAAGAAACAGAAGATATCTCCAGATGGATTCCTTCAGGTATCTAAGATATCTTCAGATACCAATCACTTCTAATGATATCCACCTATGTATGTATGTATGTATGTATGTACGTATGTATGTATGTATGAATGTATGTATGCATGTATGTGTGTATGTATGTATGTATGTATGTTAGTATGTATGTATGAATGTATGTATGTATGCATGTATATGTGTATGTATGTATGTATGTATGTATGTAAGTATGTATGTATGTATGTAAGTATGTATGTACGTATGTATGTATATATTTATGTATGTATGTATGTATATATGTTTGTATGTACATATGTTTGTATGTATGTATGTATGTATATCTTAATATTTATATAGCGCTTTTATGTACATCTCAGTGCTGCTTAATGGTATCAAATACTTCTAAGATAAATTTTCTAATAACAACTAACAGTTTAATTCACGTAATTCACCCGTCTGATAATAAATTCACCTGTCATTTTGCTGCATTTCATTGTACGATATTTGACTCTGTTGCATAATATTCTCGTTAGATGGCGGTGCAGTTGGCTTATTGGAGGCTACACGGAGAAATTACAAAAACCTACGAACCAGCTTCACACAGGTACTACCTCGATTATTTTTTATTATTTCTTCTGATTTGACGAATTTATATGTTATGTAGCGCTATTAATCACAACCACTGAGATTCGGGTAAACAGTGGCGGATTTAGCTATAGGTGTAGAGGTGTGGTTCGCCCCTCCGTTCCCCTCTTGATTATAAGCCAGCACCCCTCAGACCAGACTCGTGCATGGTGAACTGCCAGAATGTGGCGCCCCTGTGGAAATGCTCTTGCCCCACACAAGTAATCCTGGCAAACCATTACCCACAACACGGTGTAACGCGTGTAGCTTAGTGTAACATCGTGGTGTAACGCTGTAAAACACCTTTTGACGCCGTGTAACACTGTTTCACGCCGTCCATACAACTATCATCATTCCCTCAGACGGTTTCTAAAATTTCGTCATCTATTACAAAGCCGTAACACCGTAAATCCGTCTAACTTCGTGTAATGCTCAGTAACACCTTTCAACGCCATTTGGCATAGTGTAAACCCGTGTAAAGCCGTCTAGCGCAATTTACTTCTGTGTAACGCCTTGTATGTAACGTCGCGTAATGCCATGTAACGCTGTCTGTAACATCCAGGCTGTTTGCCCTGGGTCGAACGGACAACATTAACCCGGTTTCGGAGTATTCGGTGCGTTGGCTGAAGACGATGCAAGACCCGAATGCACCCGCAGCGACGAAAATCGAACAGCTGCACGAGGCGATCGCCTACCAGTCGAGGGTCCGGCTCGAAGCCACGGCAGGATACGGATCTGACCGGCACCTGCTCGGCCTGGCCTGCTCAGCCCGTGAACTGGGAATGGACATGCCGCCTCTGTTCGCAGACAAGGTGGAGGAGATCAAGAGAGCGCTATAGAAGCTGTTAACTCTAACGACGTGTATCTCTTTCTGTCTGTCTGTCTGTCTGTCTGTGTCTGTGTCTCTATCTCTCACTCTCTCTCACTTTCAGTCTCTCTCACTGTCTCTGTCTCTGTCTGTGTGTGTCTGTCTCTATATCATTCTCCCTCTCTTTGTCTCATTCTGTCTGTCTTTCTTCTGTCTCTCTCTCTCTCTCCGTATATCTCTTCCTCTCTCTGTCTCTCTCTATCCCTTTCTGTCTCTCTTTGTATGATTCTGTCTCTATTTCATTCTGTCTGTGTATCGTTGAATATCTAATATAATCTAATCTAACCTAAAATCATCTCATCTTATCTAACCTAATCTAATCTATTCTAATCTAATGTAATCTAATCCAATGACTTCTCTAGCGCCGCTAACGTACTGTGCAAGACATCAATCGATGGTCGCTTCAAGTGAAGCCGCGTTCCATCTAAGCGCATAATCCGTGGGACAAGACCCAATCGAGATCGGCGAGACCCATGGAGACCTTTGGAGACCTCTGGAGACCCATGGAGACTGGACGACGGGTTACGCATGATAGGCAATCCGAAAAAGATGAGACTTGAGCGGATTGATCTCTGCTTCTGTCTCCAACTTTGCTTCTGTCTCCACCTTTGTTTCTGTCTGTCTTTCTCTGTCTCTCGCTGTACCACTACGTCTGCCTGCATCTCTGTCTCTCTTTGTATCGTTCTCTCTCTGTCTGTGTTTCATTGTTTGTCATTCTGTTTATATCGCTTTGCACATCACACATTCTCTCTCTCCCCCTCTCTTCTCTCTCTCTCTCTCTCTCTCTCTCTCGCTAGCTCGCTCTCCCTCTCTGCCTCTGGAGCCTAGGAGGTCGGTAGCATATTGATAGGTAGCTCGGCTTGTAATGCGGACAGCACGGATTTGAGCCTCCTCCTGTGAGAAGGTTGCTGTGTAGGAAACGAGTCTTTCATTCGCAATTGCTCAACGCCATCGACTGATGCTGTCATTAAACAGTGGCACATTATAAATGCAGAAATAATAATTCCTCCCTCCTAGTCTTGTCTCTTCCTGTTTTCCTTTCTTCCTCCACGCCCCTCATGCGCTCCCTCCCTTGTCTTCTCCCTTCTTCCCTTCTTTTCTTTCTTCCTTCTCTCCATCCCTCCCTTCTTTCCTCCCTGCCAACTTACCTGCCTCCCTGACTTTCTCCCGTCCGTTGTCCCTTCCTGTGCCCTTCTCTGTGTCCCTGCTTGTCCTGTTTATTTCCTCATATCACCCCTTCGTCCGTCGCTTCCTCCCTCCTTCCTCTGGCCTTCCTTCTGTCACTCTCGGCGTCTCTGTCCTTCTCTATGTGTGTCTGTGTGTGTCTGCGTGTGTGTGTCTGCTTGCCTGTGTCTGCCTGCCTACCTATCTGTCTGCTTACCTGCCTATCTGCTGTCTGTCTGTCTGTATGTCTGTCTGTCTGTGTGCACATGTGTGCTTGTGTTGATCTAGGCGTATAACCTGCCGATGAAGCTGTCTACCAGTCAGGTCCCGACGAACGTCGGTTACTACGCCGATCACTTGATCCTTGACAGCTGCGTCGGTGGATTCGGTCCAGTCGTCCATGATGGTTACGGTCTGCTCTATTGCAACATGGCCGACGATATGTGTACGTCTTCTGCTCCTACTCTCTGTTTCTCTTTCTCTGTCTATCTGTCTGTCTCTGTGTCCCTCTCTCTGTCTCTCTCTGTCTCTGTCTCTCTGTCTGTCTCTGTGTCTCTGTCTCTACCTCTCTCTCTGTCTCTGCCTTTTCCGGTCCAGTCGTCCATGATGGATACGGTCTGCTGCCCTTCTGGTTCTGTTCTTTCCCTGTCTATTTTCCTAGTCTGTTTATTTTTAAAATTTTGTTGTTTTTTAAATTTCGCTGTTTTTTAAATTTCGTTATTTTTAAAATTTCGTTATTTTTAAAATTTCATTGTTTATCCTTAGTTTATTTTTTGGGAAATTTTGTTGCTTATTCTTTTTTTGGGAAATTTTTGCTGTTTATCTGTTGTTTATTTTCTGGTACTTTTGTCATTTGTTCTTTCTTCATAGTTATCACCATTTATCTTTTGTCATTTGTTCTTTCTTCATAGTTATCGTCATTTATCTTTTGTCATTTGTTCTTTCTTCATAGTTATCGCCATTTATCTTTTGTCATTTGTTCTTTCTTGATAGTTATCGCCATTTATCTTTTATCATTTGTTCTTTCTTCATAGTTATCGCCATTTATCTTTTGTCATTTGTTCTTTCTTTATAGTTATCGCCATTTATCTTTTGTTTGTATATTTTTTCGATCGTTTACTACCTCTTTATCGTTGGTCCTTTTATGTTTTTTTCTTTGTTTATAATTGTTTTGTTTATGAACTGTTTACAGTTTCTTTTTTATCCTTTATTGTTTGTTGTTTATCGTTGGTCTTTTTCAATTGTTGCAGTCAACTTCAACATCACGAGCTGGAGATCATGCGAGCAGACGGACTCTCGCAAGTTGGCCGAAGCCATTGACATCGCACTTGAAGACCTCAAGCATCTCTTGGAGAGCAGGCAGAATGGGCCACAAGCTCAGCTGCAGCAGCCGAAACTCTGATAATCGGGCGTCGCATCAGAGCAGAGGACATTTTGAAGCAAATTGTCAATAATCGCTCGTCGTTTCCGCTTCCGCATTTCATTTCCTATCATCCGTTTTGATTTGACGCTCACGGCTTTCGAGTTGTTTTCGGACTGCGTCCCTGTTTTGAGCCGACTCTGCTTCGGTCTTGACCTCGAGTCGGCCCTACATGAGTTGTCGATTTTCGGGACGATGTGATTTCTGTGAAGAGGATGATGGCTCGATGGTTCTAAGAAGGTTGAAAAATGTCGTTTGAGCCACTTGAAAACCCATGTTATGTTATGTTAAGTTATGTTATACTAGTTGTATTTTGTTGTGTTATGTTTTGTTACGTTATATACTATTTGTGTTAAAGTTGGGTTATATTGTGTTATATTTTGTTTTGTTCTGCTATGTTCCATGTAAGTTTATTTCGTACATTGCTGCTGCATAAATAGTCCTTCTAATCAGGGTAATGTAACTTCGTCTCTTTGACAGAACATTAGGAAAACTGTGGTGACGGCGCTATATCAGTTGGATGATGTTGTGATTCAGGTAAGAATGCTTCAACATCCACGGAATGTAGCGAAAACATATCAGAAAAGAGCAGAACGTATATATATATATAATATATATATACGTCCTTGTGCAATAAGTACTGGCGCTACAGAAGTTGCTAGTTAACAGTAATAGTAATGTATGCAGATGACCTTTATATATGTATATTTCTGCTCAAATATCTTATATATCTGCATCTTTGTTGACTGAACCTAATAATGTTGATGTCAGATTTCTAAAAGAAGGAGTTCATCTTTACACAAATGATGGTCGTTTATTTTGGAGAAGGTTTTCACTGACGGTTTCGCGCAAACACGTATAGACACAGAACAAGATTTCTTCTCTGTTCGGTTGCCCTATCATTTTGTTCGTCTCTCTAGCGATATTGACCTGATTGAGGCTTGGATTTTGTGCGCCATGGGTTGATGCCTTGTGCTTAAGACAGCGGCGCATTAGAAGTTACTAATTATTATTCTCTGTGTGGCTGTCAGTACCTTTGTCCGCCTGTAACTCTCCGTGTCTGTGACGTTCACTCATATGTATTCCATATCCCACAAGTCAGACGTAGGGGAGGCGCTCATATCCTTTTTCTTAAGTCCTTTGAGCCGACACTGGACGAATCCCAAGGTCCTGGACACGGGGCCAGTGCATCGCAGGACTTACCATTTATTTCCCAGCTTATGCCAGTTTCAAATTCTACTGCTAGGTGACAGAGGCACGGTGTGTGCAAACAACTTGCCCAGGGTCGTTACACGGAGTCGAACCCGCAACCGCATGATCATTGACCAAACGCGTTACCGAAAGACCACCGTGCCGCCAAGGCAATGTACGACGTCTGAAGGCTTTGCGAAAATCGCTTTTTAAGACCTCACGGGCGAGCTGGTCTGTGTGCGTTGTTTGAATATTAATCTTAGGGCCGCACGTGTGTCTTTCACGATCCACGTTGCATATTAACACCTCTGCTCCTTTGATCCTCTACCTCTTAGACGCCGACAAAGGTAAGGATTTAGAGTGCGTTTGGATGTATCGGCGTGTTTTTATAGCGCATGTTAACAACCTAATCGCTGACTTTTGTACTACCGAGAAATGCTCTCAGCATAATTTGATTAATCGCGGGAAACCTCCCCGAAAGAATCTTCCTCGCGAGTTAATTGGAAAAGAATGGTTCAATAAATCTTGCCTTTCTACTCCTTTCAGAATTCCCGACTCATAGCTCTAAGTAATTAATGTCTGTCGAGATCAGACACTAGCGTAGCTGAATTTGCCCAAGTAATGTCTGTCGAGATCAGACACTAGCGTAGCTGAATTTGCCTAAGTAATGTCTGTCGAGATCAGACAATAGCGTAGCTGGATTTGCCTAAGTAATGTCTGGCGAGATCAGACACTAGCGTTGCTGGATTTGCCTAAGTAACGTCTAACAATATCAGACACTAGTGCAGCTGGATTTCTTGGAGAACTATTTTGCCTGGTATTGGATCACATCGTAGTCAGACACAAGGTCATGTTACAGTCTGACCAAAGGCAGGGTGGAACGTCGGTCTAGAAAGTTGGGACTAACAATTTCTTCCCCTTCTTTACCCTTTGGCGTTATAATTCTTATTTTGAAAACATATTGAAAAGTCATTGGAGAATTCCAAGCTCAAACTAAACTCAATGCCATTGTCAGTATTGATAGTATTCTCGGAAATTTTAGTTCGGTGATTTCCTGTTGCTCCCTTCCTGACAGTGTTTTTATTGAGACTACATCTCCTGCTTCGAATTTTCCCATCGTCCGTCCTTCAGGTGCTTGCTCGTCCCCGCGGTTCCTAACAGAGAGACTCCGTGAAGGTGGCGTGGCGGGCATTTGGGTAGTAGTAGTTACCATTACCTAACAACATCTCACGGCTGCCAGGGCCGTTGACGTCGACCTTACATCCAGTTTGGAGGCTTTTTGAGACGCTTGTTGTCACAATTTCCACCCCTAACTAGACTCAATGGGCTTTTGTTTATTTACGGTATGAAAATGTAGGGGTACAGCAGCCAAATAAAAACCCTGGGATTATGAATATCACCGTAGTGACACGTTATACGCCTAAGGTCACAAGGAATACCTTTATCAATTCATTCGGTCTTTGATACATAAATCCGTGATTCACAGTGAATCAATGAATCACACTGAATTCGTGAATCATCGTAATAGTAATCGTAAGTTCGAGATTTCTACAGCACCAATGAAAGCCAAGTCGCGCGAACCAGCTAATTCACAAGCGCTCAGTCAAAACAAAATCAATAGGCAGTGAAGGTTCGGTTCCAGATCAAGATCCAGGCAGGCAGACAGTCCGACGGGTACGGCGGAAGGTGTTAGGGAGCGGAGCGGAGGCAGAGATACTGAGAAGAGGAAGAATCAGGATAAGATTTTTGGGAGAGTAATGTTTTCAGTTTCGAGTGAAAGAATCTCAGGGAATCATCTTTGTGACTCTACAGTCGGTTACAGTTTCCACCATTTTCCGCATAGACGAACGACATTGAACATCCAAGACGACTCGTTCCACCGGAAACACTGACGTCAACGTACTCCTGCCGGCGCAACGTCATCATTCTCTTCAACGACGTCATCGGCGCCGAACTACTTCGCGAGGCGGACGAGTCGGCGGACGAGGACGACGAGGCGGTGCAGCGGCAGACAGAGTTACCGCGGCAGGAGAGAAGCGTCTTAAAGGCGCTGCTGAACCCGCGGTTGTAGAAGGCGTAGATGATGGGGTTGAGGACGGAGTTGAAGTACCCTACCCAGAAGAGGGTCGACACGATAATGGGTGGTGTCGTGAACCAGTCGAACATCGTGGAGACGACATACCAAGTGAAGAAGGGCAGCCAGCAGGAGAGGAAGGCTCCCATGATGATGCCGAGCGTCTTGGCGGCTTTGTTATCGCGTTGCATCCGTAGCCGTTGGCGTGACGATATCTTCCGGCGCTGCTGCTGAAGCTGGTTCTGTAGCTGATGCGGATGGTGTTGGAGATGCTGCTGATACTGCGGCTGGTGTACTCGCAGCAGCTGCTGGTGACGGTGACGAGCATCGATGGCTCCGATGAGGCTGACTACAACGCTACTGCCGCTGCCTGAGTTCAGTTCCGCTTCGGTGACGACGGATGCCTTGCGCAGGACGTGGATGTGTTTTTCCTGCTTCCTCGCCTCGCGGAAGATCTTGACGTAGGTGAAGACCATGACTGACGCTGGCGTCCAGAATGACACGGTTGACGAGATAACGACATACACCTTGTTCACCTGGAAACAATCAAATCAACAGGTCACATACAGGTACAGTAAAGACTATCGGGTAATATAGGGACAGCAAGTATTGTACAAGTATGGGGACAGTAAGTACTGTACAAGTAAAGGGATAACAAGTACTGTAAAGTAAAGAGACAGCAAGTACTGTACAAGTATGGAGACAGAAAGTACTGTACAAGTGAAGGATAACAAATACTGTAAAGTATAGAGATAGCAAGTACTGTAAAGTATAGACAGCAAGTACTGTGGCCTTCATTCCGGTTCGGTCACAAGTCAAAACGATTGACAGCGAGGACCACATGCTCTTGAAAATGCGCAAAAACCATCAATTAGTCAACTATTAATACCTTATTTATAACAAACATACATGCATATATATATTATATATACATACATGCACAAAGCTGTAAATGACTATGTATATATATACATAACCGGTATATATTATTTGTAAATGCTTGAACATGAATATGTGTTTATAAATACATATATATATATATGTGTGCGTATATACACACGTATAATTTGTTTACATGTGTTTGAATATGGGTTTAAACAAGGATATGAGGTGACGATTATAGTTCAGCTGTACTCTCTGTAAGCTAGAGGTCGCTTTCTGAAACAAAGTGTCTAGCAATATGGCACACGTATATAGCCACCGCGATATGGACACCACTTGAACTCAGCTGATAGCTGTAGGAATGTCTCAGCTGGGTCAGTAGCTCGGACGAGCGATTGGAAGTCGTTGCAAAAAACGGATCGATCAGTCCTTTGGTCCTTTGGCCTTCAGTTCTCAAGTCCTTGAGTTCGTCAGTCAGTCGGCGAACTACGGCGACAGTTGATGCCAGGCTGTCGATCCAGGTAGGAGACTCTACTGGTCGAGAAATTGTAATCCCGAGATTTCTACAGCGCCCAACGAAAGCCACGTCACGTGGACCAGCTTATTCACAGGCGCTCAGTCAAAATAAAATCGATAAGCAAAAAGGTTTCGGTTCCAGGTTCCAAGAGACAGCCAGAGAGATAGCGTCGTAGAGGCAGAGCTTGGCGAGGGGGAAAATCGTTGGCTTCATTGCTGTACATAATACACAAGGCATCAATCGATGTCTTGTGTATTATGATAATACGAAGCGACCTTGGTATTAAGAAATCGGAGAAGTTCGATCGAAATCCAAATCGCTTATCCGTTATAAACTGTCTCTCTGTCTTAAGCAATTGATCTTCGGGATATTGATTGACCTGACTGCTTGTTTTGTTGCACCATCGGTTGATGCCTGGTCCATTGGAGCGATAGCAGTTAATTATTTATAAGATAATAAAGATATTCGGTAGGTCGTAGCAAACAGATGTTAAGCTATTGTGGGGTAAGCAAGTTGAAACAGACGAGTCTTATGTTTAGACCTGTATGAGATGATAGAATTGACAGAACGAATAGAACCTGGCAGCGAATTCCAAAGCCGTGGACCAGCAAATGAGAACCTAACATTGTCTGTCTAACTATCAGTCCATCCGTCCGTCTGTGTGACTATCTATCTATCTGTCTGTCTGTCTGTCTGTCTATCTACCTATCTATCTATCTATCTATCTATCTCTCTATCTCTCTATCTATCTATCTATCTATCTATCTATCTATCTATCTATCTATCTATCTATCTATCTATCTATCTATCTATCTATCTATCTATCTATCTATCTATCTATCTATCTATCTATCTATCTATCTATCTATCTATCTATCTATCTATCTATCTATCTATCTATCTATCTATCTATCTATCTATCTGTCTGTCTGTCTGTCTGTATGTCTGTCTGTCTGCCTGTGTGTATTTCTGTCTGTCTATATATCTGTCTGTATGTCTGTCTATCTATCTATCTATCTATCTATCTATCTATCTATCTATCTATCTATCTATCTATCTATCTATCTATCTATCTATCTATCTATCTATCTATCTATCTATCTATCTATCTATCTATCTATCTATCTATCTATCTATCTATCTATCTATCTATCTATCTATCTATCTATCTATCTATCTATCTATCTATCTATCTATCTATCTATCTATCTATCTATCTATCTATCTATCTATCTATCTATCTATCTATCTATCAATCTATCTACCTATCTATCTATCTATCTATCTGTCTATCTGTATATCTGTCTATCTGTCTGTCTGTCTATCTGTCTATCTGTCTATCTGTCTATCTATCTATCTATCTATCTATCTATCTATCTATCTATCTATCTATCTATCTATCTATCTATCTATCTATCTATCTATCTATCTATCTATCTACCTATGTATCTATGTATGTATGTATCTATCTATCTATCTATCTATTTATCTATCTATCTATCTATCTATCTATCTATCTATCTATCTATCTATCTATCTATGTATCTATGTATGTATGTATCTATCTATCTATCTATCTATCTATCTATCTATCTATCTGTCTATCTGTCTATCTGTCTATCTATCTGTCTAGTGTATCTGTCTGTCTGTCCGTCCGTCTGTCTCTTTGTCTATCTACAGTGCTTCTAATACAGTATGTTTGTGATTGTAGACTGACGCAGAGGATATCCTTCAAGTATCCGTGACTTCTTTCTAATTCCATCCTCCAAGCAAACTCTGCTTCCTGTTCTTCCTCTTCCATCTCCCCCATCTTCTCCTTCTCCATTAATTCCATCCTCCGCATTCCAACATGGTTAAACCAGGCGTCAAAGACCCAACGGTCTCTCGCTCGACCAGTGTCCTTCGCCTCCTCACCAGCCGTCCAGTCTCTGGGTTGATCGGTACGGCCTTGGGGGCCCGTCTGGTCACTCCGCCTCTCGAAAAGGCCCTGACGTCCCTTACGGGGGCCCGAGGCCCCGCGGGGCACGTGGCCGCTCTGGTGGGGGCGTCGGCGATCGGATACGGATTGGGGTTTGGGTCGATGGCCACCCTACAGGCGCTGAGACGAAGACTGATTGCCCACTTACTCACTTACAAACGCTGGATTTTCGAACAGACCTCAACGAAGACGAAGGTAGGCAGACGGACTTAGAGCAACGCAGGTGGATCTGTTTTGTAATGTAAGGCTTGAAGATTTTATAGCGCCTTTTAGGTGCATCTCAGAGGCACTGCTCTTTTAGCCCAAGTGGGTGGTCTAATCTAATCTAAAATTTAATTTGGCCTAATCTTAAGCCTAATCTAATCTCCTCTAATCTAATCTAAAATTTAATTTAACCTGAAGCAATGTGAATTAGGCCTATTGTAACTGAACATTTATGTAGAGCCTTTTAAAGTGCCGCTGGAAGGCAAGTTAATCTGTCAGCAAATTCATTTTCATATATTTGATTTACTTACTTACTTATTTAAAGCCATTTCTGTATAACCGCGAAGAAAGTAAATCTGAAACTGAAACCAAAACCGAAACTGAAATCCGATCCAGATGTATAAGGTCGATATATATATATATATGAATGTGTCCTAAATATTGACCACTTTATTTGTATATGTAAAGGTAACGGTAACACGTTGTTTGCGTGCCTCTGTATCCTGTAGAAACTTCTCAGAAACTTCTCAGAAGCGTTGTCTTCTTAGGATCCAATGAGCTTTCGGCTGAGGCGCAAATCTAACAATATGATGCATTTGCAGGCATTGTAATTTGCAATGTCATATACTGACCCTGGAGGGATGGCGGACTGAGTTGGCATTGCGTGGATGGTTGCACATTCAAGTACTAACCGTGCTCAGAGTTGCCTAGCTTCACTGTGCTTCCCAGTGTTGTACACGCAGCATCAAGCCTCTACACACAAATGTCAGAATGAGAATGGACAAAATAGATCGAAGGACAGTATCTGCGAGAGAAAGGACAGTTTCAAAATCACAAATTGCATTAGATGGAGAAAGAAACGAAAAGAATAAATTGCATTACGTCTTTGGATGTATTTTATAACGTCGCACAACGCCAAATGCATTAGGTTAAGACATGAAGGAAACAAATAAATCACATTAGGTCTGTGTTCTCTGACGTCAGCTGTGGGCTGTGGTGCTAAAGTTGCTGATCGGCCCAGGACCTCACCGTCTGTTCGAGTTCGAAGACGTCCTGCCTCGACTTCCGCTGCCGACGCTGGAACAGACTTGCAAAAAGTAAGTCCATAGGAATATGTCTGTCTGCCTGTCTGTCTGTCTGCCTGTCTGTCTGTCTGCCTGTCTGTCTGCCTGCCTGTCTGTCTGTCTGTTAGAATAAATGAATGAATGAATGAATGAATAATGAATGAATGAATGACTGTAGTATATGTATGTATGCAGGAAAGTATGTATGTATGTGTATGTATGCATGCATGCATGTATGTATGGAATTTATTATTTATATAGCGTCTTTTGAGAATCTTGTGAAGGTGCAACAAATGGCTAATTAACAGATAAGCTAAAAAGGTTACTTTACTTAAGATCAGCTATAACAATTACCACTGTGTATGTCATCTGTAAAGTTGCAAGTGAAACTAAGCGTTTTATAGCGCCACCGTTTGTTTTAGGTACCTGGACACTGTTCGACCTCTCTTGACCCCGGAGGAATATAGCCACACGGAGGAACTGGTGGAGTCCTTCATGGCCAACCAAGGGCCGGATCTACAGAAATACCTAGAAAAAAGGTTCTTTATACATATCTACTAATACCAATTGTAATACCGCCACCATATAGATACTAAACACGCATCAGTTCAAATTAAAAAATATATTTAAAAGAAAGCTGATGTCTATGGCTGTGGCAGCCACAATATGTCGTTAAAACCTTCGTTTGTGCCAATAGTATCACGCTGTGCTTAGACACCTTCAAATCGCCTTTTTCAATGTTATTTGTTCGATCGTAAACCATAACTGTTATTTTTCTTTAACCAAGGTGCAGTGTAAAACATATGTAAAAAATTACTTCGACGTCAACAGTTATAGCGGCCACAAGATGTCGTTAGACATTGGATACACTGTAAAAATAAAACATGCTCTGCTTAGACACCTTTAAATTGCTTATTTCCAACGCTATATGGTCGTTATAATCGACAACATTAATTTAAATGAATGGCCAAACTGAGTTTTAGCTAAAGCTGACGTCAACGGCCGTAGTAGCCACAGGAGGCAGTTAGACAGTGGATTCTACTGGTAACCGTAAAAGTAATCTAGAAATTTCTATAGCGCCCGACGAAAGCCACTTCAGTCACAGAAACCATCTTTTACTAAAAGGCTCTGCTGTTTTAGACACCCTTGACACATAATATTATCTCTTGTAAAGTAATTTAAGCTACCATGTGCCACTGTGGAACGTAGGGGAGGCGCTCATCTCCTTTTCTTAGCCCTTGAGCCGGCAATGGACGAATCCCAAGGTCCTGGACCCGGGGCCAGCGCATCGCATCGCAGGACTTGCTGTTTACTTCCCAGCTTACGCCTGTACCGAATTCTACTGTATCGTGACAGAGGTGTGTGTAAACAACTAGTCCAGGGTCGTTACAGCAGACTCGAACCCACAACCTTCTGATTGCAGACCAAGCTCGCTTCTGGCAAAACAACCGTGTCGCGCCAGATGTCACTAAATTTGAAACTATTGCAAAATACCACTGGGCATATTTGAAGCGTCCAATGGCACCATTCCTATTTGCTATTTGTCTGCTGTATTAGACACCTTTAAAAGACGTTCCTCTTGTGCTATAAATAACTTGAGTTCAATAGTCGGATGGTGGGTGACTAGTCAGATGTTTGGTAAAAACTGTACGTTCTTTACAATCGAAGTCAAGGGCTTTGATGCCACAAGATGTCGTTAGACAATTGACACCATTAACAATCACCGTGTTTGGAACCTTGGATATCGGTAACCGTAACCTATCTTCGTTATCTGATTTCCAGATAGCCCAAAAGGCCTAGCTTACATTTTGCAAATTATTATTATTATTATTATTATTATTATTATTATTATTATTATTATTATTATTATTATTATTATTATTATTATTATGTTTCACTTGTTCTTAATTCGTATTATTATTCTTATTAATGTTATTTCTGTCATCGTTGTTATTAGCACTATTATTATTATTATTATTATTGTTATTTTTTTACCAAGGTAAGTATAATCCCTTGGTTGTTCAAAAATTTCCGGAGAAAAAGAGAGAGAGGGACTCTGGAACGGCTAATTGTTATTATTATTATTAATAATTAATTTATTTATTATTATTATTATTGTTGTTGTTATCATCATCATCATGACCATCGTCGTCGTCGTCATCATCACCATCATCTTCACCTTTATCATCATCGTCACATAGGTTGTCTTCTAGAACTGGTGCTTGTGAAAGCCCTACCTGTTAATCACTTCACCTGTTAACGGCTCTACCTGTCGATTGCTGCGCATGTCTGGATTTTTATGCCTGTCCCTTGTTGTCTGAGTTCAGGAGGAAGAAGCTGCGCAGTTGGTTGGCTGACTGGTGGCTGACGACGGCTTATCTGGCCAGAAGAGAGCCAATCGCAGGTTCGATTTACACATCTTTCTCGTAATACTGTGTCTAATCTAGTCTAATCTAATCCTCATAATGCTGCCTCTAATCTAGTCTAGTCTAATCAAATCATATCAGATCCTTTAATCATATTTAATCTAATCAAATTCAATCTATTCTAATCCAATATATTCCTATCTAATCATTTCATCATGGTGAATCTTATCATATCCAGTCCAATCTAATTTAATCCCAGAAAAATCTGTTATCCCAATTCATTCTAATCATATCCATCTAACCCAATCTTTTAATCCTATATACATATATATTTAATATATTCAATCGAATCTAATCCAGTCTAATCCTATCCAATCCACTCCAACACGGATTCGAAACTGAGCCGAAACTGAAGCAAGACTGAAGCGAAACCGCACCGAAACGAGCGGCAGTTTTCGACGCATAACCGACGAATATTGCGACTTTTTTTTATTATTTCTGAATTTATTAAGCGCCACGACTGACTAGACTAACCAAATGCAATCGATGGCACTGAGCAATTGTGCGTGAAAGACTTGCTCAAAATTCCTACAGAGTAACCGTCTTAGAGGAGGAGGTTCTAACCCGTCCTCTCTACTTTACAAGCCGAGCGCTCTAACCAATCGGCTACCGTGACCCACATACAAGCTGAGCTCTAACCAGTCGGCGGCCGTGTGAAATAAAAGCTCTGTCCTCTGTTTCAGTGAATGTCAACTTCTACATGATGAGCACAGTTAAGCCGGAGATCTCAACGAACCGCATTGCCAGAGCCTGTTGCAGCCTGTATGTCATCACCAAGTGAGTGGTGCCATGATAACCACGGTTACTAGGGTTACTAAGCCATGGTAACATTCGTATTATATCATGATCACAAAGAAAACTTTGTTAAATATACCAGGGTTTCCATGTTTACTATGAATACCATGACATAATTACCGTAACAAATATGGCTTAGTAACCATGATATCATGCCTTTTTACCACCCGCTCTCTCTTTCTCTGTCTGTCTGTCCCTGTCTCTGTCTGTCTGTCTCTGTCTGTCTGTCTGTTTCTCTCTCTCTTTCTTCCCTCTCTCCCTCTCTCTGGTCTTCTGGCAACCGGACTTGTTCTTGACTGGACAACCCCTATGACTTGACGCAACGCTTAGATTTTAAGTAGGGTTTCAGAAATTTAAATTTACGATTACGATTACGCTTACGATTTTTCGTGGAAGCGAAGTGTTACATGGGAGACGTCGTTGGCGTGTCTGCTTTTCTTGCGAAGGTACTACGAGATGATCCAGGATCGATCGTTGCCCCCAGACATGATCATGAACATGATCCCCGTCTGCATGGAGAGCGTTCGATACATGTTGGGCAGCTGTCGCATTCCAGGTGACCACGTCGACTCTCTGTCCCTGACGGCCAACAGCAGACACGTCATCATCATCAGGTCTCGTGCAGATTTAATAGTTATCTCTATTATTTACTTACTTTTTGGTTTCTTACCCGATGTATATATGATCCCTCAGGATTTAAAAAAATTATCCAGAGAATAAAGAATTACCTACTTATACTTACTTAATTTCTTTACTTTGTCCTATCTTAGTTCACCTTGCATTACCTTCTTATATTAACTTACCGTATCTTACCTTAGTTTACCTTTCCCTACACTACCCTACCATACCCTACCCTACTCTACGCTACCATACCCTAGAATACCCTACTCTACCCTATCATGCTTTACCTTGCCTTACCTTACCCTACCTACCCTACCCCATATGATTTCATACCTTACCTTACGTTACCCTACGTTGTTTTAGCAAGGGCGTCTATTTTCGCCTCGACATGTATGCTCCGGATGGACGAGGTGGAACTCGAATTCTTTCCACGGCCGAACTCAAACCTCAGCTGCTCTTCATCCTCGAACAGACGGCAGGTAATTCAGCCAGTAATGTAACCTTGCAAAGAATTTTATAGCGCCCTTCGACAGATGTAGTGTAATTAATTGTCAAACGTTCCCTAGTTGTGAGCCAGCTATGAAGATCGTTGTTGAAGTCACTGAACTGCGCTATATAAATCATTGTCTTACTTACATTGCAGAATACTGAATGCAGTGCTCTGCTTCTTAGCTATTGAACTGCGTTAAATTTCCTTAGATAGTATGACGTTACTTTACTTTGCATTTCTAATAATTCCAGATGAATTGCACCGCCCATTTAATACATATTCATGCGGGTTTCGTTAACTATGCTTAGTTCTTTACCTCGTAATCATTTGTGTATATTCATTAATCTCTTAATAACGTATGAATATTTTGAATATGCATTAATCGACCGTTAATTTATGAATATTTATTAATCTTTAAAAAAATAATTTATGAATTTTTAAACAAGCATTTATCTGTAGTTATTTTGTGAAGATTTCTCAGAGGTTTATTAACATCTTAATCATATATTAAAATATATGTAAATAAGACACCTACTGCTAAGTTATGCAAATTTATGCGGTCTTTGCAGGTGTCAAAGAAATCAACCCGGTTGCCTCCCTAACTGCAGATAACCGCCAAGATTGGGCAAAGGTATGGCTAAATAAACCTTAAACACCGGCCAACGAGTTCTTTAGTTCTAGTCTGCTAATTGATTTTTAAATTAATTATAAATTGCTAGGACATAAGGAAAGCCATACTAGTTTTTGGATAGTTCTATCGTTCCTGCACATCAGCCAAACGATCTTTACCTGAAATTGCCTTACCTCACCTACCTATCGATTTTGATTTGATTGAGCGCCTTAGATTTCTTTGGATGCTGTTGAAATTTAGAGTTTACTTTTACGATAACGACAGCAGTATGCTTTACAGAACTCTGTTCTGCTGCCATCTAGGGAATGAGTAGCAACCAACTGCAGCGAAGCGTTGTCTTCTACTGCCATTTAGGGAATGACTTGAAACCAACTGCAATGCAGAGCTTGCGTTTGCTGCCACCTGGCGAATAAATAGCAATGACTGTCCATCGTTTTAGAATCGTCGGTTGCTGATGCAGAATCCCATCAACGCCGCAACCATTGAAGAAATCGAGTCGGCCATCTTCATCCTGGTCTTGGCTGACTACACGCCACGGGTACAACAGTAAATGACTTATTCACTTAGTTTTACAAAGGTCCTGAGTGAGGGTATTAATGTGAAGTTAAAGTCTGTCTTCCACTCTTCAATCTATCGTATCAAAGTCGAATCTATCCCGCTCGGGTTTCTGTATGTCTGTCTGTCTGTTCGTCTGTCTGTCTGTATGTATATATATCAGCCTGTCTATCTGTCTGTCTGTCTCTCTATATCCCTGTATCTTTATGTGTCCATATGTCCTCGGTTTTTATCTTTTCTTTTTAGTATCTTTAGCTCTCACCCCCTCTGTGTATATGTATACTGTGTGTGTCTGTCTGTATCTGTCCTTAATGTATGTCTGTGTCTGCCTGTCTGTCTGTTTGTCTGCTTTTGTGTCTTTTTGTCAGTCAGTCCGTCCAGCTGTCTGTCTGTCCGTCTATCTGTGTGTCTATGTGTGTGTCTGTGTGTCTGTGTGTGCGTGTGTCTGTCTGTCTGTCTGTTAACGCAGATGGACTAGATATGGTATGTATAGGTAATTTGTCGTGTGGATTCAGGATGAGAACGAACAAGCTCTTCTCGGTCTGACTGGAGATGGAACGAATCGTTGGTTTGACAAAGGGCTGACGATCGAGATGTTTCGTGATAACACAATGGCCATCGGCAACATGGAACATTCTGGAGCAGACGGCACTGTAGGCATTAACAGACAGACAAATAGACAGACAGACAGACAGACACAGACACACACAGACAGACCGACACACACAAACACACAGACACAGGGACAGACAGACGCGGTCATACAAACATACAACTACAATCATACACATATGCAGGCTGACTCGTTCTTTCGTTAATTCGTTCGTTCTTTCGTTCATGCGTTTATTCGTTCATCGTAATCCTAATCGTAAACTCCAGATTTCTATAGCGCCCACCGAAAGCTAAATCGCGGGAATCAGCTTATTCACAGGCGCTCAGTCAAAACAAACTCGATAGGCAGGAATGGTTCGGTTTCAGATCAATATCCAAGAGTCAGACAGAGAGACAGCGTGGCAGCTACGGCGGGTGGTGTTTGGAATTGAAGCGAAAAGTGAGAAAAGGGGGAAGAGGAGGAATCAGGATAGGATTTGTGGAAGAGGAATGTTTTCAGTTTTGAGTGGAAGACCTGTGCAGAGATTTCAAGGGGTGAAGTGATGGTGAGTTCATAGGATGGGTCAGATAATTGTGGTAATTCTGGCAGTAGTTTATTCCTTTCATTCATTCTCTTGTTTATTCGTTCGTCATTCATGCATTATTTCATTCGCTGACTGCTACAATGAGCGTGGGTATGCACAGGTAGGCTAAGTATACATAGGTATGTTTAGGTATGAATTGTAGCTCGAGGTATGTAGATAAGCAGATACTATTTGTTGTTCGTATAGCACTTCAACATCATGTGGGAGCATTGTCTTCAGATGGAGGAGTTCGATCTCAACGGAGACATCGTTGTTCGTCCCGGGGAGGAGATTCGAACCCAAGCACCACCGAAAAGGTTCAGACATCAGATCTCCCTCTCTGTCTCTCTCTTTCTCCCTTCTGTGTGTCTTTGTGTGTCTGTGTGCGTCTGTGTGTCTGTTTGTCTGTCTGTGAGTATGTCTGTGTGTATGTCTTTCTGCTTGTCTGTTTGTCTCCTTTCCTTTTCTATCTTTGTGTCTGTCTGCCTATCTGTTTGTCTGTCAGTCTGTATGTCTGCCTGTCTCTTTCTTGTTCTCATTTCTTTCTCTGTTTATTCCTTTGTCTTTCTCTATCTTTTACTCTCTCCTCCATTCTCTCTTTCCCTGTCTGTCTAAGTTTGTCTCATTCTCTCTCTCTTTCGCTCATCTCTTCCCTTTCTCTGTCTCCTTCTCCCTGCGTCTTTCACTCTCTCTATTCTCCTCCTATCTCTTTCTGTCTGTCTGCCTCTCCCTCTCTGTGTCTCTCTGTCTGCCAGTTCAGTTCATTATTCCAGTAATCAATCAGTTCTCCAATCTACCAAACATTCTATCGATCAAACGTTTCATTCCGTTCAACCATCCGTTATTTTCTTTGATTTTTTACTTGCTGATTAACTTTTTTGATTGATTGGTGCATTTCGTCATTTGGAAAATTTATTGTTATATAATTTTATTTATTCATTCTTTTTTAAAAATTATTTAATTTAATATAATTGCGGAAGTTTTGAGCTGGTGGTAAATATTCTTTCTTCAATGTTAGGCTGCAGTGGGAGTTTTCGACTGAGATGCAAGCGGCGGTAGATCGTGCTTTCAGACAATACGAGGAAGTGGTTAGTGTTATCACATGCCAATTAACAATTGACTGTTAATGAGCAGTTTATGGAGAATAATAAGAAAAAATATTCCCTTATGAAGCTAGGCAGAGGCAGTCATGGGTATGGTGTTAGCGACTTCGTTTTCTCAGTCTCGGTATACCGGAGTGGTTGTCAAACGTCGAGGCCACATTATGGAAACATTATTATTACCAGTTTCTAGGTATTCATTTTTATGTAGTGATAAAAGTAATATCAATATTGTAAATTATTTTTTATAGTTAATAATTAGTAGTATTAATTAGTAGTTGCTTCTTAATTGTTTCCAGAGAGCATCAGTTGATCTTGTTGTCTACCACACGAAGTATGGAAAGAGATGGATGAAGAAACAGAAGATATCGCCAGATGGATTCCTTCAGGTATCTAAGATATCTTCAGATACCAATCACTTCTAAGATATCTTCAGCTATGCATGTATGTATTTATGCATGAATGTGTGCATGTATGTATATGTGTACGAATGTATGTATGTATGTATGTATGTATGTATGCATATGTGTATGTATGTATGTATGTATGTATATCTTAATATTTATATAGCGCTTTTATGTACCTCTCAGTGCTGCTTAATGGTATCAAATACTTCTAAGATAAATTTTCTAATAACAACTAACAGTTTAATTCACGTAATTCACCCGTCTGATTATAAATTCACCTGTCATTTTGCTGCATTGCATTGTATGATATTTCACTCTGTTGCATAATATTCTCGTTAGATGGCGGTCCAGTTGGCTTATTGGAGATTACATGGTGAAATTACAAAGATCTACGAACCAGCTTCACACAGGTACTACCTCGATTATTTTTTATTATTTCTTCTGATTTGACGCATTTATATGTTATGTAGCGCTATTAATCACAACCACTGAGATTCGGGTAAACAGTGGCGGATTTAGCTATAGATGTAGGGGTGTGGTTCGCCCCTCCGTGCCCCTCTTGATTATAAGCCAGCACCCCTCAGACCAGACTCGTGCATGGTGAACTGCCAGAATGTGGCCCCCAAGTGGAAATGCTCTTGCCCCACACAAGTAATCCTGGCAAACCATTACCTACAACACGGTGTAACGCGTGTAGCTTAGTGTAACATCGTTGTGTAACGCTGTAAAACACCTTTTGACGCCGTGTAACACTGTTTCACGCCGTCCATACAACTATCATCATTCCCTCAGACAATTTTTCTAAAATTTCGTTATCTATTACAAAGCCGTAACACCGTAAAGCCGTCTAACTTCGTGTAATGCTCAGTAACACCTTTCAACGCCATTTGGCATAATTGTGTGAACCCGTGTAAAGCCGTCTAGCGCAATTTACTGCTGGGTAACGCCTTGTATGTAACGTCGCGTAATGCCATGTAACGCTGTCTGTAACATCCAGGTTGTTTGCCCTGGGTCGAACGGACAACATTAACCCGGTTTCGGAGTATTCGGTGCGTTGGCTGAGGACGATGCAAGACCCGAATGCACCCGCAGCGACGAAGATCGAACAGCTGCACGAGGCGATCGCCTACCAGTCGAGAGTCCGGCTCGAAGCCACGGCAGGATACGGATCTGACCGGCACCTGCTCGGCCTGTCCTGCTCCGCCCGTGAACTGGGAATGGACATGCCGCCTCTGTTCGCAGACAAGGTGGAGGAGATCAAGAGAGCGCTATAGAAGCTGTTAACTCTAACGACGTGTATCTCTTTCTGTCTGCCTGTGTCTCTGTCTCTATCTCTCACTCTCTCTCACTTTTAGTCTCTCTCTCACTGTCTCTGTCTGTCTGTGTCTGTCTCTATATCATTCTCTCTCTCTCTTTGTCTCATTCTGTCTCTCTGTCTTTCTTCTGTCTCTCTCTCTCTCTCTGTATGTCTCTTTCTCTCTCTGTCTCTCTTTCCCTTTCTGTCTCTCTTTGTATGATTCTGTCTCTGTTTCATTCTGTCTGTGTGTCGTTGAATATCTAACATAATCTAATCTAACCTAAAATCATCTCATCTTATCTAACCTAATCTAATCTATTGTAATCTAATGTAATCTAATCCAATGACTTCTCTAGCGCCGCTATCGTACTGTGCAAGACATCAATCGATGGTCGCTTCAAGTGAAGCCGCGTTCCATCTAAGCGCATAATCCGTGGGACAAGACCCAATCGAGATCGGCGAGACCCATGGAGACCTTTGGAGACCTCTGGAGACTGGACGACGGGTTACGCATGATAGGCAATCCGAAAAAGATGAGACTTGAGCGGATTGATCTCTGCTTCTGTCTCCACCTTTGTTTCTGTCTGTCTTTCTCTGTCTTTCGCTGTACCACTACGTCTGCCTGTATCTCTGTCTCTCTTTGTATCGTTCTCTCTCTGTCTGTGTTTCATTGTTTGTCATTCTGTTTATATCGCTTTGCACATCACACATTCTCTCTCTCTCTCTCTCTCTCTCTCTCTCTCTCTCTCGTTAGCTCGCTCTCCCTCTCTGCCTCTGGAACCTAGGAGGTCGGTAGCCTATTGATAGGTAGCACGGCTTGTAATGCGGACAGCACGGATTTGAGCCTCCTCCTCTGAGAAGGTTGCTGTGTAGAAAACGAGTCTTTCATTCGCAATTGCTCAACGCCATCGACTGATGCTAAGTCATTAGACAGTGTCGCATTGTAAATGCAGAAATAATAATTCCTCCCTCCTTGTCTTGTCTCTTCCTGTTTTCCTTTCTTCCTCCACGCCCCTCCCTTGTCCCCTCCCTTCTTCCCTTCTTTTATTTCTTCCTTCTCTCCATCCCTCCCTCCTTCCCTCCCTGCCACCTTACCTGCCTCCCTGACTTTCTTACTTTCTCCCGTCCGTTGTCCCTTCCTGTGCCCTTCTCTGTGTCCCTGCTTGTCCTGTTTATTTCCTCATATCACCCTTTTATCCATCGCTTCCTCCCTCCTTCCTCTGGCCCTCCTTCTGTCACTCTCGGCGTCTCTATCCTTCTCTATGTGTGTCCGTGTGTCTGCGTGTGTGTGTCTGCCTGCCTACCTATCTGTCTACTTACCTGCCTATCTGCCTGTGTGTTTTTCTGTATGTCTGTATGTCTGTTTGTCTGTCTGTCTGTCTGTGTGCATATGTGTGCTTGTGTTGATCTAGGCGTATAATCTGCCGATGAAGCTGTGTACCAGTCAGGTCCCGACGAACGTCGGTTACTACGCCGATCACTTGATCCTCGACAGCTGCGTCGGTGGATTCGGTCCATTCGTCCATGACGGTTACGGTCTGCTCTACTGCAGCATGGCCGACGATATGTGTACGTCTTCTGCTCCTACTCTCTGTTTCTCTGTCTCTTTGTCTGTCTCTGTGTCCCTGTCTCTGTCTCTCTCTGTCTCTGTCTCTCTGTGTCCCTGTCTCTGTCTGTCTCTGTCTCTCTGTCTGTCTCTGTGTCCCTGTCTCTGCCTTTCTGTCTGTCTCTGCCTCTTCCGGTCCAGTCGTCCATGACGGATACGGTCTGCTGCCCTTCTGGTTCTGTTCTTTCCCTATCTATTTTCCGAGTCTGTTTATTTTTTAAATTTCGTTGTTTTTTAAATTTCGTTATTTTTTAAATTTTATTGTTTATCCTTGGTTCATTTTTTGGGAAATTTTGTTGCTTATCCTTTTTTGGAAATTTTTGTTTATCCTTTGTTTATTTTCTGGTACTTTTGTCATTTGTTCTTTCGTCATAGTTATCGCCATTTAACTTTTGTTTGTATATTTTTTCGATCGTTTACTACCTCTTTATCGTTAGTCCTTTTATGTTTTTTTCTTTGTTTATAATTGTTTTGTTTATGAACTGTTTACTGTTCCTTTTTATCCTTTATCGTTTGTTGTTTATCGTTGTTTTTTTCAATTGTTGCAGTCAACTTCAACATCACGAGCTGGAGATCGTGCGAGCAGACGGACTCTCGCAAGTTGGCCGAAGCCATTGACATCGCACTTGAAGACCTCAAGCATCTCTTGGAGAGCAGGCAGAACGGGCCACAAGCTCAGCTGCAGCAGCCGAAACTCTGATAATCGGGCGTCCCATCAGAGCAGAGGACATTTTGGAGCAAATTGTCAATAATCGCTCGTCGTTTCCGCTTCCGCATTTCCATGGGTTGATGCCTTGTGCTTAAGACAGCGGTGCATTAGAAGTTACTAATTATTATTCTCTGTGTGGCTGTCAGTACCTTTGTCCGCCTGTAACTCTCCGTGTCTGTGACGTTCACTCATATGCATTCCATATCCCACAAGTCAGACGTAGGGGAGGCGCTCATATCCTTTTTCTTAAGTCCTTTGAGCCGACACTGGACGAATCCCAAGGTCCTGGACACGGGGCCAGTGCATCGAATTACTTACCATTTATTTCCCAGCTTATGCCAGTTTCAAATTCTACTGCTAGGTGACAGAGGCACGGTGTGTGCAAACAACTTGCCCAGGGTCGTTACACGGAGTCGAACCCGCAACCGCATGATCATTGACCAAACGCGTTACCGAAAGACCACCGTGCCGCCAAGGAAATGTACGATGTCTGAAGGTTTTGCGAAAATCGCTTTTTAAGACCTCACGGGCTAGCTGGTCTGTGTGGGTTGTTTGAATATTAATCTTAGGGCCGCACGTGTGTCTTTCACGATCCACGTTGCATATTAACACCTCTGCTCCTTTGATCCTCTACCTCTTAGACGCCGACAAAGGTAATGATTTAGAGTGCGTTTGGATGTATCGGCGTGTTTTTATAGCGCATGTTAACAACCTAATCGCTGACTTTTGTACTACCGAGAAATGCTCTCAGCATAATTTGATTAATCGCGGGAAACCTCCCCGAAAGAATTTTCCTCGCGAGTTAATTGGAAAAGAATGGTTCAATAAATCTTGCCGTTCTACTTCTTTCAGAATTCCCGACTCATAGGTCTAAGTAATTAATGTCTGTCGAGATCAGACACTAGCGTTGCTGGATTTGCCTAAGTAACGTCTAACAATATCAGACACTAGTGCAGCTGGATTTCTTGGAGAACTATTTTGCCTGGTATTGGATCACATCGTAGTCAGACACAAGGTCATGTTACAGTCTGACCAAAGGCAGGGTGGAACGTCGGTCTAGAAAGTTGGGACTAACAATTTCTTCCCCTTCTTTACCCTTTGGCGTTATAATTCTTATTTTCAAAACATATTGAAAAGCTATTGGAGAATTCCAAGCTCAAACTAAACTCAATGCCATTGTCAGTATTGATAGTATTCTCGGAAATTTTAGATCGGTGATTTCCTGTTGCTCCCTTCCTCCCAGTGTTTTTAGTGAGACTACATCTCCTGCTTCGAATTCTCCCGTCGTCCGTCCTTCAGGTGCTTGCTCGTCCCCGCGGTTCCTAACAGAGAGACTCGTGAAGGTGGCGTGGCGGGCATTTGGGTAGTAGTAGTTACCATTACTTAACAACATCTCATGGCTGCCAGGGCCGTTGACGTCGACCTTACATCCAGTTTGGAGGCTTTTTGAGACGCATGTTGTCTCCATTTCCACCCCAAACTAGACTCATTGGGTCTTTGTTTATTTACGGTATGAAAATGTAGGGGTAGAGTAGCCAAATAAAAACCCTGGGATTATGAATATCACCGTAGTGAAACGTTATACGCCTAAGGTCTCAAGGAATACCTCTATCAATTCATTCGGTCTTTGATACCGGGGGTGTAAATGGAGTGGTTTTATTGTGTAAAATGCGATTTAATAATTTGCACTTACATGCGAGTGAAGAGAAGGAAGCGCCTTTGGCGAGAACTGGTGTCATTGGGAACGCATCTCAAAAATCGATGACATGAAAGGCCGAATTCATCGATCTTTCTACCAGCACCCTATCTCCATTTCTGTCTTTGCCTGTCTGCGTTTCTGTCTGTCTGTCTGCCTCTTTTTGGCCGTTGGTTAAAAAGACAGAAACAGCGAAAGAGGAAAATGTGATCGCTGATAAGTGAACAACAACATTGATTTCCGTGTGAAATGTGTTTCGACTTCGCTAATTAAAAACCGTCTCTTTGATCTCCTCAAAATATACTTAAATGTGTAATATATGTACATGTCTGTATGCGTGTATGTATGCATGCATGTATGTGTATATGTATGTGTGTATATGCATATGTATACAAACTGTATGTATGTGTGTGTATGCATGTATGAAAAAATGTGTATATATATATGTGGAGAGGTAGAAGAACATACAGGAGGAAGGACAAAAAACAGAGAGGAAGAGATGGGGAGAGAGACAGACATGAAGGCAGGCAAGCACACAGGCAGATACACAGAAAAGATAGACAGTGTACCACAGAGAGAGAGAGAGAGAGAGAGAGCCAGACATACAGACAGACAAACAGAGAGAGAGACAGAGAGACAGAGACAGAGAGATAGACTTAGACAGACAGAGACGGACAGAGACAGAGACATAGACATAGGCACAGACAGAGGGAGAGAGGGAGAGACAGAAGATGGCTGATAAGGGCGATGATGAAGTGGTTGGTGCCAGATGGAACCAGAGCATCGTCGTCAACATCAAGTGGACATCGAGTGGAGCTTGATTCCTCCTCCAGCGGCTGATGATCCTGTTGCAGCAACCCTACCCACCTCCTCCTCCGCATTCAATCCTCCGCTGAGGATTTATATGCTATGTCATGTCATGTCGTCTGACGTCTATGCTATGTTATGCGATCTGAAGTTATGTTATGCCATCTTATGGTGATTTGCGCTAAATTGTGTCATGCTTACATACACATATGCGTGGATAAATATATACATACATATATACATACATATATACATACATATATATACATACATATATACATACATATATACATACATATATATACATGCATATATACATACATATATACATACATATATTCATACATACACACATACATACATATATGCCTGGATATAGGAAGACATGTATCAGTGTACCTTTCTACCTTATTTCCCTACTCTGGTTTTCCATGTACATACATATGTACATACACACATACATACATATATACATACATACATGCATGCAGTCATACATACATACATCCATTCATACATACATACATGCATACATACATACATACATACGTACGTACATATATGAATGCATGCATACAATCGTCTCCCTCCTACCTACTTCCTTCCCCTTCTGTCTCTGAGCACCCCCATCGAGGTCTACTGCACTCTGGTGAATCCATACTTGGAATTCTGACCTTTGGCTTGTTGACCTCGCGAAGACCTCACGCCTCCCTTTGACCTCGGTTAAGCTGCTGGTCATCGTCAGTGTTTTATTGGCCAATCTGAATAATGGATTCGATTTCGGTGCCTTGCGAATGAAAGACCGTCACCCGGAGTTTTATTCAGGCAATTATCTTGGCCACACCCTTGAAAGTAGTTTCTGCAAACAACAGACACTGGTGTGGTTAGAACGCTGAGGGAAACTAATGTCTGATAACGATGAACTTCACTGTTGGCCATGGCTTGTTCTACTATCCACTAGACACATTTAACTGGCATTAAGTGATTCAACATAATATAACATAACATATCACAATGCAGCAGAACATAACGTGACATCGCATAGCATAATATAACGTAATGTATCTAAACATAACATATCATAACATGACATAACATAACGTAACATAGCATAACACAGCATTATATTGCCCAACATAACATAACATAAAAACACAACACAATAAAGCATAAAACAAAACAACATAATATGCTTTTTAACTTAACACGTTTCAGAAAAGTTCCTTCTGTATAAAACCACTGCGGAACAACACCAGACAATTTATTTATTTTCGTGGTCTATCTAACAACATTGGTGTCTGCTGCCAATATACATTACTCCAAGAAGCGTCGAAGCCAAGAAACTCCATATATTCCGAGGACATAAATTCCGACCTCACTCTCCCCTTCTTGCCCCAGGAAGCCATCAATCGTTGGCAAGATTTAAGACTCGCCTTCAGTTCTCCTACAGGGCAATCTGAGGTACTAAGTGTCCATCAGTCGCTCAAATTCATTAGCATTTTAGAGGAGTCAGAATGGACAATCGATGAGAATCCACAACACCGATTTTTAGATTCTAGAATATCTGAAGACGCAAATCATGGAAATCGGTGCTTAATTCCATCGCTTCAGACTTTGTTCGTTTCAATTCTTAGTAAAAACCGTTTATTTCACAAGCGACTGCTCCGTTAAATGCACCGAATTGATCAACGCGGTGCACTTTGCAATAGCACTCGTCGTCAATTTTTCATTCATTCTCGGCTTTACTAGAAAAACAAAATGAGTGAATCAACTGTACACTGTGTATAGGAAGATGGCAAGAGAACCTACTCCTTTCAGAATTCCCGACTCATAGGTCTAAGGGCCAACAGCCCTCATGTTATATGCCGAGGCTAAGAAAATGAGGTAGCTAGGAGGTCATACCCATGGATGCCTCTTAGAATTAGCTTAAGTGTAACACTGCACTTTCTGCTTCAACACTTAACAACCTTTAGTCTCCAACCAACAGGCAGGGTAGCCGATTAGTCAGAGCGGTCGGCTCGTATGTGGGTCACGGTAGCCGATTGGTCAGAGCGGTTGGCTTGTATGTAGGTCACGGTAGCCGATTGGTCAGAGCGGTCGCCTTCTATGTAAGTCACGGTAGCTGATTGGTCAGAGCGCTTGGCTTGTAAGGTGGAGAGTACGGGTTCGATCCCCCTTCCTGAGACGGTCACTGTTTAGGGACCTTGAGCAAGTCCTTCACTAGCTACTGCTCAGCGCCATCCATTGATACTTAGTCATTACATAGTGTGGCGGCACGGACGTGTGAACTAAACACCGCATACAGGATCAGCCTCTGCGAATGAGCAATTCCCCACGAATCGGCAATTGGGCGCTAAATAAATTCGTATCTTTATGATGACCACCACGTCCGGCAAAGTTGAGACATTTGCTGCAGGCATAATCGCAGTTTGAGATCAACGCAGACGAAGATAATTTATTCGATCGACGTCGTTTTATTTACATTTCTGTCATTTATTCGCCTACCACCGGGATTTTCAGTATTCTAGGCAAAACGGGAAATCGTAGCAGGTGCTCTGGGCAATTGGCCAATCAAAATAAGTACCTTGTAAGGACGACGGGCAAGTAAACAATCAAAATAAGTACTCTGACAAAACAGGTAATGAAGATTAGTAATCTGGGCTAATGAAACTATGAAAATAAATACTATAGTGAAGTAGGCATTCGAAGTTAGTACACTAGCCAAGTATGCAACCGAAATAAGTAAGCAAATTATTTTATAATGAATCTCAGTGAATCCAAGAATCACACTGAATTCGTGAATCATCGTAATAGTAATCGTAAGTTCGAGATTTCTACAGCACCAATGAAAGCCAAGTCGCGCGAACCAGCTTATTCACAGGCGCTCAGTCAAACAAAATCAATAGGCAGTAAAGGATCGGTTCCAGATCAAGATCCAGGCAGGCAGACAGTCAGACGGGTACGGCGGAAGGTGTTAGGGATCGGAGCGGAGACAGAGATACTGAGAAGAGGAAGAATCAGATTTTTGGAAGAGTAATGTTTTCAGTTTCGACTGAAAGAATCTCAGTGAATCATCGTTGTGACTCTACAGTCGGTTGCAGTTTCCACCATTTTCCGCATAGACGAACGACATTGAACATCCAAGACGACTCGTTCCACCGGAAACACTGACGTCAACGTACTCCTGCCGGCGCAACGTCATCATTCTCTTCAACGACGTCATCGGCGCCGAACTACTTCGCGAGGCGGACGAGTCGGCGGACGAGGACGACGAGGCGGTGCAGCGGCAGACCGAGTTACCGCGGCAGGAGAGAAGCGTCTTGAAGGCGCGGCGGAAGTCGCGGTTGTAGAAGGCGTAGATGATGGGGTTGAGGACGGAGTTGAAGTACCCTACCCAGAAGAGGGTCGAGACGATAATGGGTGGTGTGAACCAGTCGAACATCGTGGAGACGACATACCACGTGAAGAAGGGCAGCCAGCAGGAGAGGAAGGCTCCCATGATGATGCCGAGCGTCTTGGCGGCTTTGTTATCGCGTTGCATCCGTAGCCGTTGGCGTGACGATATCTTCCGGCGCTGCTGCTGAAGCTGGTTCTGTAGCTGATGCGGATGGTGTTGGAGATGCTGCTGATACTGCGGCTGGTGTACTCGCAGCAGCTGCTGGTGACGGTGACGAGCATCGATGGCTCCGATGAGGCTGACTACAACGCTACTGCCGCTGCCTGAGTTCAGTTCCGCTTCGGTGACGACGGATGCCTTGCGCAGGACGTGGATGTGTTTCTCCTGCTTCCTCGCCTCGCGGAAGATCTTGACGTAGGTGAAGACCATGACTGACGCTGGCGTCCAGAACGACACGGTTGACGAGATAACGACATACACCTTGTTCACCTGGAAACAATCAAATCAACAGGTCACATACAGGTACAGTGAAGACTATCGCGTAATATAGGGACAGCAAGTACTGTACAAGTATGGGGACTGTAAGTACTGTACAAGTTAAGGGAAAATGAGTACTGTAAAGAGACAACAAGTTCTGTACAAGTATGGGGACAGAAAGTACTGTACAAGTGAAGGATAACAAATACTGCAAAGTATAGAGATAGCAAGTACTGTAAAGTATAGACAGCAAGTACTGTACAATTATAGGAACAACAAGTACTGTACGATTAGAAGGACAGCAAGTACTGTAAATTATAGGGACAGAGGGTACTCTACAATTATAGGGACTGCAAGCACTGCACAGATGCAGGGATAACAAGTTCTGTGCAAGTATAAAAATAGCAAGGACTGTACGGTTACCTCGAACGAGCAATCGTCACGGTCGACTGACTCGAGGCGTTCGGCGGTCGTGTACCAACCCATGTGGATCGGGACGTGAGACAGAAGCGCCGAGCAGGTCCAGAGGCAGAGGAGCATCACCAGGACGCGTCGCTTTGTCATCTTGCCGGCGTAACCGAACGGATCGGTGATGGCGATGTATCGGTCCATGCTGATGCAGCAGAGATGGAGCAGCGATGCTGTCGAGAAGAGGACGTCGTTGGCGTTGAAGACGTCGCAGACGACCCTTCCGAACCACCAGAAGCCGAGGACCTCCTGAAGGGCGTTGAAGGGCATGACGAGGAGTGCCACGAGGAGGTCGGCGAAGGCCAGCGACACGATGAACCAGTTGGCAACGATGCGCAGTCGCTCGAACCGGAAGACGCTGATGATGACGAGGATGTTACCGGAAGTGGCGAGTATGATGATCGCCGACAGGAGGAAGACCTTGAAGGACATCTTCACCAGATCCTCGACATCTAATCCTCCTCCTCTTATCACTTCTTCGTCACGCTGTGACGTAGACGCGTTGCTATGGTTACCTTCTGATTGGTAAGGTTCGGTCACATGATAAGGCATCGTCCAAACCTATCGTGATTTGTATAGCGCCTTAAACCCAAAACGAGAAGGAAGACAGAGGATAGTCATTTGAAATCCCAAGAAAATCTTCATAAACTCTATAGGAAATCCCCAGAAAATCTCCAGAATATTCCAGAAAAGTCTCCTGGAAATCATAAGAAAGTCTTCATAAAATCCATAGGAAATCCGTCCACCGATACGATAGTTAATCAGCTCAGTCGTACTAACAGAAACCCTTAATTTTATGCTTTTCTTGATTTAAGCAGCTTTTCTTAATGTTCAGTTTTTCAGCACTGAAATACGCCAGCGAATGCATCCTCCGTGCGTTATGAATCGTCTTTGGTCTCTGGTTAAAGATATAGCGCCATCTGTGACAGTTGTCGCTCGTCGGACACTTAATGTACTCGAGCACCAACCGCTGAAAGTTTTCACTATTAACTTGCTCTCAATCGCTACAATGAAACGCATACATTGATGAATACAGAGAATATTGACTAGTAGTAGTAGTAGTAGTAGTAGTAGTAGTAGTAGTAGTAGTAGTAGTAGTAGTAGTAGTAGTAGTAGTAGTAGTAGTAGTAGTGGGAGTAGTAATAGTAGTAGTGGGAGTAGTAGTGGTAGTAGTAGCATCCAGTGTTTAGCGACATCTTGTGGCCGTTGACGTCGACCTTATCTTAAATAAGCCATTTATAATTTCCGGCAGTATAACAGAGATAGAAAAGTAGGTAGGTAGTTTCTGTTTAACGATCTTTTGGTTAGCCTCGACCTCCCCCTTTATGCTGGCTTCGGATTGGACCATCCGATTAAAGCGATTAAATCAACTGATGGCTATTAGTATATAACTAGGCTTCTGAATGCCACCCGCGCTAACGTCGACCATACCGAAACTTCGTTAAGCATAAATAACCTACCGATACGACCCAACTGATGGTTATTATATTACAATGCGGTGTCTAATTAAAGGTGTCTAATTGAAGCTCTGCATTTCATCCAATGGTATTCGTTGCTTAGCGGCATCTAGGGGCTGTCATGGCAGTTGACGTCGACCTTACTCTAGTCTCAGTAACCTCAGTTTAACGACATCTTATGGCATCAAAGGCCGCTGCCGTCACCCTCCTCCTTAATCCAGGCTTGGGACTGGCACTACCCCCAAACAAGGCAGAGGTGGAGTTACCAATTGATTACACGCAATTAACGATTATTATTACATGACGAGGCGTCTAATTAAAGGTATCTAATTCAAACGTTGCATTTACGTAGGATTATTCATAGTTTAACGACATCTTGTGGCTGCCAAGGCCTTTAACTTACACCTTGCAAAAAAAAACTTTGACAACATCTATCATTTAATCCGGTTTATTGGATATTTATAGTACAACAGGTCTCCAGTTAAAGGTGTCCAATTGAAGCTTTGCATTTCGTGCCCTAGTATTTGTTGTTCAGCGAGATCTAGTAAGTAAGTAAATCCAGAGTTTAACGTCATCTTATGACAACTAAGGCCGTTGATGTCATTTGGAATAGGAAAATAGTTTTCTTTTCTTTTGCTGATATGTTTCTTGGATTTTTCTGCATGTATGTTTTTCTTTTCTTTTCTTTCTTTTACGGTCTGTTGACATCGTATCATCAGACAGACTTTGTATTCAGAGCTGTGTCTTTGGTTGACAGTAGACTTCATGTCTCTTCTCCTGGTGGTAAATAGCTTAAATTAAAAGTTTTTTCCTTTTTTCTTTTCCTATTTTCTCTTCTGTATTTTCTCTTTTCTTTTATCTTTTTTTGAATTTTTTTAAAATTTTCTTTTTTTCTCTTTTTTTAGTGGCTGGCATGGCAATTTAGAGTAGAATGAGGTGCCTAATTAAAGGTGTCTAATTAAAGCTTTGCATTTCATCTAGCACTGTTCGTTGTTTAATGGCATCTACAAGATGTCATTAAACAACAGCGACATCTTGTAGATGCCCAACCCACTGACGTTGACCTCTTCTGACGTCACAAAAGACGTCTGTTAATTACACAATTCTATGCGTAATTTCTGTCTAACGACGCTGTGTCATAGACAAAGATAATTATCGTCGCCCTCCTCCTTTATCGAGGCTTGGGTCTGGCACTACGACGGAAAATACCCCGATTGTTTTTCAGGGCGGCTGGTCCAAGCGACATCGTACCCCGGGAAGGCCTTAACTAGCGCCCGGATTAAGGGCTAGCCCGTGGGGCAAGGCTCCCGTGGTCTGCCAGGAGGGTGAATCAACGAAAGCCTTTACGTTTATTAACTCACAACGAACGCTTAACCTAATATCTACACAAAACAAATCTCAATTCTACAGGCTAATTGAATAAAATCTCCCTTAATGAGGCGCCCATTTCTTCTACTTAGGCCCTTGAGCCGACAGAGAACAAATCCCAAGGTCCTGGACACGGGACCAGTGTATCACGTGACTTGCCGTTTTACTTCCCAGCTTATGCCGGTATCAAATTACATTGCTTGGTGAAAGAGAGAAAAAGAGAAAGAGACACGGTGTGCGCAAACAACTTCGTCACATGGAATCGAACCCGTGACCGCATGATCACTGACCAAACACGTTACCAATAGACCACCGTGCCACACACTTAGATACACGTCGAAATTAGCAGCGATTTTGTAAATATTCAACCAGCACCACATCTGATGGCACAAACTGCGTTGTCACCCCATAAACAAACGCAACTCAGCTTTCAATGAAAACCGTTCTGCTCTTAACGATCATTTTATTTGATTCTACGTCCGGCTTGCATTACCGGACCAGAGTCTAGAACCATAACAAGTCCGTAGCAAACATTTATTCAAAAATATCTTCCTACTCGATTAGAATAAAAAGCTGGACTTGGGACTGATAATCGTCATGCTACACGCGACTTGTTTTGGCGTCGAGCCGACGATTTATCGCGAAAACTTCCCGGACTAAACCGTTTTTATGGCGGCGTACGTCATAAAAGCGGCGCATGGATCGAAAGATTTAAAATGGCCGTTTGTCACGCGACTACTAAGCAGGTTTTTTTCCAAGTGTTTCGTAGATTACAGATAGTAATCGTAATCGTAATAGTAAACTCGATACTTCTACAGCGCCCAGCGAAGGCTGAGTCGCGGGAACCAGCTTATTCACAGGCGCTCAGTCAAAATAAAATCGATAGGCAGGAAGGGTTCGGTTCCAGGTCAAATTCCAATAGGCAGGCAGGGAGGCAGGCAAGGAGGCAGGCAGGCAGGGAGGGCAGGGAGGCAAGCAGGCAGCTATGGTGGCCCCGTGAATATGCATTGGGGGAACTCAACAGCAAATGGGGAAGCGGCAGTGGCAGGGCTGAATTCCAACGATTGCGGGTTCGTAACTGTTGAATGGACTCCGTGTATCGACCCGGTATAACGACGCGCCTAATAAGTGCAATAAATGATTTAATAAATAGATAAACAAGAGATATCAGTAAGGCAAAGAAGCAATAATTCATCGCGAGGTTAATTAAAGGCGCTATATTAACTCTTCGGATAAACAACCAAACATATATGCACACATACATACATGCATGCATACACATACATACATACATATATACACACATCATAAATACATACATACCTATATGCATATAAACATACTGACATACGTGCATATATACATGCATACATAAATTCATACATACATGCATACAAAAATTTAATACATACATACATACGTACGTAGATACGTACATAAATAAATACATACATACATTCATACACATATATACATACTTACATACATACATACATACATATATGCATACATACATACATACACACATACATATATGCATACATTCATACATACATACATGCAGACATACATTCATCCAACCACCAACTCATCCATCCATCCATCCATCCGTCCATCCATCCATCCATCCATCCATTCATCCATCCATCCGTCCATCCATTCATCCATCCATCCATCCATACATCTAATCCGCCCTAGTTGTAGATCACTCCAAGATCCGTTCCTAATTAAAGCGTTGCTGCTTCTTCCACTGACCTTCTCTCCCTAAATCGCCGTCTCTTCCGCTAGACGTCGCACTTCGTGTTCCCGCCAGAATATTGCATTCCGGAGGAGGCGTCCAAAAATACAGCCAGCGGTGACCTCTGCCGAACCGGAAGAAGGAGTAGACTGTAAGGTCCCTCGCTTCCTGCGTCCGATGAGGGCGGCAGACGAACGATTTCTGGCGACACCAAGCGGAGAGTGGACGCTTTATGAGGCGCTGACCAGCAACAATCGATAGCAGGTCTATGTGAAGACCGCGAGGGAATCGTCTGTTGTGGTTCTGAGGGGTTGGCCAGAATGGAGCATCGTATCAATATTCCGCATGAGTGAACGAAAGAAGAACGAATGAATGAATCAATCAATCAATCCATCGATTAATTAATGAATGAATGATCGAAAGAATGAATGAATGAACGAATAGATGAATGACTGAATCAATGAATGAGAGAACGAATGAACGAACGAATCGTAGAATGACTGAATTAATGAATGAACGAACGAGTGAATGAATCAATGAATAAATGAAGCAACGAATGAATGAATGAATGAATGAATCAATCAATCAATCTCTGAATAACTGAATCAACGAATGAATGAATAAATGAATGAATGAATGGTTGAATGAATGAGTGAATGAATATGCATGTAAGTAAGCACGCGATGCATTGTTGACATATAACTGTGAGATGTATCGGATAAATTCTTCCAATCGGAAGCAGATAAACGCGAAGGAGAAAAAGCACAAACCATCGACCGACATCCAATTTACTTACTGTCGCTTATGCATATGTAACATAACGTTACATTACAGAACTATACAGTAAGCACTGACTTCACTTTACATTACTTATGTTTGCATCCAGCTACGTTACACGACATTTCATTGTCGCCTATTGGCTGCTGAGATTCGTTGACAGAACAGGCAGAACGAAAGACAGAGGATTTTGACGCATGTCATGTTATGTCACGTTATGTTATGTGATGTTATGCTATGTTATTTTACGCTGTATGATGTTAAATGTTATGTTATGTTATATCCTGAGATGTCACTTTACGCTATGTGATGTTATGCTATGTTATATTAAATATTATGTTATGTCATATTACGTTACGGTACGGTATGTTATGTTATGCCATGTTATGTTATGTTATATTGTGTCATGTTATCTAATGTTATGTGATGTTATGCTAAATTGTGTTTTATAATGTTATGTTATGTTACATTATGTTAAGCTGGAAAGAGGAAACATCATGAATCATCAACGGAGAGGACGGAATAAGTTTGCAGCTTAGAGTGAAGCAAACGGTCAGCAAACTCTTGACCACTGATGTCGGAACTGGCCAGTGGTCAGTAGTAATTTATACGAGAGGGTAATTTGAGTCGGGCCATTGGAGTAGGAAGTTCGTGACCTCAATTTGTACGTGTTTATATACCGCCTTTAGGAACTCTCAATGGCGGATCAACTGGGGCAAGCGTAGGTCAAAGGTCAAATGCTTATTAGATTACCAACCCAGCTGTCGTGGGTTCTATTCTATCGTCGGGTTAAGCAGACGATTCGTTGCCTTTGTCTCATAGACTGGCGCCGTCTGGAGTCAGTTTATGATTTAAGAGGCTGTGCTCGCTGCTGATGGGTTGCGGATAAGGCATCGAAGGACATGAGCGGCTGTCAAGTGTCATTAGCCGGGTCCGAGAAAACAGTGTCGTTAACAGTTTGTACCCAAGGATACTACCGGGGCTTGTTTGCTATCATTCTCTATCTCTGTCTCTCCGTCTCCGTCTGTCTGTCTGTCTCTCCCTCTGTCTCTCTCTCTCTCCTCTGTCTGTCTGTCTGTCTGTCTGTCTCTCTGTGACTTATTTGATCAAACCAATTTCATATCTGTTCGACGCGGTGTTCTATCAGTTAGCGCTGGGTTCGAGCCAACTTAGTGGACTCCGTGTAATGACCCTGGGCAAGTTGTTTGCGCACACCGTGCCTCTGTCACCAAGCAGTAGAATTTGGTACAGGCGGAAGCTGGGAAGCAAACAGCAAGTCCTGCGATGCGCTGGCTTCGCGTCCAGGACCTTGGGATTCGTCCATTGCCAACTCATGGGCCTAGGACACGGAAATCGACACCTTCCTTAAGTCCCAATGGAACCCTTACTTCATTTTAATAATAGTTCAACTGACTCGTTTGACTCAAGAACTCTTTATCAGACTCAAGTGACTCAAACAACTCATTCGTCTGACTCACTCCATACACAACTCAGTGCTCAATCTTTTTTGTCATGCCGACTCGGTCGCCCCGGATTGCCCAGTCGGTTGTTGCCCAGTCGGTTGCCACAGCAGCTGCTGGAAGACAGAGGCAAGAATGCAACCAAGAACAACAACAACAACATCAATCAAGACAACCTGCGCGCGAAATTTCTCGCACCTGTAGCAATCTGGAAGAAGACGACGATAATAATTATACCTCGCAGCTCGAGTTTCCTGCCGCGTGAAACAAATATTATTCGCGTTGTCCGAAATTGGCACGAGATCTGACGCGAGATTTGACGCGAGATCTCACACGAGATCTGACGCGTGATCTGTCGAAGTCCCTTGATCGTGATCGAGTGATCCAAATCGCGGAGGACGGAACAAAGGTTGTTGATCTTGTGTTTCTGTCAGCGTCGTTTTAAAAACTGTCGATGCCGATGAGCTTGGAACCCGTTTCCGACAGTTATCAGCCACGGACGGGTTTCAATCGATTGGGTCGGGTGTGTGGGCCACTGTTCGACGGGGGTAATGGCTGTGGGGAAGATCGAGGAGGAAATGGTGGAGAGAACTGGAAGTATGGAGGGAGAAAGAGGAAGAAAGGGATAAATGAAGAGAGGGAGGGAGAGACAGCGGAAGGGAGTGAGAGAGGGAGAGAGCGAGGTAGGGAAGAAGAGAGAAAGAGAGAGAGAGAGTTGGAGAGAGATGGAAGAAGAAAGGAAGAGAGAAAGGAATAGAGAGGAAGATAAAGAGTGAGTGAGAGAGAGAGGGAAGGGAAGGAAGGCAAGGCAAGGCAAGGAGAGAGGAGAAAGAGTGAAAGTGAGAAAGGCAGAGAGAGAAAGAGAGAGAGGGGAGAGAGATATAGATAGAGAGAGAGAGAGAGAGAGAGAGAGAGAGAGAGAGAGAGTGAGAGAGAGACAGACTGTGCGAGGGAAAGTGTAATAGAGAAAGGGTGAAGACACAAAGAGATATACGTATTGAGAATGCGACAGAAGGTATGAAAGGCGAATAAATGAACGAACGAAAGAACGAACGAACGAAAGAATGAATGAACGAATAGATGAATGAAAACATGGATGAATGAAGGAAGAAGAGAGAGGAACAAAGAGAGAAGCAAAGGGACGCATACTTGTGTCTGTCTGTTCGCCTGGCTGTCTTAGTATGTCTGTGAAGATGTGGCGATGCGAATTTGCGATGCTCCTACAATTCAGATCGAGTATCGGTTGTGTTGGAAGAAGCGCTTGAATGGAAAGGCGGTAATCGTTCGATCAAGTCAAAGCCGGAGACTTCGGTGGACGACTTGCCTACTCAGGGTCCTCTTCCCTCTCCTTCTCCTCCTAATTCATCATCCTTATCCTCATCCTCATTTTCATCCTTCCCCTGCCACTTTCTCTTCTTCATCCTCCTCTTCTTCATAATCTTTTTCTGCCTTTTCTTCTGCCTCCTCTTTATCATCCTCCTCTTCTTCCTCCTTTTCCTCCTCCTCTTCCTCATCATCCTCATATTCCTCCTTCTCTTCTTCGTCCTCCTCTGCCACTTCCTCTTTTTCATCCTCCTCTGCTTCATAATTTTCTTCCTTCTCTTCTGAAACTTCTTCATCCTCCTCTTATTCCTTCCCCTCTTCTTCTGCCTCCTCCTCCTCTACTGCCTCTTTTTCTTCCTCAACTTTCTCCTCCTCTTGATCATTTTTTTCTTCCTCCTCCTCTTCCTCCTCCTCTTCCTCTTCCTCCTCCTCTTCCTCCTCCTCGTCTTCTTTCTGCTGCTCTTCCTGCTTCTCCGACTGGCGCCACTTCGTAGAACTCATTCGCAAGAGGTCGCTCAGTGTTAAGCAGACGACAACGAAAGCCCGCTCTTTTCACCGCTCAAGTCACGTGCACACGTAAAAGGAAACTTAACCGAATACAGAGAGTATATTACGTAAACAAATGAGTCTGCATTTCAAGGTCAGCCCAAAAGAGCGCCATCCAAGTCGCGTTCGAAAACCAGTTCGGGGCGTGATCAGAGCGCTCCGAGCAAAACAAAGGACACTGCTCAGTGCTTGCCTGCGCTGTGTCTGTCATTTACAAATAGCTTATGCAATACATCAGGGTTTTCCGACGTCGTGCACTGCCGTCAATGGCAGATTCTGGACCGGATAATCCGACCATGGATCCCAGCTGAGTTCGGGTGGTGCGTGGCAAGTCTAATTATTTATTAATCCAAAAACATGGTTGGATTTCTGTGAAAGGAACTAATGCACGGTAGCTGATCGGTTAGAGCGCTTGGCTTGTATATGGGTCACGGTAGCCGATTGGTTAGAGCTCTAGTCTTGTATGTGGGTCACGGTAGCCGATTGGTTAGAGCAGTCGGCTTTTATGTGGGTCACGGTAGCCGATTGCTTAGAGCGGTCGGCTTGTATGTGGGTCACGGTAGCCGATCGGTTAGAGCGCTCGGCTTGTATGTGGGTCACGGTAGCCGATTGGTTAGAGTGCTCGTCTTGTATGTGGGTCACGGTAGCCGATTGGTTAGAGTGCTTGTCTTGTGTATGGGTCACGGTAGCCGATTGGTTAGAGTGCTCGTCTTGTATGTGGGTCATGGTAGCCGATTGGTTAGAGTGCTCGTCTTGTATGTGGGTCACGGTAGCCGATTGGTTAGAGCGGTCGGCTTGTATGTGGGTCACGGTAGCCGATTGCTTAGAGCGGTCGGCTTGTATATGGGTCACGGTAGCCGATTGGTTAGAGCGCTAGGTTGGTAACGCGGAGAGTACGGGTTCGAACCCCCTTCCCTGAGACGGTTACTGTTGTAGGAAACTTGAGCAAGTCCTTCATGCACTGTTCCTCAGCGCCGTCGACTGATGCTTAGTCATTAGGTAATTGCGCTAAATAAATGCAAAAACAACTGTAGACACCAACGGACACAGACAGGCAGCCACACAGACACATATTTAACTTTATACGATTTAAGCATTTAAAGCGTCATTAGACTTGCACGATTTCAAGGTGTCCAACCAGAGCATAGCATTGTTTTGATCATTGTTTGCGATGTGAAACGACATCTTGTGGTGACTGTTCGCTATCAACTTCACAAGCAAACCCTCGAATGAACGAAAATGAATTTTATATAGCGTCGGCAATGAGCGATTTTAAGGTGTCGAAACGGAACGTTATAATAATTATTTTAATTGTTTTATCTATTGTTTAACGACATCGTATCTGTTTTATATCGCCGACGTTGGTTTAACAAAGGTAGGTTTTAACAACTACTTGAATAGCACGTTCGTTTCCAGTGGCCATATTAAAATTGTTCTAGCCACACTACTGTACGCCTTGTTTGGTAAGTCTTGTAGTTTCCACTGTTTAACGACATCTTGTGGCTGCAAGGCCCGTTAACACTAATTACTATTATTAATCACGAAGTTAAACGACAGCATGTGGCAGCTAGCGCCGAAGACCGTTGCTTAAACTAAAGTTACTTAGTTGTAGAACCAAAAGTTTAATGACGTCATATGGCAGCATTGGCCGTTGACGTCCTTACAAGTTTTCTAGATGAAAGCAGTTGTGCTTTTAAATAGTTTGGCTTAATTAACAATAAGTTAAGTCACAATTAAAGAAGCCATTAAACTTTCTAGACTAAAATGATAGTCGTTAATTAATATTTAAAAAACCTGTGGAGAATAACATTGCACTTGAATATAGCGATTGTATTATACATCAGACTATGGAGATTAACATTATTTAATGGATGATCAATGCGAATAAATGAAAAGCCGATGACTTTGCGCCCATTTACACCAGTTATTAAGTGTTTTTACAGACATAAGAGTCACTTTCATCAGCCAATCACCGAAATCAGCGTCGCGCAACCGAACCCCGCTCAACCCTCCCACCAATTTCATACCCCATCTCCTCTGCTAGTCATGCGACTCTGCTTCAGTATAGTTCTAATCCAAATACACAACGATTTGAAGTTACTCACGTGATATAAAGCTACTAGAGGTTTCCAGTGTTTAACGACATCTTATGGCATCAAAGGCCGTTGACATTGCCCTCTCCTTTATCCACGCTTGGAACTGGCACCACCCGATTAAGGCAGTGGCGGAGTTTAAAGTTACTTGACCGCGAAACCGAATATATAGTTTCGGAAATGAACAATTTAAAGGCGTCTAAACACACCGTAATATTATTGGTAACTCAAATGTTTACCAACCGCTTCGACGCTTTAAACTGCGTCGAAGAACCCAGCCCTCCCACTGAACTCTGGTCTCAACTCAAAAATATCACCACGGAAGCCGCGCAGATGATTATTACCAAAGACTCGGAGAAGAGAAAAAACTGGATTTCCGATGACACTTTCGCGCTTATCAAGAAGAAGCGTGAAGCCAAGACGAAATCACCGATCGAATACAAGATTCTACGCGGAGAAGTTCAGAGAAGACTTCGGAAAGATAAGGAAGCCAATCTCAATGCGCTTTGTTGCGAACTCGAAGAGAACGCAAGACGAGGTAACAACAGGCCGGTCTTTCAGACAGTCAGAAATCTCACCAGACCGTTTCAGGCGCGCAAGACAGCTATCAAAGACATTACTGGAAAAAAGTTGGTTGATCCGACTAAGGTCAACGAACGTTGGAAGGAATATTGTGAAGGACTCTACACCGGCAACGAAGATGAGATAACGTTCGAAATCCCGGAAAGGGAACCCCCACCACTGCGAGAAGAAATCGAAAGAGCTTTGCTCAAAGCTTCTTTGCGCAAAGCCCCGGGTCCAGACGGCATCACCACTGAGCTCCTCAGGTTCGGTGGCGATATGACCCTTACCGCGCTACACAAGATCTGCATTGACGTATGGACCTCGGGCGTTTGGCCCGACGACTGGACACAATCGGTTTTTATCCCTTTACCCAAAAAAGGTGACCTGCTTTGCTGTGAGAATTACAGAACCATCGCGCTGGTTTCTCATGCAAGCAAAATTCTACTCAGAGTCATTCTCGAGCGCATTCAAGCCAAGCTTGACACTGAATTGGCTCCTGAACAGGCCGGTTTCAGACCCAAACGAGGCACTCGCGACCAGATAATGAACCTCCGGATTATCATGGAAAAAGCAAAAGAGAGAAACCAGCCTCTCTACTTTTGCTTCATTGATTTCACAAAAGCGTTTGATATGGTGCAACACGGTCAACTATGGTTGACCATGCTGGACATGGGTTTTCCTCCACAGCTTGTCCAACTGCTACGGAACCTCTACAAACAACAACGCGCAGCCGTCAAAACTGATAACATCTCCTCTGAATGGTTCCGCGTTAAGAAAGGCGTTCGACAAGGTTGTAACATCTCTCCTTGCCTATTTAACATCCTCGCGGAACAAGTGATGCGTAAAGCTCTTGATAGATTCACCGGTGGCTTTAGAATCGGCGGTAAAGTCATCAGTAATCTCAGATATGCCGATGACATCCTCTTGGTCGCCACTTCACCGGAGGAACTCCAGGAACTAGTCCGAAGAGTCGAAACCGCTGCTGAGGAGTACAGTTTAAAGATAAATACTTCGAAAACGAAAGTTATGACCAACACCGACGAGGTCCTCGAGGTTTTAGTTGCAGGCGATAAACTCAAGCAGGTTGATAACTTTACATACCTGGGCAGCAAAATTTCAAGCGACGCAAAGTGCTCCGGCGATGTTAAGTCCAGATTGGCCATGGGTATGGAAGTCATGGTGAAACTCACGAAGGTCTGGAAAAACAAATCCATCAGCACTCAAACCAAACTTCGTTTGATGAAATCCCTGGTGTGGTCAGTTGCAACCTATGGGTGCGAATCATGGACGCTCAAAAAAGCTGAAGAGAAGCAAATCCAGATTTTTGAGAACAAATGCATTCGAAAGCTTCTGCGCATCCCCTGGACACTCAAGCTTACCACGGAGCAAGTTTATCACCTTGCTAGAACTTATCCTGAGCTCTTGAGTTCCACTAAAGCTCGCAAACTCCGCTATTTTGGTCACATCATTAGACTTCCTCAAGATTCCATAGAAAATTCCATCATTCTGGGTCACGTTGAAGGCTATCGACACCGTGGCAGACCCCAAATTAACTGGATCGACAATATTCTTTCCTGGACTAACCTTTCTGGTTCTTATCTTCTCGCTGCTGCACGCAATAGGCGTCAGTGGAGAGCTCTAGTCCATTCATGTAGCCAACCGTCGCGCAGCGACGTTGGTGCATGACATGACATGACAAATGTTTACCGACATCTCGTGCACAGCATCTTGCGACTTTGCTTCTGCAAAATTTGATCACAACATAATGTTACGCAAAAGAGACTATTATATAGCTTTGGAAATGAGCGATTTAAAGGTGTCTAAGCAGAACGTGATGTTATTGGTAACGACGAAGGTTTTAACGACATCTTGTGGCTGTTACTGGCGTTGACATCGACCTTAACATGCCAACTGACTTCTGATTATTATTTCCGAAGTTAAACGACATCTCATGGCTACTGTTGCCTTGTCATCTGTAAAATTCTAGTTTAGCTATAGTTTATTGCTGATATATTTAGGCTATGTTGCTGAATTTAGTTCGTTCGACTTGCTATTTAAAGTTCGTATTTCGATGGTGCTTCCGTTTTGGGATCTAGATTATACGATTGCGTAGGATTCTTTGTAGAAAAAGCGATTGTCTAAAAGAAGCCATCGGAAAGATATTTATAGCGATCGTATGACCTCGACCCTGCTCATTTTTCACTGAATTTATCGGGTGAGATCCTTCATCACCGCTGACCATTTGAATGAGCGCCACGCCGTTTAAGGTCCCCATTAGTTAGCTCCAAGCCATGATAAAACATCTGGGCGTGAAGTGGGTCGATTTGAACCGTTTCTCTCTCTGTCGAATGTCTAACGATGGTTCTACCATGTGGTTCATGGACAGCGTCTTCAGAAAATGGCGATTTTTTTCTTGGACTCGGCAACGGCACCTGCCATGTGAACAAATGGGTGCCACAGAGAATTTAAGAGCACCCAGTAATAGCCTTCCATTTACAGTCCTGTTTCGGTCAAACTAATGGACGCACACTCTAACGACGCCACTCAGCTGTGTCCAATGTCAACCGGTATGACTGCACGCATGAATGAAGAATAAACGTACGGATGAATGGACGAATGAACGTACTGTATAATGAACGAACAATAAAGGACCGAACGAACAAATGAATGAATGAACGAACAAATGGACGTATGAACGAATGAATGAACCAATGAACAAAATAACGAACTAATGAAGTAACGAACGAACGAATGAATGAGTGAATGTATGAATGAATAAATAAACGCATGAATGAATGAATGAATATATGAATGAATGAATAAACGAATGAATGAATGAATGAATGAATAGCTGAATAAAGGAATGAATGAACGAAGGAAGGATCAAAGGAATGGGGAGATAAAGAATTAAGAAATCAAAGAAACACAATCAGGGCAAAATGATAGGAAGTTAGTCAAAGTGGAAGCTAAGCGAGGAATCAGTGAAGGGAGATGGAGGGAAGACAAGAAGCAACGAAGAACGGATAGAACGAATGAGCGAAAGAACGAAAACAAGCAAACGACAGTCGATGGAAACAGTGGAAGATGAATCAGACGACAGCTACTGAGGCTGCCTTCCCAGTTCTCTTAGCTTAAACACAACCCACCCCAATATCTCCTCTCCCCTTCTCTCTCTGGTCTCCTGGCAACCAGACTGGCCTTGACACGGCATCTTTGGACAATCCCACTGACTTGTCGCAGCGCTCATGAATAGGCTGGAGCCCTGCGCTTAGCTTTTAAGTAGCGCTTTAGCAATTTCGAGTTTACGATTCCGTTATTCACAATAAACTCGACAACGACTACGATGATGATAGTTGAATAGGGCAAACGATAACCTGATTTATGCTCAACAGAAATTGTGTCTGCGAAGCCTCTGAATGATCGGCGGATTTAGCTGGATTTCGAGAAAGACGAACGTGAAAACTGCTGCGATTATTCCGTATCTCTTTCGCGCAAATCAAACGACTCCCACGACATATAAAGGCGTTACATAAAAGCTCAGAACCGCAATCGTACATTTGTTTATGCATTATAGCCTACACATGTACATGCATATGTAATCAATGCATATCAATGTGTCAAGCGCGCATAGATATAAGGTAAGCTTATAAAGTAAGGCTCCAAGGAAGGCGTCATTTTCTGCAGGATTATAAAACGTGCGACTTAAATATTGTACTGGTTGCATATTGTATTGCATTTTGTATTGTGGGATGTGGTGGTGTAGTGGTATGGTCGGTGCCTCGTGTCCGGAGGGTCGCGGGTTCGAATCTGCCTGAAGTCCCGTGTAGCGACCTTGGACGCCTCAAAGGCGCGTGCATAAGAATGCACGGAAATGGAGGCAGACCTATTAAAAAGTAAAGTTTTAAGCTTTTTTTAAACTTGTTATTGGAAGAGTGTTATCTTTGATGCTAGTCGGTAAGGCATTCCACACTGTGGGGCAAGAGTAACAAAATCCACGAGAGCCAAACGCAGTGTAAATCTTTGGAACTATGAGATTTCTAATCATCCTCGGGTGCCATAAAAACCAATGGACCTGCTTTCGGGCAAAGAACTCATCACCATCATCATCATCATCATCATCATCATCACCACCACCATCATCATCATCATCATCATCACCATCACCATCACCACCACCACCACCACCATCATCACCATGATCATATCATCGTTGTTGTGTAATGTATTAGGCCGTATTGAATTATATTGCAATATTGTGATCGCAGCCAAATTCAAACGCTGACAAAAGTTTCGTTCTCATTAGCAGAAAATTTTATTTACAAGACGTGTTTTAGGTTGTCGGGGAAACATCAACAGATATCCATCCAATTCCATTATGTTATTGATTTCTCTGTTTATTCTGCGTCATTTGTTGAGTAATTGTCGTCATCGTCGTTCGTACAATTCTTATTGCTTCCTGTTATTGCTCTTATTTATTGTGGGTGACCATCACAGCGTGAAACGCCACAATGGGACATTCACCCTCTGCGGCTCCCCCTCATACACGTATATTCAGGACATCCAATGACTCCCTATACACACACACACACACACACACACGCACACACACACACACACAAATGCACACATACATACATGCATACATACACACGTACATACATACACAAATACTTACATACATACATACATACACATACGTACATACATACAAACATACATACAGACATACATACATACACAGATACATACATACATACATACATTTAAATTCACATATACATATATATGCATACACAAATACACACAGTAAATACATAAATACATATATACATACAGTAAATATACAAATATATGCATACAACTCACATGTATACATAAATACATAAATGCATACATACATACAAAGATACAGACATAGGTACATACATTCTTTCACACATACATACACACATATATACAAGAAACATACATCCATATAAACATACAGACATTCAAACATACATACATAGATACATACATACATACATACATACATATATTCTTGCATACATACTACATGCATGCACCCATACATACCAGATACATACATGCATATAAACATACAGACATACAAAAATACATACATATATTCTTGCATACATACATACATGCATGCATACAAATACATAGGGAACGAAAGTGAAGAAGTCTTAATGTCTGCACATCCTCGGAATGTTTTTAAAGACATAATTTCGAGCTATGCCATCAAAATGGCGGGTGATCGACGGCGTTGGACCAGCGGCTGTTGGCCCGAGACTCATGCGGATCACTGGGCTCATTGCTATGGCCTCCAACACAGCAGCTGAAATCTACGTTTCCGCAGTAGTAAAGCTTAGCAATCTAACCCGTGTTCTAAAAGATTAAGAACGTCAATTGGTTTGACTTTAATCTCAGTGAAGAAAAGCTTTAGCCCACGTAGAGACATTAAAATTATCAGATGAGTTGGTTCTATTCTATTCTACTCCGTTCTGTTAGATTCCATTCTGTTCTGTTAAATTTTAACCTCTTCTATTATGTTCTGTTCTGTTCTGTTCCGTTCTATTCTATTCAATTCTGTTCCATTCTGTTATGTTCTATTCTGTTCTGTTCTATTCTGTTCTATTCTATTCTGTTCTGTTCTATTCTGTTCTATTCTGTTCTGTTCTGTTCTATTCTATTCTAGTCTAATCTGATCTGTTAGGTTCCACTCTGTTCTGTTTAATTCTATCCTCTTCTATTTTGTTCTGTTCTATTCGACTTAGCTTTCTTTTGGCGCTGTAGAAATCTCGAGCCTACGATTTGTCCTTTTCTCTTTCTCCTTCTCCTTCTTCTCCATCTCCTTCTCATTTTCATTCTCCTCTTTTTGTTCCTCATTCTCCTCCTTCTTAACCTTCTCCTTCTCCTCCTCCTCCTCTTCCTCCTCCTCCTCCTCCTTATATTCCTTTTTCAACTTGTTGAAACGAAATAGACGAACTTGACTTTGAGAAGGTTTCAAATATTTGCATCGAAAGGACTATTTTATTCGTCTGAAGCTCTCGAAACTGCAGAGTCCGGGCGGATAAACAGAATCCGCAGAGAAAGATGCGGACCAAAGCTTATCACCCCCACCCTGTACCGATGAAATTCAATTTGCACTTGTTGCGAGTTCTTTCCATTTCCGTCCACCCGTCCTTCCGTTCTCGTTTGATGGACTCTTTCCGTACTCAGGGTTGTCGATTTGCAATTAGAATCCTATGGGGAACCCCTTCTGGGGTGAACTCCAGCTCCTTATAGCTAGTTGATATGACGGCTCTGTCGAGGCTTAAACGTGTTTGGTAGGTGCTCGCTAAACACGGGTGCGTTTTTGATTGCCCCATCGACGAGTCCATGGTATGGGTGGAGATGGAAGGTTCGGAGATGAAGGAGAGAGATTTAGGGAGGAAGGGGGAGAGGGAATATTAGGTTGTTACGTTCAGATGTTTGTTTTCGTTTGTGTAGTGCAAGGGTCTGTGTATGTGTGTGTGTGTCTGTTTTTCTGTCTGTCTGTTGATCTGTTTGTCTCTTTTTCTGTCTGTCTGCTTACATGTTTTTGTCTGTCTATCTCTCTGTTTTCGTCTGCCTGTCTGTTTTTCTGTCTATCTGTTTTTGTCTGTCTCTTTGTTTGTCTGTCTTCCTGTTTCTGGCTGTCTGCTTGTCTGTCTATCGTTCTGTCTGCCTGTCTGTTGATCTTCTGGCTCATTGTTTTTGTCGGTTTTTCTGTCTGTCTGTTTATCTGTTTTCGTGTGCCTGCTTGTTTTTCTGTCTTGCTATCTGTGTCTGTCTGTCTGTCGGTCTGTCTGCCTGTCTGTCTGTTTTGTCTGTCTTTTTGTCTGTATGGTGGTCTTTTCTATATATCTGCATTTTTATCACTGTCTGTCTGACTGTCACTCTGTATGTCTGCCTTTGTCTGCCTTTGTCTGTGTTTGTCTTTTTGTCATTCATAGTCTCTCTCTGTCTCTCTCTCTGTCTCTCTCTCTCTCTCACTCTCTCTCTCCCTCTCTCTCCCTCTCTCTCTCTCTCTCCGTATCTGTCTTTATACCGTTGTCTGTCTCTCATTCGCTTTTTGCTGCCGTCGGTCAACGCAGCAGACGACAGACGCTTTCGACAGAGTGCGCTCCAAGCAGCGGGCGCGAAACGACCAAGCAGACGACAACATGGATGACTCATGACTCATGAGGCACAAGTGGCTGAGACAGAGCCATGCTGTGGTCAAATGTTCCGTCAAATGTCCCGTGATAAATGTCCCACGAGAAAGCTTCCCGTGATAAAAATGTTCTCGGAAGAAATGCCTCACATAAAGCGTCCCATGAAAAACGTTATCTGACAAAATATCCCCTGATGAAATTCCCCGACAAAATAATCCATATTAAAAACATCCCCGTGATAAAATGTCCCCATACGAATTATCCCGCATAAAACGTACCCGTGATAAAATACCCCCTAATGCAATGTCCTGCGGGTAAAATATCGGTAACTGAAGAATGAATTCCAACACGTCCGCTAGCGATTATTACTATTGTTTAACGACATCTTGCGGCATCAAAGGCCGTTAACTTATTCGAAAGCTAGTTGTATAAGTGACTGCTGGGCCAGTGTTATTTCAGTTATGGTTTTCAGTTACAGTTTCAGTTACAGTTATGTAATTTAGGATTTTTCAGTTACAGTTACAGTTAACTGCAATAAGATTTTTCACTTTATCTATCGCCGCTTCATAAAGAAAATATTCCCACACGCCGCTTTCAACTTTCCGACCACTATTTGGCTTAAACATTGTTCTCGTTGATTCTTTTACGATTTCGCGCCTACTTTAATAAAGTCAAGGACAACAGAACGAAAGGAAAAGGAACCCGAAATGCAAAGAACCTAGATAACTGACAATAGATGTCATAGAGTATTATTACGTAGTAACCAATAGTAAGTAAGGGAAAACACTTATGTTTTATTTTCAAGTTAACGCCTTGTGATTTTTAGTTAGTTGCTGTTTTTCAGTTTCTATTACAGTTTCAGTTCAGTTATTCAGCATTTTCCAGTTTCAGTTTCAGTTACAGTTAACTGACAAACATCTCCAAGTTATTATGCTATTTCAGTTACAGTTTCATTTACTAGACGGTTGAGCGTGTTTTAAAGGTGTGTAATATGCGCTTTGCATTATCCAGTGTTCAGCGACATCTTGTGGCTGTCAAGGCAGTTGACGTCTACATTAACTTACCTTGCAGGTACTCTGTTATTATTATTATTATTATTATTATTATCATTATTATTATTATTATTATTATTATTATTATTATTATTTTTTTATTATTATTATTATTATTATTATTATTATTATTATTATTAATATTATTATCATTATTATTATCATTATTATTATCATTATTATTATTATTATTATTATTATTATTATTATTATTATTATTATTATTATTATTATTATTATTATTATTATTATTATTATTATTATTATTATTAATACTATCATTATCATCATCATCATCATCATCATCATCATCATCGTCATCATCATCACAATGTGGAATTTCCGCAAATGTCGCATGCAAAAGTCTCGTATCGTGAAACCACAATAACTATTGTGGAAATTTCTAGTTATCATAAGCTCTTGCAAATATTGTCTTCCTGCCATGCTATCAAATCCTAACCTCGTACGACACGGTGGTCTAACGATTACAGTTTCGAGCCTACTGAGCAGACTTAGTGTAACGGCGATGGACACTTTGTCCATGCACACTTGTCTTTCTCAGTAAGTATCATAGTTTATTTAAATTTTATAATAATAATTTATTAATAATTAATAATTTATATATACCTGATAATTTATTTATTTTATTTATTTATTTGTTTATTTGTTTATTTATTTATTTTTAGATGTTAGAGTCAAATACTCAGATCAGCTGTGACCTTTAATTGAAAAAGCACACCAAAAGGGTCAACAGGTCATGACCCCACTCAATTTTATTTGGACTGCCTCTTTCAGCGATCATCATAGGAACGACAGCCATTGGTATATTCGAGAAATCGGTCAAGGATCGCGAAATTGGGTCCAAGTTTACACGCCTGGGACATCGTCGCAACGTGAAGAAAATTGTACCAAGAGGCAGCTTGTGATGACTTATATCGATGTTTTTTTGTATTCTAAAACCTGAGAAGGATTGTTTCAACATACAGCTTCAACCAGAGCGCAACCAACGATCAACAATTATCACATAGAGAACACATCACAGTGACGCAATACGAGAGTGAGACATCTAGCAAGAACGCACTGCCATCTGGCAGACCATTTAAACAACAGTGACATCTATCGACAGTTTACCTTTACAGCCTTAATAATGAACACCGACAGAACACTAAGGCTACGTTTTTGTGTCCTTTCCGAAGTTAGAAGCCTAGTCCCCTAAATTCAAAAGATGGCTTTCCAGTAAGTAAGTATGAATTCATTTGAATGCCACCTGTCTATCAGCTGTGCGAGGATTCGTCGGCTGTTCAGTAACGTTAAGACGAGCTCCAGCCAATAGGAACTTCGGTTTGAGCGTTGAAATCTGGATATCATGACGTCAGCAGGCGAAGTAAAGCACATAATTCGTCGATTATGTATAATTTTTCATCTTGCAGTTTGCCTCTGGCTACCACTGGCGCATTTTCCAAATGAAAACTATTACCGTTATTCAAAATATAGTTTTTATGAAAAGTTAACAAATTTAAGCCACGCCCTCTTCGAAATAAATCTTCGGAATTTATCTCAGGAAGAGCCAAATAAAACGGTTAGAAGAACCATCCGCTTTTAGAAGAGACTTCTTCTGAAAACGGAAGACCAAAAACTCGTATCCTATGACAACCGACCGAGATGACAGCGACACCTAGCGAATGCAGCCATTCCAACGGTGTCGCCGTCTGGCGAATCATCACGAACTAACTCTCTCTCGTGTCTGCACACTGAAACCAAAGTTCTTAGAGTACATTAAGATACGACACTCGATGTTCCTAATGCCCTAGGCCAATACCTTATAAAATCCCAACTGCATGGTGGCGCTGCAATCGGCGAAGATGCGGCCCAATCCACGAGGCCGTATTATTTAACGCAAGCCACGAACTTGCCTGTATCACCTGACTTTGACCGAGATATGTACTTAATCGCACCTTCCGCTAGGTGGGGTGGCTGTTCTGCATGGTTAACGACCACACAGTGAATATAGGAGTGTCAATCTTAGGGTGCTCGAAGATCTTTGCAAAAACCGTGTCAACGCAACTACCTCGCCACCTAGCGAAGGCATACTACAGCTTCAAGTGACGACACCTGGAGAATACCGGATGCACATAACGGTCGTCGACTTCGGGATTCGGTCGCGAGGCAAGAGACACGCCGGGCCCTTAGTGGGAGGGATTTCAGGCCAAGCGACAGTAGAGGACACGTTTCGAGAGTCGAGACCTCCCTCATACGGGCGATTCCGACAGCGACTCGTAGATCTCGAGGCTTTCGTCGGCCGGACGGGACAACTCGGGCTTCAACGTCCTCCTCCCTGAGGCGTTCCTCTCTCTGTCCCTGTCTCTGTCCCTGTCCCTGTCCCTGTCCCTGTCGCCCCGTGGTCGCTCCGGCTCGGGTCGCTCGTGGTGCCGGCCGCGCTTCCTGCTTCGCTCGTGATCGCTTCGGTGGGGATTCGAGTCCTTCTTAGACTCTGTGCTCTTCGAGCTGTTCGTTGACTTATTGCTCGCCTTACGATTGAGGGCATCGTCGTCACCCTGCTGTCCTGAAGGGGTAAGGTGGTTCTGTCCGATGGCGTTCGATCGGGGTAGCGACCCTGTCTGCAGGGCTCGCAGGGCCTTTGCGTCCGCCTCCTCGGCCGCCCGTCGAAGGGTGTCCGTCGGGTAGATTTCGGAGATTTTACCCCCAGTGAAAGAGGGGCTGCTGATGGAGCTGATTTCTTTGACGTAGAGGGGGGTCTTGTTCTGGGGGGCGTTGGAGTCAATCGGGTCGCCGGAGAAGGGCGACTGGTCACTGGCGTCGTCGATGGGACCCTGGGAGTCGTTGATCGCCCAGTCCTGGAGTTTGCCCGTGCCGCAGACGAGGAAGAAACACATGCTGAAGAGATAGAAGGTCGCCGTCAGCAGAAAAATCGTCTGCCAACGCTCATACTCGTCCTGAAACAAGGTCATACGTCAGCCAATCAGTAAACTGTTTATTAGGTCAACCATTCGATCAGTCAATCAGTCATCTAGTTATTGGGTCAATCTCCTTATTAGGAACATCGTCTGCCAACGCTCACATACGTCTTGCAAAAAGGTCAAACGTCAGCCAGCCGGTAAGCTGTTTATTAGGTCAGTCAAGCTATCGTTCATTCGATCAGCCAATCAGCCTTCTATTTATTGGGTCGGTTGATGAATCAGCCAAGTCGTCATCAATTTTAATAAGCCAATTAACAAGTTATTGAACGAATCAGTCAATAAACCATGCAATGAGCCAGCCAGCCAGCCAATTAAATTTCGTCAGATTAGACTAGATTGGACAGGAATCGCCTGGATTGGGTTGCATTGGCTCTGGCTGTGTTTGAAGGATTAGATTAGATCGGATTAGACTAGTTTGAACTAGACAAGACTAGATGATGCATTAAACTAAATTTGACTGGACTAAACTATACCCAATCACATCAGACCAGACCAGTTCAGACTAGATTAGGCTAGACTGTAGACTAGTCTAGATTAGACTAGACTAGACTAGATTAGAATAGACTAGACTAGACTAGAATAGACAAGAGTAGACAAGAATAGACTGCACTAGACTAGAATAGAATAGAATAGAACAGAGTAGAATAGACTAGAGTAGAGTAGACTAGACTAGACCAGTCCCAGTATCCTAGCGACACTACCGAATATGATAGACGAGCAAACATGTCTTACATCGGTGACTTCTTTGATGATGTTTTGTAGGTAAGGAACGAGGAAGCTGGCCGTCGATCCGATGGCGTTGGCGATTCCCATCAGAATCCCGGCGTAGCGAGGGGCTATGTCGAGGTGGTTGACGAGGAATCCGTTGTACTGGAACCCGCAGAAGCCCAGGCCAATCGTCATGAAGGAGATGGGGCCCTGCCACTGGCTGCAGTCGATAAAGCCCATCGCAGCCACCATCCCAGCCGGAATAATGGTACCTGGTCAGGTAGCAACAGACAAAATCAGATACGGTCTAGTCTAGTCTAGTTTATTCTAATCTAGTCTAGTCTACTCTAGTCTACTCTATTCTTTTCTAATCTAGTCTAGTCTACTCTATTCTCTTATAGTCTATTCTATTCTAGTCTAGTCTAATCTAGTCTATTCTACTCTATTCTACTCTATTCTAGTCTAATCTAGTCTATTCTACTCTATTCTACTCTATTCTACTCTAGTCTATTCTAATCTAGTCTAGTCTATGCTAATCTAGTCTAATATAGTCTATTATAATCTATTCTAGTTTAGTCTAGTCTAGTCTAGACTAGTCTACAGTCTAGCCTAATCCAGTCTGAACTGGTCTGGTCTTATCTGATGTGTTAGTATAATTTAGTCGAGTCTAATTTAGTTTAGTGCATCATCTAGTCTTATCTATAGGCGTCGTGGCGGTTCTCTTTCATCGCGCCCCTCTTGGTTGTATGCCGGCGGCCCTCAGACCAGACCCGAGCATGGTGGACTGCCAGAATGTGGCGCCACTCTGGAAATGCACTTGCCCCTCCCATGCAAACAATCCTGGAGCCGCCACTGGTACGGCACGGTGCAGTCGTGTAACAGAGAGTAATGCATAGGAAGTAATGTAAGCTTCAGAAAATGTAGAGTAAGATAAGATAACACAAAGTCGGTAAGTTGAACAGTGTAGTTTAAATAAGGTAATCAAAGGTAAGCTAGGGTGATGTAACTGTATATAATTCTCATTTCTGCATTTATTAAGCGCCACTATCTAACGACTAAGTATCAATCTATGCCGCTGAGCAATTGTGAGTGAAGGACTTGCTCAAGGTCCCTACACAGTAGCCGTCTCAGGGGAGGAGACTCAAACCCATACTCTCCGTGATCTAAGCCAAGCGCACCAACCACTTGGCCACCGTGCCTAATAAACATGTTACCTTAACTTGACTTTACTCATCTGACATGACCTTACTTGCGTTACCTTACTTTACCTGACCTTACCTTGACTAAACTCTCGCCAGAATAACGATAGTTATCTGACGCGTCATACGAACTCCCCAACACTTGGCCCCTTGCGGTCTCTGCGCAGGTCTTTCACTCAAAACCGAAAACACACCTCTTCCATAATTCCTATCCTGATTCTTCCTCTTCGCCTTATCTCAATTCCAGACACCATCCACCGTAACCTGCCAGACTCTTGGACCTTGACCTGGAACCATACCCTTCTTACCTATCGATTTTGTTTTGATTGAGCACCTGCGAATAAGCTCGTTACCGTGACTTAGCTTTCGTTGGGCGCTGTAGAAATCTCGAGCTTACGATTACGATTATCTGACCTTACCTTGACCCTTTGAATGTTACAGCCAGTGGTTGGATTGACGGAACGAACGAAGGAAAGAAGAAGAAGATTAAACAGTAAGAAAGATTAAACGGAAAATGAGATCGAACGCACCGTTTGAACCCTTGTGCCCCCCTCCGTGGCATTTGGTCTATGACAGCCACAGCACATAAACACACAACATGCAAACATATACACAGATACGGTGTATACACGTATGTCTATACAAAACCTTAAATAATACATGAGATGCAGTATGTAAATAGTACATAGATATTGCCGTGCGTCATTTGGTGATTGTTGAGACATGAGGAAAGGAGGAAGGAAAGTGGGAAAGGAGCGAGAAAGGAAGGGAAGGAGGGAGGTAGGAAAGTGGGGAGGGAGCGAGAAGGGAAGAGAGGAAGGGAGGGAGTTAGGATGGGAGGAAGTGCAAAGAGGAGAAAGAGGAGGAAAAGGGCAACGGAGAACAAACGAAAGAGAGAGGAACATAGGTGCAGGACGTAGAAGGAGAAGAAAAAAGAAATGGAAAGTGAGAAATGGAAAGAGAAGAAATTGGGAGAGAAAAGTAAACTGAAAAGGAGAGGATTGAGGTTGAAGATTGAAAAAGGAAGAGAAGGATCAGACACGAAAGTGTTATTACTTACTGAGGAAGAAAATATTGTGACAGACAGACAGACAGACAGACAGACAGACAGACAGACAGACAGACAGACAGACAAAGCCGAATGAGAAATAACAGTAGATAGGAAGATGATGCTCGTTTAAAAACTGACCTATAACCTGCATGACCTTTCTCGTAGTTCCGGTGTTGAGGACGCCATGGCTCTGCAGACGATCCGCAGCGCCACCAGACGCCATCACAAGGAACCACAGACCGAAGTAGGGCAACAGAGAGAACCCATCGTTCTGCGCCAGCAAAACAACCAACAATCATCGCAGTGCAACCAGAGGCTACATGAAGCAACCAGAGGCAACACAAAGCAACCAGAGGCAACAAGAAGCAACCAAAGGCAACAAGAAGCAGGCAGAGGCAACCAGAAGCAACCAGAGGCAACACGAAGCAACCAGAGGCAATATGAAGCAACCAGAGGCAACAAGAAGCAACCAGAGGCAACAAGAAGCAACCATAGGCAACAAGAAGCGATCAGAGGCAATATAAAGCAACCAGAGGCAACAAGAAGCAACCAAAGGCAACAAGAAGCAGCCAGATGCAACAAGAAGCAACCAAAGGCAACAAGAAGCAGCCAGAGGCAACAAGAAGCAACCAGAGGCAACACGAAGCAATCAGAGGCAATATGAAGCGACCAGAGGCAACAAGAAGCAACCAGAGGCAACATAAAGCAACCATAGGCAACAAGAAGCGAACAGAGGCAATATAAAGCAACCAGAGGCAACAAGAAGCAACCAGAGGCAACATGAAGCAACATGGACAAATTTCCAGTTTTACGATTGCGGTTACGCTAAGAGATTGCGGACCAATTTTATTTTCCAATTGCAAACGAACTTGGGGCCGCAAAGAAATTGTTCGTATGCCACATGTGGTCTGCAGTCTTTGCACCTCTGACATGCTTGTATACAGGCGTGTAGTTTAGTCACTGATGTAGGTATATGTAATAAACAATGTATACACGCATACATGCATGTATGTATGTATATATACATGTATGTATATATATATGTATATATATAGGCCTATGTATTTATAGGTGTATGTATATGTATATTGCTAAAAGCAAACGCTATCAGGCTGGTATCTTTAGCGAAAGCAGCTGTATCATACAACTGCCGCCTTGCGACCTTGAATCGCGGGTCAGGAAGAGTTTGGCCAATTTTTACACTTCGGAAGATAGCGGCCAGAGCGCCCGTTCCGCCATTTTGAGGCTAACGACCTTTAGCTGTGTATATGTATTTTTGCAGAGTTATAAGCCAATCGTGAACAGATCTTTGCCTGTGTAGCTGTGTTCAAATAGTTACATATGTCAGTCATGTTTGTATAAACGTACGCACTCAAGAAAGTATGTATCATAAATATGCGATTGACTTATATAAATATGCCAGAAATAAAACCGAACATGTGTGTCCGTTATATAGACGTGTTTCAGTGAAGCAAGTACGATAGTAACAACTTTTACTTGCATCTGGCTGCATTAAACATTGCTTTTAATAGCGTTTAATGTCTTGTGTATTACGATAGCGGCGCTATAGAAGTCTTTAGAACGGACTGGATTAGCGCTATAGAAGTCCCTAGATTGGATTGGATTGGATTAGAACAGACGTGATTAGATTGGATTAGATTAGATTAGATTACATTACATTAGATATATGGTCGAACCATTTGTATGTTTATTTATTTTCTGCTTATATACAATATGATACAAGCCTTCTTAGTTTTCTCTTAAAAGCTTTGATTGCGTCCTTAGATTAGATTAGATTAGATAAGATTGCTTTGCTCTATCATTGAATAATTTCCTATGAAGCAAATGGAATCGTTGCGAAACTCGGAAAAACAGAGGAAAAACAACTAACTTCTTTCTGTGTAATCTGTTACCAGGTTTCTATCAAAATGTTTAAAACTTGATCCTGCGCCCTGCAGGCGTCCGCAGACCTACCCACTTCATCTCCAAGTGCAGCACGGTTTTCATGAACTCTGGGAAGAGCTTTTCGAACGTGTAAACACCCCATTCGTAGGTAAAGTTGCAGAGAACAATGGCGGCGAACGGAAATGACGTCAGCACTTTCGTCCACGGAATACGCAGTCGACTCTGAAGTTGCCAGAAATCACAAGACTTGCTTCAGGCATCGATTACTACTGAGATAAATATGTAAGTACAAGCCTGTCGGAGCCTAAGGCAACGAACCACCTAACAAATGTACTGTTGGCGTAATCAATCATGGATATTGCTACAAGATATAACATAATGGCTTTACCTATAGGAGTTCGACCTGACTGTGATACTGATTACGGTTCCACTTGAGGGGCCATCGATCGATGCCTTAGGTGTTATGGTAAAGGCGCTACAGAAGTCAGTAGATAAGATTAGATTAGATCTAGACTAAAATCTCATCTTTTCTTCCACTCATTTCCACCGTAAGTTGTTTCTGTGACTTCTCGGATTGATTTCTTGGCTTCTGACCAGAATTACCCTGGAATTTCGTGTGCACAACGACTCTGCTTAGTAGCGACCATCGACTGATGACTTGATCATTATTACAATGGCGCTATAGAAGTCATTTGATTATCTATGACAATGCAAAACAATGCATTACGGGACGTTACAATAAAACGCGATATTATACAATGCAGTAGAACACACTTAGCCATAATACAATATGATAAGATACGATACAGTACAGGTAGAAACAATTAAATAAAATGCATAACGATACAATTAGATATAAGGTAAGGTAAGGTAAGGTAAGATAAGACAAGTTAAAGATAAGGTAAGGTAAGGTAAGGTGAGGCATGTTATAGATAAGGTAAGGTAAGACAAATTAAAGATAAGGTAAGGTTAGGTAAGGTAAGATAAGACAAGTTAAAGATAAGGTAAGGTAAGGTAAGGTAAGGTAAGACAAATTAAAGATAAGGTAATAAAATAAGTACGATAAAATACAATACGATTCAGTAAAATAAAATACAGTACGATACAATTAGGTACAATATAATACAAGTAGATTAATTACGTCAGGACAAATGACAACGAATGACACCGACATATAATTCTAGATAATAAAATAATTAATTACTAATTACTTAATGAGTAGAGCCTAAACAGGGTTTGAGAATCGAACCGAGACCTTGTGGTTGAGCGTCGTCGTCGTTTCACTCATCAGCGTCTCCTCGATGTACTGTCTCTCCTCCTCACTGATTCTTCCGTGGTCAGCTGGCGATTCACTGGCGAAGACCATCCACAGCACGAACCATAACACTCCGAGAGCTCCTAAGACAAGTTAAACAGCCATCTTCAACACCATGCCAGTTTTTACAACAACGCCGTCATAGCCCATCTTCCCCTTGTACAATTTTAGCCATACTTTCCTATGTACAATTTTATCAACAACGCCGTCATAGCCCATCTTCCCCTTGTACAATTTTAGCCATACTTTCCTATGTACAATTTTATCAACAACGCCATCGTAGCCCGTCTTCCCCTTGTACAATTTTAGCAACCACGTCTTTCCTCTGTGCAATTTTAGCAACCACGTCTTTCCTTTGTGTAATTTTATCACAACGCCATCACAGTCCGTCTTCCCTTGTGCAATTTTACCAACAACACCATCACAGTCCGTCTTCCCCTTATGCAATTTTATCAACAACGCCATCACAGTTCGCCTTCCCCTGTGCAATTTTACCAACAACGCCAACATAGCCCCTCTTCCCCTTGTGAAATTTTACCAACAACGCCAACATAGCCCCTCTTCCCCTTGTGAAATTTTACCAACAACGCCAACATAGCCCCTCTTACCCTTGTGCAATTTTATCAACAACGCCAACATAGCCCCTCTTCCCCTTGTGAAATTTTAGCCATACTTTCCTATGTACAATTTTACCAACAACGCCAACATAGCCCCTCTTCCCCTTGTGAAATTTTACCAACAACGCCATCACAGTCCGTCTTCCCCTTATGCAATTTTAGCCATACTTTCCTATGCACAATTTTATCAACAACGCCATCACAGTCCGTCTTCCCCTTATGCAATTTTAGCCAAACTTTCCTATGCACAATTTTATCAACAACGCCATCACAGTCCGTCTTCCCCTTATGCAATTTTAGCCATACTTTCCTATGTACAATTTTATCAACAACGTCAAGACAACCACACTTTCTCACCTGCTCATATATCACATATCAAGAAGGCCATCTCGGCGTTGCTTGTCAGACCATCAGTCTCTGCTCTTCTTAGGTTCTCTAACCGATCCCTATCCCACTATAACTCGTCTCTGGGACGATTCCCACCTGAATTCCGCAGATTCTCCGTTCTCCCGTCTCTCCTATCGCTCATCGTAATCGTAATCGTACACTCCAGATTTCTATAGCGCCCAGCGAAAGCCAAGTCGCGGGAACCAGATCGAAACAGAATCGATAGGCAAGAGGAGTTTGTTTCTTCGTGAAGTGCCAAGAGGCACCCTGGCAGTCAGACGGGTACGGTGGGTGGTGTGTGGAATTGGATCTGCAGGACAGATAAGGGGAAGAAGAGGAATCGTTTACCCAGCATCATCTGCCTCAAGCCCCTCGGTCTATAGTCCCAACTTTTCAAGAAGTCTTACCCCAATCCACTGATTCCTCCGTCCGCCTTCCCATTTCCTCTCATCACACTATAGCAGCTTCACAATCTCTTTCCCTCTCTGATATCCCCTCATCCTGTTCTTGTTCTTCACACGACGGTATATCCGAACTATCCCTCTGACTTGACGTAGCGCTCGTGACTAAGCTGGTTCCATATGCTCTATGCTCAGTCTTTATGTAGCGCTTTATAAAGTTGGAATTTACGATTACGATTACCCCGATGTTCGCAACACCATCTTTTGCCAAATAAATTGTAACAGGTTTGTCATAGTGGTCCAACTTCCTTCCAATTACAAAACGCCTTCGTTATTTCGTATTTAAGACCCTTTATATAGCGCCTTCAATTACCCCACAAAAGTGCTGCACACATGGTTATTTATGTTTATGTATGTAGTATGTAAATGCATGTATATGGATGTGCGAATGTCCAGTGGAGCTCCTCCTGACGTTGTTCGGCCTCCTCGTTCAGTTTACCGTATCCGTCCTCCTTCAGATGTATAGTATATGTATGTACTTATGTATAGTATATGTAGGTATATGCATGTGTATGTATGTATATGTATGTGCATGTATGTATATGTAGGTATATGCATATGTATATATGTATGTGAATGTACATGTATTATATGAATCTATATGCATGTATATTTATATAAGTATATGTATGTATATGTATGTGTATGGCACATAGCATTAGCCTATGTACTTTTGCATAAATAGTTCACTGTATATTAAACGTGTGTTTATTGATTGGCAACCGATGATGACGTGCGTTGCCAATTGGTGGCCAACAGGTGGTCCTAATACGTTAATCCAGGTGAAAAGGTGAGTCTGCGCCAAATAGACGCCGGCGACGTTCGTGGAAGTGTTTTGAAAAGTCGTGACCTCGAGACTGACCTCGTGACCTTGACCTCTAATGAACCCGGTAGACTGATGAGACTTGATGAGCTTGTAAAGAACTACTGCTCGGGTCAAATGACTTGGCAAGCCTTGGCAAAGCGAGGTAAGGTAAGGCAAGGTAGGCAAGGTAAGCCAAGTTAACAGCAAGACAAGGTAAGTCAACCGTCACGGTTCTGACGTGACGGTAAGGTAAGGTAAGGCAAGTTAACGGCAAGGCAAGGTAAGGTAAGGCAAGTTAAAGATAAGGTAAGATAAGGCAAGACAAGCTAAAGATAAGGCAAGATAAGGCAAGTTAACGGCAAGGTAAGGCAAGTCAAACTAAAGATAAGGTAAGGTAAGGCAAGTTAACGGCAAGGTAAGGTAAGGTAAGGCAAGTTAAAGATAAGACAAGGTGAGTTAAAGATATGGTAAAGTAAGAAAATGTAAGATAAGGTGCCTGTCTGGGTGAATGTGTTGTGTCTCGTTGTACAGAAATATACATAACCTTAACTTTGAATGGGGCCTATAGATATGTGATAGACAATTTACACAAACGAATGGCAACATATATATATATATACACAAATATATACTTTTATAATTTGGAGTCTATATATTTTAGTGTATATATATATATATTGAATTGTTTGATTGATGCATTGACGTCAAACAACAATTGCCTGTCACAGTTAAGGTAGTCACACTGCCTCCGGTCATAGCCAGACAGACAGACACACACACAGATAGACAGTCGGACGGACGGACAGACCGACCGATCGACAGTTGACAGACAGACAAATAGACAGACAGACAGACGAATGGACAGACGGACGGACCTAGGGACACAGACAGACAGACAGACGGACGAATGGACAGACAGACAGACCTTATCTGCATATGATCAACCTTAAACTGACCTGACCTACTTGCCTTGCGAGGTCATGCATACTAAATTAGCGTCCATAGTTTTTTCTTAACTGAAACATTCTGAAAGCAACGGAATCACTTCTCACCAAATATGTAGAAGATTGAGGGCCATCCGCCGTCGAATCCCTTTCCATCGAACCCGTATTTACACAGCAAACCAGCCACCGGGTAAATGAAGACGCTGCCAGTCAACGACCCTAAACGCACAAGACAGACATACAGTTAACCCCAGATAGGGTAAGGTAAAATAAAGAGTAAAGTATCCCATATCCTGCAAGTGAGACGTAGGGGAGGCGCTCATTTCCTTTTCTTAGGTCCTTGAGCTAGCAACGGGCGAATCCCAAGGTCCTGGACACGGGGCCAGTGCATCGCAGGACTTGCGTTTACGTCCCAGCTTACGCCGGTACCAAATTCTACTGCTTGATGACAGTGGCGTGGTGTGCGCAAACAACTTGCCCAGGGTCGTTACACGGAGTCGAACCCGCAACCGCATGATCATTGGCCAAACGCGTTACCGATAGACCACAATGCCGCATGTGTCAGGCAAGGTAAGCTCACTTAAAAATAAGGTGAGTCAATTACAGTTATAAGCATAGGAATATATGGGTCACGGTAGCCGATTGGTTAGATCGATCGACTTGTAGAGCGGAGAGTACGGGTTCGAGCCTTCTCTCCTGAGACGGTTACTGTGTAGGGATCTTGAGCAAGATCTTCACTTACAAGCGCCATCAACTGATGCTTAGTCGTTAGATACAGTTGAATAAATGCAGAAGTAATAATTCCAACTAGTGCTGGAGTTAGAGATTGAAATAATCGTAATCGTAATCTCGAGATTTCTACAGCGCTCAACAAAAGCTAAGTCGCGGGAACCAGCTTATTCACAGGCGCTCAGTCAAAACAAAATCGATAGGCAAAAGGGTTCGGTTCCAGGTCAAGATCCAGGAGTCAGGCAGTCAGACAGTCGGACGGCTACGGTGGATGATGTTTGAAATTGAAGCGAGAAGAGCGATAAGGGGAAGAGGAAGAATCAGGATAAGATTTTTGGAAAAGAAGTGTTTTCAGTCTTGAGTGAAAGACCTGCGCAGAAACTGAAAGAGGTGAAGTGTTGGTGAGTTTGTAGGACGGGTTGAATAATTTTCGTATTTCTGGCGGAAGTTTCCAAATTTTGAGAATGAGTTGACGGAAGGGGAATTCTTTGGCGGAAGAGTAGTGTGTTGAACGGAGTAGTTGGATTGTAAAGGTAAAGTAATGTAACAAAAGATAAAGAAAGGTAATCCTAATCGTAATAATAATTGTAAGAGTAATATGAAACCTAATCGTAATGGTATTATAATCGTAATCCAACACTCACATAGCGCCATTTAAAAACAATATCGGCCACAAGCATTGGCTAATCTTCGTTGTCGATCTTTGCTTTGAAGTCAGCTGCGCGTTAGACAACGTTGCCTCTGGCTGAACGTGAGATCGGTCAGCGCCCGTCCTGCCAGGCTCGGCCGCGATAAGACGGTCGGTTAGAGGAGCCATGGCCTCGGGGAACGGGGTCGGCCCGACCGCCGCTTGCTCGGGATCCAGGTGGCTGAGGTTTCAGTTTGCTCAGGTGTGGCCAAGTCCAGGTGAAAATCATTGCGAAACGGTGATGGTGGTTTTGGGAAGAGATGAGGAAATTAATGGGTGAGGTGAGAAAGCGGAAGTGTGTGTGATGGCAAGGGTGAAGAGGTGATCATTGTTTTGATGGTGGGAGTTGTCTTGGTGATGGATCACGGGGTGGTGGTGGCGGTGGTGATGCTGGTGGTAGCGGTGGTGGTGGTGGTGGTGGTAGCGGTGGTGGTGGCGGTGGTGGTGGTGGAGGCTGTGGCGGTGGTGGTGGTGGTGGAGGTGGTGGTGGTGGCGGTGGTGGTGGTGGTGGTGGCGGTGGTGGCGGTGGCGGCGGTAGTGGCGGTGATGTCAGTGGTGTAGGTAGTGTTGGCTGTTGTGCCAGAAATAGTTTCCATTTCCTCTTTTACAAGACTAAAGCGGCGCTAGATAAATGTGAGTATCTGGACATTAATAAAGCCCCTTTTCTGATCCGTTGTGGGTGTGGACTGTCTATCGATTGTCGGGCGGGCGTGGGTGTAACGGAGTCTGGTGATGGAGAAGATGAGGCTGACAATCACTCACTCGATTGACTGAGATAAAATTCCATGCGATTCCAGCGAATAACGAATCGTGCCCACGCCTCAAATCACGTGAAGCACACAAGTCTAGCTAGACAGACAGTCAGACAGACAGAGAGACAGACAGAGAGACAGACAGAGAGACAGACATAGAGACAGACAGAGAGACAGATAAACAGGCAGGCAGCAGGCAGGCAGACAGAAAGAGAGACAGAAATGACAGACAGACAGACTTTCTTTCTGTCTGTGTGTCTGTGTCTGTGTGTGTCTGTCTGTCTGTCTGTCTTCACTCACAACTGCTCAGCGCTATCGATTGATGCTTAGTCATTAGATAGTAGAGCTTAATAAATGCAGAAATAATTCTAATGATGAATGTCTTTCCGTCAGAGCGACCGACCGACAGACAAGACAGATAAGAAAGACAGACAGACAGACAAGACAGATAATTTAGCAGAGATAGGTTTTGGATTGAAATGGAGAATTCTACAATCGAACCTGCGTAGGTGATGCTGGCCAGTAGCGATCGTTCGAGGGGTGGAGCCCATTTGCCCCAGAGGGTGTGCATTGCTGGAAAAGCACCTCCCTAATATACACACATATAATCATAATCATCGTCATCATCATCTTCATCATCATCATCATCAGCATCAGCAGCAACATCAGCAGCAGCATCATCTTCATCACCAACATCATCGTCGTCGTCGTCGTCGTCGTCTTCATCAATGATTTCACAATCATAGTCGTCATTGTCATCATCATCGTTATATTTATCATCATCAACGTTGTCCTTGTCATCTTCGTCGTCGTCATCATCATCATCAACATCATCATCATTACCATCATCATTATTTGCAACAATAAAAGTGAGGCTCGTATTCGGATACACCGACCGACCGACCGACATGCAGACAGACAGATAGACAGACAGACAGACAGACAGACAGACAGACAGACAGACAGACAAGCTGGTGGTATTTAAGAAACGCCTGCAGAGACAGCGATCATCAGGAAGATTTGACAGACTGTTCCTCGTGGGAGGCCTCTTGTCGAAAAGGCCACGAATGGACCGGTAGCCAAAGGAGAGGGTAGGGAGATGATACGCCCCATGTGGGTGACACATAATTCGGCTGAAAGGTAAGCCTTTGAAGTTGAAGGGGGTCAGCTTCAGCTGAACTGTAGTTCTGCTTTCAGTCATCTTAATAAACTAACATCGGCAAAGCTGAGTTCTATTCGGTAGCGCGCCTGATCTGTATTCCAACGATTCCGGGTTTGCGCCTGCTGCGCGGACTCCGTGTAACAATCCTGGACAAGTTGTCTGCACTCAGTTGTCTCGAGCCCTAAATTTAGATTTACTAACCCTAACCCTCGCAATTAGTGCAATAAATAATAAAACAAATATATAAATAAATAAACATACCAATGAAAACTAGTAAAACAAATAAAAATAAACAAACAATTAAAAAACAAATAAACAAATAAAACACAAACAAATATATGAAAAACAATAAAAAAGCAACAAACAAACAAACAAACAAATGATCAACAGATAAACAAACAAATGTGAAACAAACGAACAAATGAAAACAACTAAACAAATTAGACAAAGAACAAACATTGACTTCAAAATGCGCTAAAGAAATCCTCTGCCATGTCGCAAAATGCGCTAGAAAACCTCCTGCAACGACCACTGCCACCGCAGACTTACCGATCCCACCCCTCCGAGGAACCGGAGTATGAGGAGCAGGTAGAAATGGGTGCGAGAGGCAATCGGGATGAGGGCCGTGCTGAGGGACCCGGCCAGAAGGAAACTCCCGAAGACCCGCTTGCCCCCGAAGCGCTGGGCGAGCCATCCGGCGGGGACGTGGGCGACGATGAACCCCCAGTAGAATGTGTCAAAGACGATGTTCTGGCGACTCAATCCCCAAACGAACTCCCCGTTTTTCTACAACGAAAGACATCGAAACGAACCAGAATTACAGCATGCATGTAAGTATGTATGTATGTATGTATATATGCATTTAAGTAAGTAAGTAAGTACTCATCTGATCATTTACATAGCTCATTTTAGGACATCACATCTTATATATGTATTATTAATATCATCATCATCATCATCATCATCATCACCATCATCATCATCATCATCATCACCACCTCTACCACCACCACCACCACCATCATCATCATCATCATCATATTAGCCTACGAAACCTTGCACTCATGTGCTTCATCGATCATGGTGTGGCTATTCCGTCTGCCCCGGCGCTCCGGCGACCTCCCTCCGCACTTTACCATTTCTGCGACCTCCTTCTGCACTATACTCCGCCATTACAGAAACCTCCCTCTGCCCTTAACTAGGCCATTCCTGCGACCTCCTTTGGCACTTTGCTTCGCCATTACAGCGACCTCCCTCCACTCGTTGCTTGGTCATTCCTGTGACCTCCCTCCGCCCATAACTCGCCAATCCTGCAATCTCCTTCTGCTCTGTACTTCGCCATTACAGAAACCTCCCTCCGCCCATAACTCGGCCATTCCTGCAATCTCCCTCTGCCCTTAACTCGGCCATTCCTGCGACCTCCTTTTGCACATTACTTCGCCATTACAGAAACCTCCCTCTGAAACCTCCCTCTGCCCTTAACTCAGCCAATTCTGCGACCTCCTTCTGCATTTTTCTTCGCCATTACAGAAACCTCCCTCCTCTTTTAACTCGGCCATTCCAACGATCTCCATCCGCCCTTAACTCGGCCATTCCAGCGATCTCCCTCCTCTGTTAATTCGGCCATTCCAGCGATCTCCCTACGCCCATAACTCGGCCATTCCAGCGATCTCCCTCCGCCCTTAACTCGGCCATTCCAGCGAGCTGCCTCTGCACTTCACGACGTATGGCACGATTATCACGCACTCCACAGCGGACGAGGAAGTGGGGAGGAGGGGGCGAGCAGACGTCAATGAACTTGAATCCATCGCCAGCTTCAAGTGCTGCCCCAATGGACTCTCGACAAAACGGGATAATGACTCATTGCAGGTGCAAGTAATCGCGATATACATCTGGACTAGACACGTCATGAAAAATGTGGTTAGGCATAAATTGGCTGATGAAAGAGCACAGTTCTTATGCGTCTGGATTTTATCTCTGCTGCGGAGGTTCGAATCCCGTCTTGTCGGGCACTGTAACCATTAGGGAAACGTTGTCCCCGGTTGCTGGATTGTTACTGTCGAGTATGCGCTTCAGCCAAAACACGCTCCAAATTCAGGAAGAAAGAAGGCAAGAAAAATAAAGATAGATAGAGAGCGAATTAATTAGAAATAGAAAAAGCAATGAATGAAAGAAATCCAGTAATTCGAAAGTATAAATGAATGAACGAATGAAGAAATGAATAAATTACTGAACAAAAGGAAGAACGAATGATCGAACGAATGAACAAACAAACGAATGAAAGATCGAGCGACCGACTGACCGACTGACTGACTGAATGACTGACTGAATGACAGACTGAATGACTGAATGACTGACTGAATGACTGACTGAATGACTGACTGACTGAATGACTGACTGACTGAATGACTGACTGAATGACTGACTGACTGACTGAATGACTGAATGACTGACTGACTGACTGAATGACTGACTGGATGACTGACTGAATGAACGAACAAACGAAAGAATGAACGAAGTTGAGCAAAGTTAAGGTAAAATTTAGTTTGGCGTAAGGTACGGCAAGGTAAATGATTGATCATTTATCTTGGGCCTGTGTTGGTACTTCGAGGAATGTACACGTAAAAGTAAATGTAAATCTCCAAAAGTTCTCAGCGCCACACAAAACGCGTATCATGGAGACTAGCCTTTCCACACTGGCGCTATATCAATTCAAGTCCATTGATTGGTCAGTTTCGATGCCCGGTGGTCAGATTCCGGCTGGGGAAGGAGGAGTGGGCTAATGAATATGAACGAACAAAAGACGCTAGAAAAATTAGCAAAAAACCAGACTGTAAACTGACAGAAGCTAATCTAATCTGAAGACTTATATAGCGCCGTTATCATGAGGCCCAAGGCATCAGTCGATGGTCGCTTTAAGTCAAAATCGCAATCCAATATGATAATCCGTTGGAGAAGCCGGGCCGAATTGTGATAGGTCAGAGAAACCAGTGGAGGAATTAAGTCGAGAAACTAAGTCGAGAATCTAGGTCGAGAAATTAAGAGAGCAAGCAACAGGAAAGAGAGAAAAATAACAAGGCGAGAAAGAAACTGGCCGTTCAAGTGTTTTGTACAAGAGTCGGCATCCTAGGTTCATTCCTCCACCGATAAGAGGTATACATGGTAAGCGCGGTATGGTAAGTGAAGCATGGTGAATGGATTATGGTAAGTGCTATGCAGACAAAAGGGTTTTCTTGGAATCGTCTGATGGTTCAGAGGCCCCTGGGTCTTATCTGGACAGAGGCAAGGACATAGATCAGTGCCAAAGTAGTACAGTTAAGTCAAGGTAAAACTAGGTTAGCGTAAGGTAAGCCAAGGTAAATGATTGATCATTTATCTTGATCATTTATCTTGCGCCTGTATTGATACTTTAAGGGACGTTCCACAAGGTTAAGGATCGACATGACACTGACATGACATGACGTGACACTGACATGACATGACAGCACTGATATGACATTGTAAAGCACCGCAGAAGCAGCTTACTTATTGTAACTACATTACGGTAAGTATTTTTAACATAACATCATTGGAATAAGGCAATTTATTATTATCTTAGTCTTATCTTAATCATATCTTAATCTTACCCTTATCTTATCCTAATCTTAATCTTATTTTAGGCTTGTCGTAATCTTATCTTATTTTTTATCTCAATTTTATTCTTAATCTTATCTGAAATCTTATCTTAATCTTATCTTAATCTTAACTTAAACCTATGTCTATCAAAATCCTATTTTTATTAATATATTCTAAATCAATCATAATTCTAATCATATGTTATTCTTATTCTGATCTGAATTCTAACTCTAGCAACCGTTTTCATTTTCAATTCTATCTATAATGCTGATTCTAATTCCGATTCTAATTTTATCGTATTTTATTGCATTCCGCCCTATCCTATTTTATTTTCGCCCTCTTCCAATATTAATTCTAATTCTATCCCGTCTTATTCTATTCTGATTCTAACCAGAATATAATTCTTATACTTATCCAATCCGACCACATCCAATCCTGACCAATCCGCGACTTCATGGCTGACATTTGACCTAACCTACATAACACTTGACATTTGACCTACATAACAGTTCTAAAGTCGACTCACCCAGAGATCCGAGAACTCCGAAGTGTTCAGCAGGAAGAACTCCGGGACGCCGACGCATACCTTCCCACTTCCGCTTTCCCACCCCCACCTGTCACCCGCCGCCGCTCCTGCCCCACCTGTCCCACCACCGCCCGCCGCTCCAGGCCCCGTATCGTTGCCCGAAGTCCCGGCGTACGCCTCCGCGCTCAGGAAGATCGGGGGCGCCTTCTCCGGCAGGGTCATGACCCCTGACCTCTCGCCTGCGATCGCCACGGCAGTCTGGTTGAGCATACAGACCATGGCTACCTTCATACAGGTCCTCTGGGAGCTCATACTCAAGAACCCGACGAAGCCGAGGACGGCCAGACCGAAGCGACTGGAAAACCAGAAACGAGGGGCTGAAACATAAACCGTAACATCGTAATCGTAATTCCGAGATTTCTACAGCGCCCAACGAAAGCCGCGCCGTCAAAACAGGCGCTCAGTCAAAACAAAATCGATAGGCAAAAGGGTTGGGTTCCAGGTCAAGATCCAAAAGTCAGACGGAAAGACAGCGAGGCAGCTAGGGGGTGGTGTTTGGGGTTGGAGAGGAGAGAGAGATAAGAGGAAGAAGGAATACATGTAACGGAACACATGTAACGGAACAATGGAACATGTAACATGACATGGAACATCGAAACATGTAGCATGTAAGAGAACATCGGGACATGTAACATGTAACGGAACTGCGGAATATGTAACGGAACAACGGAACATGTAACATGTAACGGAACGGCGGAATATGTAACAGAACAACAGAACGTGTAACATGCAATGGAACAACGGAACATGTAACATGTAACGGAACGGTGGAACGTGTAACATATAACGGAACAACGGAACATGTAGCATGTAACGGAACAACGGAACATGTAACATGTAACGGAACAAAGGAACATGTAACGGAACAATGAATGTTATGACGCATTGTCGTAACTCTGTAACGTATTATTTCAGCATTTATTAAGCGCCACTATCTAATGGCTAATCATCAATCGATGGCGCTGCGAATCCAAACGCACGTATATATACATATATATACATATATATGTATATATATATATTTATATTCTCGTATGTGTATATTTATGAATGAACACACTCATATACATACATATATACATATACAAACATGTGTGTATATGTATATATATGAAATATTTTCCAAGTACAATAATCTTAGAAAGTAGAACGCGTAAAACATCCGACCAGCGCCAGAGGTAAATGGCCTAAAAGGATTTTCCTCTTTGATCTTTTTAGGCCCAGAATCTTTGATCGTCGCTAATAAGTTGCGCGCTGTTGTTCAGGTGACGCCTTGATTTCTTCTCTCTGTCTCAGTCTGTCTGTCTGCCTGTCTTGCTCTTTCTCTTTCTCTTTCTCTTTCTCTTTCTCTCTCTCTCTCTCTCTCTCTCTTTCTCTCTCTCTCTCTCTCTCTCTCTCTCTCTCTCTCTCTCTCTCTCTCTCTCTTTAAATCTCGTAGGGTCCATTTTAGATTCCTCGCTCGACTTGTAATCGCCAGCTAATAGCTATTCATGATTCGAGAAGTTCGATGCTCCTTGAACCACTCTGTCCTCTTGTCTGTCTGTGTGTTTGTCTGTCTGTCTATGTCTCTATCTATAAGAATATAGAAGAATATAGAGAGATGTAGAAGAATATAGAGCAATGCAGTGAAATACAGAGTACAGAAGTCTCTATGTGGCGTAAAGAGGAATCTCTCAAAGAAGGTCAAGGTCAAGGTACACAGTAGCCACAACTGACGGAATTTACTTGAATGAATTCAATATCTTCAGTTTCAATGCATTTTCTCTGTCATCGTCATTATGTTGAAACGTTAATCACCTTGCTCGAGACATCTCTGTCTGTATGTCTCTGTCTGTCTGTCTCTGTCTGTCTGTCTGTCTCTGTCTCTCTGTCTCTGTCTCCCTCCCTAGGCCAGCATCTCTCCCATCCAACTGAACCTAACCAAAGCACGATCTCTGCGTGATATTCGTTCGCAGTTGACATCGGAATTCCTTTGGACTCGTCGGAATGCTTGACTTACAACCGGGCAACGCAGCGAGACCGAATCTCTCCAATAGCTGGAAGGCACTTCGTTCGCTCTGCTCTCGCTAGAACACAGGTTATAATTTTAAAAACGCAGTTCAAAGACGACTGTTATCTGCAATGGCCAATCCAGAGCAGGGAGCAACCTGCCACGGGTCGTTCCAGCCGAGTCTGATGGAAAGTGGACTGGAGGAGTGGTCCCTTCAGGTCGGCATCTCCTCTTTGCACCGAATTTCTACACTCAGAGAAAGGGACGGCCTGGATACGCCCTTAAGGGTATATAATAATAATAATAATAATAATAATAATAATAATAATAATAATAATAATAATAAGCTATTTCGGAGGCTGTTCAACGAGGAAATGTCATATTATTATTATTATTATTATTATTATTATTATTATTATTATTATTATTATTATTATTATTATTATTAAACATTATAAATAGTAAGAATAATAATAATAATAATAATAATAATAATAATAATAATAATAATAATAATAATAATAATAATAATAATAACAATAGTATCAACAAGTAACAACAATAACAATAACAACAATACTAATAATAATTAGCGACTTCTAATGCTCCGGTGTCTAATGCTCAAGGCATCAACCAATATAACACCCTGATATACAGGGTTGTAATGTTGTAATTGTAACGGTAATAGGATATTTGTGTAGCGCCACTTCAAGAGCATCTAATCAGAGAAACGAATTCTATTGCATAGCAATACGTTCAGTTGAGCTATTTAGCGTTGCTGTTAGAATACACAAGAAAACAATCGATGGAGGTAACTAAATATCCATATTATATTATCCTAGACTAATTTTACACAGAAACATAGGCCTATATATTAATACGTATGTAATTATTTATTTGAAAAAATAATCGTTTATTAGTATTTCTTAAGTGATAATATTTATCCTCTCTTCCTTCTTTAATCCTCCACCATCTCTTCGAGCGATGAAACCCGTCTTTGCTCCAAGCGTCTCTCTCCTTCTACCTGCCCACCCACCCCATAAGGGAGTCTAGCTCGCTGTTCAAGGCCTCCCAGAGGTAAACGGCGAAAGCCGACTACGTGGGCGACCAATGGCATCGCAAACAAGACCACAATGGGGTACTCTCGGTGGCGGCACGATTACCGGTCTCAAAGACGATTGAAATCCGAAACTTGTTGCGCGATGGACCTTTTAAGTCGCGGAACTATGCGGAAAACACGACTCCAAACGCAAAACAGTCAAAAAATACTCGGAGATCCTTTCTCCCGGTTGCCACTGAAGTGAAGGGATAAAAACGATGACGGTAGTAACTGATCCATCGATCGGTCGATCCTACCCTTAAGACAAATAATTTCAGTGTGTAGCAGATACCAGAAAATAAATACCAGCGACAGTTATAATCAGCTCTCGTCTAAAACTGATTTAGGCGAATATAGAAGAACATAGAATATGGAAAGATAGAGGAATGTTGAGGAACGTAGAAGAATATGGAAAGATAGAGGAATGTTGAGGAAAGTAGAAGAATATGGAAAGATAGAGGAATTTTGAGGAACGTAGAAGAATATGGAAAGATAGAGGAATGTTGAGGAAAGTAGAAGAATATGGAAAGATAGAGGAATTTTGAGGAACGTAGAAGAATCTGAAAAGATAGAGGAATGTTGAGGAACGTAGAAGAATATGGAAAGATAGAGGAATGTTGAGGAAAGTAGAAGAATATGGAAAGATAGAGGAATGCTGAGGAACGTAGAAGAATATTGAGGAGCATACAAAGCGAAAATAGACACTGATATAACATAGACAGAACGTTAGAGATAGCCATCGATACAGAGCGACAGAGATACAGACAGACAAAGACAGACAGACAGACTCAGAGACACAAAGAGACAAAGAGAGACAGATATATATATAGAGAGAGAGAGTCAGAGACAGACAGACAGACAGACAGACAGACAGACAGAGACAGACAGACAGAGGGAAGGAGAGAGAGAAAGAAAGGGAGAGGTAGACTGAGAAGGAGAACGGTGAGGTACTCAAAGACACCAAGACAGAGAGAGACACACACAGACACAAAGAGACAAACTCAGACACACACAAAACCAGAACGGAGCAGAAAGACACAACGTGTGTCCCTGCGTATATGTGCGATACCAGACAATGCTCGTCTGCAGGTAGCAGTGAACCTTTTATCAAGGTCGCTTGAACGAAATGCATCGATGCTATGGCTTCTGCTGCTGGTGCTGCGGAGGCTGGTATTAGCTGTTTATGATGCCGTTGATGATGGTGCTGGTGCCACACATACGCAGCTCAACTAAACAAATGTTCGTCCACTTAGGCAGCGGGCCACGTCCTTGAAACAAGTGTATATTAATAACACTAAACCATTCATTTTAGCGCTTTTCTATATTCTTAAAAGTGATGTCTGGAAAACGCAGACACGAAGTTGTCTAGTAGTAACATTCACTGTGGTCTATAGCCAGTCATTACTGTGGCCATTTGAAGCAATTAGACAAAACTGTGCTTTGCGAACCGGCATCCTCACGCACAGAGGCGCCTTGACGCAAGCGTTAACCAATGGAGGTAACCAGGCCAACTGAGATACCATGGCCACGATTGTGACGTCAATGTGTGTCAGGTCAAGTGAGGCGCCTTGACGTACGCGTTAACCGATGTAGCTATTCGTCTCTATTCATGCAGAAGTGCGAGGCACAGGAGTCAAAGTTCAGAGGTCGTTTCAAAGACTGAGGAGTTGAGAGAGAAACGTGGTTTCGTTAGTCAAAAGTGCGGATTGAAGGGAGAGAGTAAAAAGCGAGTCCACTGTTGATGTGACAGAGGAGACGGTCGTGTTTTGAAAAGATGTCGAAACCTGACCTCGTGTTATGCGATAGAGACAGAAGCTTTTCAGGCTGAGCTAACAAAAAACCCATAAACAGATAAGAAATTAAACACTACTTCAGAACGCTGCCTACACTTGCGCCAATGATAGACAGACACGTACGAGATAAGATAACGGTTTTCTACAACGAAAGTCGAGACGCTTTGAGTGCTGGAGAAAAGAGAAAAGGCAAGAGCTGTATACAGAAATCGACCTGGCAATCCGCTAGGACCGAATCTTAAAACACAGAACCTCTGACGCATCACGACCGAAACCACAGATCCTTCCAAACATCTTAGTCACGCTCGTATCATGTGCGCAAACGTTTTTTCCTATAGCGACCGCATAGCCTCGACCCGATTGAATTTCCGAGTACGGTTTTTGCGTGGCAGCCGTGAGCGCAAGACCTTTGGGGAGCAGCGAAATACATTTGGGTAATATACACAGTCTCGATCAGTGTTGGGGATGTTTCTACTCGCAACAGAAATAGGATCGTGATCAATTTCGGCGATTTGATAGGGTGAGACCAGCTACCACCATAACTAAGTTTCAGAGCGCGATTTGTGGCTCGAGAGGAGACATAGGAGTGGGAGCGAATGAAGAAAAACGTATCTACTGTAGGAGGCATTTAGTTTAAACCAGTTGGAGAAGATCGATTGGTACAGTAAGTGTGAAATGTGTGGAAAAAGTGAACCATCAGTGGGATATAGTATCCCATATCCCACAAGTTAGATGTATGGGAGGCGCTCATTTTCTTTTCTTTAGGTCCCTAAGCCATCAATGGAGACGGGGTCAATGCATCGCAAGACTTCGTGATCGTTATCGTAATCGTAAACTCGAAATTTGAAAAGCGCTACTTACAAGGTAAGCTTAATCACGAGCGCCACGTCAAGTCTGTGGGGTTGTCGAAAGATGCCATGTCAAGAACCAAGTCCAGCTGCTAGAAAACCAGAGAGAGGAGGGGATAGGAGGCCAGGGTGGGTTGTATTTAAGCTGAGAGAAATGGGATTTCTTGAAAAGGCGAGTCTTCAAGCTTGCCGGAATATCTTACCAAGTTTCCAGTGCTCGAGGTTTTCCACCCGACCACAGACCGGAAGCAACATAACAGAGAACTGTGGTTCTTCACGGTTCTTCTAGTTCTTAGACTCTGGTCAGTTCGTTCTGACTACGGCAGTTGGCCGAAACCTGTCCACCAGTGTCCAGGCAGATCCTTGACCGGTTGACCACCTAGATATAATGGTCACATTCGGATGAACACGACGACCACGGGGACCAACCGATGTGGGTGTCCGTCCACGACGTCGAATGATTATCGTGTCGCCTGCCCAGTTCAGGGATCAGAGGTCATCACCATAGCAAACAACTTGCCCAGGATCGTTACACGGAGTCGAACCCGCAATCGAATAATCATTGACCAAACGCGTTACCGATATACCATATGGGGTAAAGACTCATTCGGCCTGAATCAAAATATATGGGAAGTGTATCTTCAATGGGAGATAGGCTGAAACAGTTTCCCTTTCCATATAAACCCCGTCCTCCTCATGGAGGTGATATCCTTTGAACAAAGCTACCTGTTTTGAATGGTCGGCACCGCATTTTAGGTCCATGTGGACGAAACATTTTAGCCCACGATACAAGGGCATAAAACACAGGCCTAATCACGTAGGGATGCGATCCGACGACCTCTCACATAAAGATTCGACGCGTTACCGAATCAGCTATCCGAGCAAGCCTGCACACCTGTCTTCTGAATGAGTTAATGCTTATGCAACGTTATCTAAATCAAAGCCTATAAAGAGAAGGCGGCACCCATTCGAAGATTTAATTAATCTGATTGCGTTTTTTTCTGTAATTTATTCAGTCGAGGCATGTGAACACTCATAGTCATAAATTGTCTGGCAGGCAATCAGTGCCTGATACTTACAACAAGAAATAAAAAATAAATTATAAATAAATATAAAAATAATGAAATATATGAAATAAAAGGGCACTAAAGTCAGGCTTGTCTGTCTATCTGTCTGTCTTTCTGTCCGTCTGCCTGTATGTCTGTCTGCCTGAGGGAAGAGTAGGAAGAAGAGAAGAATAGGAGGTGATAGGAGGGCAAAAGATTAAGACAAGGAGGAAAGGAACGAGGAGAATGTTATCATTTTCCTCCTTTTCTTTCCGGGAAGAAGACGAGGAAGAAGAGGAGAAAGAAGAGGAGAAAGAAGAGGAAAAAGAAGAGGAAAAAGAAGAGGAAAAAGAAGAACAGGAAGAAGAGGAGGAAGAAGAGGAGGAAGAAAAAGAATAAGAAGAGGAAGAATAAGAGGAGAATGAATAAGAGAATGCTGAGGAAGAGGAATTGGGTGATGAGAAAAAACTGAAGGAGGAAGAGGTGGGGTAGGAGAAAAAGTGGAAGAAGAAAAAGAGGAGAAGAATAAGAGGAGGAAGAATAGGATTTATAACAATAGGAGGAGGCGGAGATGAAGGATGAGAAAGAAGACAGTCTTAAAGCACCACAGCAGCAACTTCAGCAGCAGCAGCAGCAGTAGCATCTTGCTCTCATCTTCCCATCCATCCATCTTGACAGACACACGCACCTGCAGCCGAAGCTGCATGCCAGCTTGTTCGACGACGGCTTTCAACCGAGGAATAGGAGGAGGATAAGGAGGAAGAAAAGTGGAGTAGGAAGAGGAATAGGTGAGGAGGAACGAGGAGGAGAAAGAGAATTAGAATTAAGAGGAGGAAGAGTAAAACAGAGGAGGAAGAGGAAGAGGAGAGGAGGAATGAGGAGGAAAAAAGAGGATGAGGATTAGGAAGAGGAAAAAGAGGAGGAATGAAGAGGAAGAGGCTAATGAGGAGAGGATGAGAAGCAATATGGCAAATGGAAGAAGAGAAAGGAAAGGATGGAATGAGGGTGAGGACGAGATGTAGAGAGAGTAGTAGGAAGAGGAATAGATATAGAGGAGGAGGAGGAAGAAGAAAAGAAGGAGGAAGATGAGGAGGAGGAAGAGAAGCAGGAGGAGGAGGAGGAGGGATGGAAAACAGAGACCCAGCCTAACTGCACACAGTGTTTATAAGCAGGTTGTACAACCAAAAAACCTGACAAGTTTACATGCATCACAAACCATCTCATACGTACAATTGTATACCAACGCATACAAGACATACATGTGTACACATCGTACACCTATAGGCTACTGTATCCATGCTGTAAGCAGGGCACACTGCGCATCCTTATCATAATCGTAAATGCAGAGTTATATAGCGCATCTTCTAGAAAACTCCATCAGGGGTGCTTCTGAACTGACAGTACAACTCCAAGATCAAGCAAATTGGAACAATGTCGCATGTTGCATGGGAGAATCGTAATAGTAATCGTAATCTCGAGATTTCTACAGCGCTCAACGAAAGCTAAGTCGCGCGAACCAGCTTATTCACAGGCGCTCAGTCAAAACAAAATCGATAGGCAAAAGGGTCAAGATCCAGGAGTCAGGCACTCAGACTCAGAATGTTCCACATCGAAGGGCCAACAACGGCGAAGCTAGCTGGCCTGGTTAGCTCCATTGGTTAAAGCGTAAGTCAAGGCGCCTCACTTGACCTGACACACATTGACGTCACAATCGTTGCCATGGTATCTCAATTGGCCTGGTTAGCTCCATTGGTTAAAGCGTAAGTCAAGGCGCCTCACTTGACCTGACACACACTGACGTCACAATCGTTGCCATGGTATCTCAACTGGCCTGGTTACCTCCATTGGTTAAAGCGTAAGTCAAGCCTGACACATATGACGTCGCAATCGTCGCCATGGTATCTCGGCTGGCCTGGTTAGCTATGATGATGGTGGTAGTGGTGGTGGTGGTTGTGATGGCTATGACTCAAGTGATGACGATGAATATGGAGTTTTTCATGAATATGTATACATGCATAATAATTATACTAACCGTCTCTGTCATACTTGCATTTTACATGTATCTATAAATTTGTAAATTTATATGTAGGGCTACTGTGAATATCCATATGATCATGAATATGTAATTATGGATAAAAATATACTAACCGTCTCCGTCATATTCATATTCGTCGGCGTCCATGGTTCACGAACTTGACGTCATCGTCGGCATGCGATGAACACGTGACGCCTGAACATCAGAAGGGTGGGGGCGCCACTAAGCCGTAAACTTTTCCTGTATCAAAGCAGACGACGCTGGAAAAAGCCCGGGAAAGCTATCCACCAAGTCGTTTTTAGTTAGGATCCTCTGATATCGTTTCCCAACAAATTTATTTTTGACTTTTCGCAAGACGTTTATTTCCTTTGCGAAGAGAATAATAATATCAATTTCCTTCTCCTGGAAGAAGAGGAGGAAGAGGAGAAAGAAGAGGTGGAAGAAGTTGTTCAACTTGTGATGTTCTGAACAATTTCGAGTCTGTTACGATCGTTGTCAACTTCGTGTTTCGGCTGTGAAAGATTCGTAGAGGATGCGAATTTCACTGTTGTGTACTTTGAAATGCACATTTAAGTAAATACTTGTAATCAAAGTGCAAGATTGTTTTCCCTATTATCATATCCGAATATTTTGCTCTTTCTAGTTGAACACCTTCCCGATAAAAGCAACCAGTGAAGAAACAGGAAGTCTTCGTAATACGAGCAATCGAATATCTTCGTCTAAGAGATCTTAAACCTTCACCTCCCGCGCCTGTTAAACACCTTGCTCGACTAGTTATCTTACTGAAGAAGCGAGAGAACTTGGGGTTTTCCTTGACCGAGTTCACCCAAGTCATCGCAAATCTGGAATCTAACTGAATCGTAAACGTAATCGTAAGCTCGAGATTTCTACAGCGCCCCACGAAAACTGAGTCGCGGGAATCAGCTTATTCACAGTCGCTCAGTCAAAACAAAATCGATAGGCAGGTCAGGTGAAGCTGCAGAATGCTATAACGCGCTTCCAATGACACGAATGTAAGCTATTTGGCAAAAATGCCAAATGGCGCAAGAAACTGTGTAAAAACTTGTAGCATCACCAGAACTAGTCTTTACATCGCAGTCAGACGAACATGCGGTTCATCGCTCACTTCCGAAACTACGTAGAATTCAACAGAATCAACACACAAACGCATCATCGTTCGCTTTGAAATCTATACAGACGCCAACAGAATCAGCATCTGAGCTCTCGATTCTCTCACAGAAATTATCCCTCCAGTCCAAATCCAGCGATATCTCGTAAACGCGTCGGCCCCGAGACACAGACGCTTATCAAAAGTAGTCGCTGCTAAACTTCATCGCTGTCTACACATCGGTTTATTCCGACAAAGCTTGTCGACAAGTGTGAGCCGCAAACTTAGAATTTCAGGTAAATATTTGCATCCCGGAATCGTAGGCTTACATCTTGTAAATCCTCCATATTGAAAATGAACGGAACTACACCGCAATCCACTCAGAAAACACCACCTACAACGAAACAAGAAAACTAAGGATATATCCTCAGATTGATAAGGTCTATAGAAACAACATACGCTAGCGTAGCATGGCTCAATAACATCCTGATTATATTATTTTTAAGTAAAGCGCTAAAGACATTGGCCAGAGAGTAGTGCGACTTTTTGAGGTAATCAACCAAAGTCATCCTTTTGCTGAATAACAACAATGCCAAAGTGAAGTTGTAATTATAACTGTAATTGTAATCACGACAATTTATGCAGCATCGTCAGTAGCGAGCTACTTCAAATGTGCTTTACAATGTCAAATGTCGGCGCGCACAAGAGTCCAAAAATAACTGATAAATGGATGATGTAAAAAATCAAATGCTGATATTAGAGTTATACAGTAAACAGAAAATTTTAACTGTTAGTAGATAATAGTTGGGATCTCAGGAGTCTCTTAAAAACAGTATTTAGAATTGTTTAGAGAAAGTTATCGGGGAATACGCAACACTGTCTATGCTTTGAAACCCTACGGACCGTTCGCGTCAAGGTTTTGCAACACAGCAATCTGATCTCTCTACCGAATAGTTTATGTCATTTTGCGATGCGATCTTTTGAAACAATTTGACACAAATGCTATGCAGAAGGTGCGAAAAAGAATGTGCTTTGAAAACAGACAGGTAATGGTATATGTTACAGATAGTAATGCGATCTCCTGAAGCAATCAGACGCGATTTTCGAACAGCAGGCAACACCGAATCAGCTTTTAAACAAAGGCAGGTTACTTATGCCTGCGTGCCTCCTATAGGAACACTCCTGTTAGCAGATTTTCGTTCTAAGAGTGTAAGAAAACAGATAGGCTTTAAATCAACTAGAATTCCACAACCAGTTTCCAACATGTGGTAGTTAGTTGTTCACTGCGGCGCTCCCTTTGTTTAAGCCCAGAGCTTATCAACGCCAGGTCGATATGAGCAGTTTCATCATAGTCTCACCATGTAAACATCTCCAGTTGCAGTTAAAGCAAGCCTTTCACCATTTCCACAGCTCATTTTGCGATGAAAAGCTTCCAGCGGCGGATTCAGGCTTTGAAGTCACGGGGGGCCAAGCGATAACAATTTGCTCGCATGTTTAGTTGGGTGTATATCCATTACGACATCAGCTACCTCGCCTTCTCTTCCTCTTTTCGGTAAGTGCTTGACATCCATTTCGTTCCCAAGAACCTTTATGTTGCCAAGTACGTAGCAAGGGACTCTGATCAGTCGCTCTCGAAGAGATGCTGTATAAATCTGTGATTACAATTAAACAATTACAAAAAGGCCCCACTGACTAAATTTGAACAGTAAGCTTGACCCAGATGGTTCGTGGCTACGAGTTCACAACTTTTCCGCAACGTCTTTTCCATGTATACAGCATAACGCTGAGTTTCCACAATTCAGTAAATCGTAATCGTAAGCTCGAGATTTCCACAGCGCCCAACAAAAGCTAAGTCGCGGGAACTAGCTTATTCGCAGGCGCTGAGTCAAAACAAAATCGACAGGCAAGAAGGTTTTGGGTCCAGGTCAAGATCCAAGAGTCAGGCAGGCAGCCACTCTAACCTTTTTTCTAATACTGTATCTATTTTATTATTATGGTGACGTCAGTATTCATGTCACAGCGAAGGCATTTTAACCTTTATGGTCATATTTGTTCATTCCTGATACAAAAAGTCGTTGGGCCGTAGAAGGTCAGCCGTAAGTCTGACTCAGTTAAAACGGTTCCAGGCGTAAAACTCTGAAGACCACTGATCTAATCAATTCTAATCTAAATACTTCTATAGCGCCGTAACCATAATGCACAAAGCGTCAATTGATGGCTGCTTCTAGAGAAATCCGTTGGAGAATTCCAGTCGAAATCCAATGTATTCTCGTCGTCTGAGGCTCAGTCAAGACCCATACTAATGGGCAAATTAACGAAGACATTTGCACTGTATGAACCGCTCGTAAAAATTACGTTTAAAACCGTGAAAAACGTCGAGACTTTTAGCGTCTATTAGCGAAAGATTGCGCACGGGAAATTTACGGCAAAAGTCTCGACATTTATCGCAGTTTCAAACGTAAATTTTACGGGCGTCTCTTACTGAGTGGCTTAGAGAAACTCGTCTTGAAAGCAACATCTTTGTTGGTACAATTTGCACACAAGATCGGATGGGCTGCAGATGAGTTTCGGTTCTTGATTAGCCAGATTTAGCTTCTTAGAAACCGCAGAAACAGTTTCGTTTCTGTCAATAAACAGGAAAACAAAGCACGAGACTAAAGGCGTTTTTCGAGCTTTCGCTACACGCAGCTGTGCAGACAATAACATGACGCTGTCTGTCTGTCTGTCTCTGTCTATCTGTCTCTATGTCTGTCTGTCGGCATATGTGTGTATGAATGCTTATCTGTCTTTGTCTCTCTTTGTCTGTCTTTGTCTGTCTCTGTCTCTTTGTATGTATCTGTCTCTTTGTCTGTCTCTCTCTGTCTGTGTTTATATCTCTGTATCTTTCTGTCTATCTCTATGTCCTTCTGTCTGTGTATCGCTGTCTGTATATCTGTTTCTGTTTCGATATCTGATCGCATGGGCTGTCTCTGGGTTTTTCTTTTTCTCTGCCTCTGTCTCTCTCTGTTTCTCGCCGTGTCTTTGTCGATGTTTGTCCCTACGTCTGTATCTCTGTATCTCTGTTTCTACATCTCTGTCTCTCTACCTATCTCTCACTGTCTATACCTTTGTTTCTCTCAGTCTCTCTTCTCTGTCTCTGTCTCTGCGTCTGTCTCAGTGTCTCAATCTCTGTCTCTCTCATCTTCTCGCTGTGTCTCTCTCTGTATGTCTCTCTCTTTCTCTTTATCTTTCTCTATGTTTCTATGACTACTGTCCTACTTTTATTTCTTCAAATATCGCCCAATCTTTAACAAGCAAGGTAACCCACCCACAAATCTGCATTGCATACGTTCAATAAATCACTTCCAACCGCTGCTCCTATTCGCCTAGTCGTTATAACTACTCCAAATATCGCCCATACTAACGAGACTTCTCGGCCCACCCAAAACATAGACTCGTCGGCGTCCCTATCTGCTCGGATCCTCGCCCGGACTACGAGATGGACCGCTATCCTAATTACTGGAGCACGTGGCGGCCGACTGAAAGCCATAGACTAACGACGGCGCGTTCAACTGCTGGTCCCAGCACGCTCAGAGTTAACTCGGATTATTCTTCCTCAAGTACAAACAGTCCTGTTACACAAATCCTATGGGTGTTTTCGGTTTTAAAGGAAAGACATGCGCAGAAATTTCATGAGACGTAGTGTTGTTTGTTTTGACTGAGTGCCTGTGAATTAGCTGCTTCCCGCTTTCTTTGGGCGCTGTAGAAATCTTGACATTATGTTATGTCACGTGAAAAAACAAACTCTCTGCGTTCTATGACATCACCCTGCTAACTCTACCCGCTACTGTTCCCCGTCGTTACGGAGCACACTTCAAGCATGCTTGGAGCGGCGTTGGAAGAGGCACTCAGCTCAGCCTATGATGCTGTTAAGCTACGGGGGGTGTGGAGGATAGCTCGTTGCGCAGGAAGAGTTAGTAATAATTTATCTTAACGCGATACTTTTTAGCCCAGTCTGCACTCACAGTGTTGCCAATCGGACAAGGTTCGGAGCGCATAAACATTTATGGAACTTGGACGGTTGGAAAAGACGAGATTGCGTGTATGACGAAAAACACCTAAGCGCCGCTGTAGCCTGTTTTGAAGTCAGAAATAAAACATTCGGTAACAAATATGTGGTCTCGGGCAACGTGTTTGTGCGATTGTTACATAGAGTTACGATTGCCGGTGATGCCAGCCGGGTCTGTGGAAGAGGCAATTACTGAATTGCCATGCTGAGTTAATACTCTGTGTTGTTGTTGTTATTGGTGGTGGTGGTGGTGGTGGTGGTGGTGGAGGTGGTGGTGGTGGAGGTGGTGGTGGTGGTGGTGGTGGTGGTGGTGTTGGTGGAGGTGGTGGTGGTGGTGGTGGTGGTGGTGGTGGTTGTCTTTATTATCGCGATATCATAATAATCATAATCACTTACAACCATCGAATGATGTCTTATGTTTTAGGATAACGGCGCTATAGAAGTCATTAGAATAGATTGGATTGCCTTGGAGTGGAGTCGATTAGATTGGACGGGATTAGATTGGATTGGATTAGATTGGATTGCATTAGATTGGATTGGATTGGATTAGATTGGATTACAATAGATTAGATTGGATTAGATTATAATTATTACCAAATCATCGTCATCATTCATAATCATCCTTAGTCGATATCATCATTATCGTTGCCGTCGTTGCCATCATCATCATGCGTCGGACATGAAAAATAACAGCGACAAAACTTAATAAAGCTACAGTAGCTGCGCTTGTCCAAGTCTGGCCATTAACACTTCACTCACCTCTGGAAAGTTAAGCACTTAAAAAACGGAATTTGGAAAGAGAGTTATTCCAAAAGAGGGTGCAACACTTGATGGAAAGCGTCAAAATATCTCCACGTTTGCACACAACACACGTAGAAGAATCCGTCTGTAGTCTTTCTCCGTGAAACTTTAAGATCCACAACAACTACAAACGCATTACTTACTTGCTTACTTACTTGCTCCATGGCTCACGCAACGACATTCCATTAAAACTCCCGGCTTACAATTGGATGGCATCTGTGAAAAGCGCTTGTAAAGTCCAGCGCTCGGCAGATGTTGGTTTTCGCCAGCGAACGTAAAGACATCCTTTCCGCACTGCTATGAAATAACAACAATACTCCGCATTCTGTTGCAAAGCAGCAAAGAATCACCGCAAACCGGAGCAGCAAAGAAGTCTGAAACCATGTCGTACCGCAGCGAACAAGTCGCATAATCAGAGCCCGCTCCAGCGCCGAACGAGGACCGCTATTTGCAACCACTTTCGCCGGCAGACGAAGTCCCGATGGTGAAGGTATCCACCACCACCGCCGCCACCACCGCCGCCACCACCGCCGCCGCCGCCACCACCGCCTGGAAACCCGTCAGAGCTTCCCAACGGCGCGTATATCGAGACCGCTGTGGAAACCGTCTGCAAACATCATCACCGACGCTGACACATGCTCAGCCGTCGGCCGCGTCTGCTGCTCGGCTCCCGCGAGCTCCTATCCGTCAACGGCCGGTAACCCGATCGACCGACTGATGGACGGATGAGAGGGCCGCCGCCAGCCGGGTGTGATGCCATTTCAGACCCTGGGCGAAAACGGTTCCGACTCCGTCAACTTTGGCGCAACGTAAGGAGTACACTTAATGTACCTTGTTGATCTGATAGCAAAATTTGATACTAATAAATATTTTAGCAAGTGGAAAAGTAGTTGCCAACACGGTGAGGCGAATATTAAGGTATCCTCTTGCAGGTGTAGAGAAGTTCTGCTCGGATTGATCAAGCACAGGGAGCTTTCATACTTCGGGCATGTGCTACGAAAGAGTGGAGACTGCGTAGAGAAAGAGATCATCCAAGGCGCTATTTCTGGATCCCGAGCTCATGGAAGACCCAAGATGACATGGATCGATAACATCAAGTCGTGAACTGAATTATTGTTCCACCAGTTATTACAGGAGACGAGGGAGATGCCACAAAATTGTCCGCGGTGCAGCCAGTACTCGGCTCGAGGACGGTTGGAGACAAGACCTGTAGTTTTTATTCCGAAATTTTGACAGAAAGTTAATATTTTAGTAGATGAAGAAATAGAAGCCCAAGCAGAAGTAGAAGAAATAGAAGCCTTTATAATAATAAAAAAATTAACAACAACAACTACAATAATAATAATAATAGTAGTAGTAGTAGTAGTAGTAATAATAATAATAATAATAATAATAATAATAATAATAATAATAATAATAAGGGATCATAAGAACCTCGGGGAAAAAATAATAATAGTGCGATAGCGCAGTAGTAACTAGGACAAAGCATGACTGACGAACGAAGCGACAGTAAAATACCAGTTCTATTTTTAGAAACAAATTTCCGCATCCTAGTCACGTGAACCAATCACATTATTCTTCGGAACTGCGTTCTCGCGGACCTCATTTGGCGTCACACCGGCAGGCGAGAAAGGATTCGGCGGAGAAGCCCTGCCATTTGCCAACGCTAGTAGACAGTACCTGGGCTGAGCCGAGGGTCTGAAGGTGGTGGTGGTAGTGAGGGCTCAGAGGGAGAGCCAGGAAGAGACTTGGCGCAGGTGGAAGAGGCCCAACAGGAGAAGCCACGGACTGACGTCACACTTTTTGATACGGACCTTTGCAGTGCTTCTGCCTGTGTCTATGTGTGTGTCTTCGTATATGTGTGTCTCCGTGAGTGCGCGAGTCTGGCTCGGTGGCGTTATCTTCTGATCGCCTAGGCTTTCGGACTGCAGATGCATTACTGGAAATACTCGATGAGGTGGACTCGGTTGGGTTCAAGCGATTACAATACCGTTTTGACAACTTATAATAACCTAACCTTACCGTATCGTGCAGTGCGTCAGTTAGCTTATAATAATAATAATAATAATAATAATAATAATAATAATAATAATAATAATAATAATAATAATAATAATAATAATAATAATAACAACAACAACGACAACAATAACAACAACAATAACAACAACAACAACAATAACAACAATAACAACAACAACAATAACAACATTAACAACAACAATTACAACAATAACAATAATAATAATAACAACAATAGCAATAATATTAATAATGACAGTTTATATAGCGCCGTAGCACTGTCGAGGCAGAAGAAAAGGGCTCTGCACATGAGTTCAAAAATCAACAACAGTCATAAGATATCTTACCTTACCATAATTTACCTCATTGATTAACGACCTCGTTTGGCTCTTGACGTCAACCTACCTATACTTGACCCCTCCCTGATCCTGATCTGACACCGAAACTGGCCAATCAACGTGGCTCTTGCGGACTTGAACTGATATACCGCCAGCGTTTAACTGGTCTTTCTGACGCGGATTTTGTGTTGCGCTGATAAATTCTCCCAAATGTCAGTGTACTGTCAATGTACTCATTGTAGCCGCGTTGTCTAGAGGGCGCAAGTGGAGTCGAAATCGAAACAAACGTCTGCCCCGTAGGGAATTGAACCCCGACCTTATGAATAACAGTCCAGCGCGCTAACCATTGGGCTATCGCACACTCCCTTCGTGCCAGTAACTAAGATAGAGGCGGGTGAGGCGGCCTTTCGGGTCTCTAGGCCACGTGCGCAGAAGAGCCTTCCGGCAGCAATTCAGAAGACCGACGGTGTTCTCGCTTTTAGAAAACAATTAAAGCTGTGTTTCTGTTAGTTCTCTCCTTTCTCTTGAGCTGATAAGTGACATTCTAAAGCAGTCTAAAAGTAACTCGTTATTTATGATTCTAAAAGTGGGGCGCGGTAGCCGATTGGAAAGAGCGCTCGGCTTGTAATGCTGGGAGTACGGGTTCGAGCCTCCTCCCCTGAGACGGTTACTGTAGGGACCTTGACCAAGTCCTTCACTAACAATTGCTTTACTGACCTTGCGCAAGTAATAAATGCAAAATAATAATAATAATAATAATAATGATTGTCACTAATTAAATAATAATAATAATTGTCACTAATAAAATTAATACAATTACTATAAAAAGATGTATTTGCGAACAACCTGTAGAAACTTACACTTCGGATAACTGTATAGTGTAAAAGAATTTTGTACAAGTCTTATTCATTTTGACATCTTAATCATAATCGTAAACTCAAGATTTCTACAGCGCCAAAAGAAAGCTAAGTCGCGGGAACCAGCTTATTCGCAACAGTGGCGTCTCTAGGATTGCTCGTTTGGGGTAAGGGCATTCTAGAGGGGTGCTACATTCTAGGAGGCACCGGCATATAACCGCCCCACGCCTATACAGCTAAATCCGCCATTGATTCACATGCTCTCAGTCAAAACAAAATCGATAGGTAGGAAGGGTCGTCGTTCAAATCTGCAAGGTTCACGAATTTCACATTCGTATCCAGTTTTACAATCCGACAAGATATGTCAGATCGTTCAAAACAAGTCCCACTTATTTCGACGTCTTTTTTCATCGGGAAAGGTTAACGAAATTTAGGCACATCGAGAATTCCAACCCGAAATGATAAATATGCCAGATAGAAGACGTTCTCGTTGCGTGTAATCCGTGCAGACGGACGGATCAATTATGTTCAAAGCAATAATCGTCGATGGTGTTGATGTAAATACACTTGCAAGGGATATCCAGCTCCATACAAATAAGCTAGATAACCTGTGAAGCTACGGATCTGGACGCATAAATGCAACGATAAATCACACTCATGTGTGCACTGGACTACTTCATATTCGTTGATTTATGGGACATAAATGCCGATATTTTCATATACTTGACAGTGAAATAAGCCTTGTATGCTGTACTTGAATTTACAGTTGTGGTGGGCTAGATATCGTCACTTCGGCTTGAATATCTTTCTTAGCAGGACATTGGCTAATACGTTGAAAGATGCAGTATATGAAGCAATATTAACCAGTAAAATTCACTTAGGTGTATTGTCCATGTGGAAAGATGTGAGCAATTCCAAGTGTTTGGATATAGTTATATGGTGTATGTATAGTCGTTGGTAGTACCTGGTCACGTGACGAACTATATGGGTTAGTTTTGAAAAGGAAGCAGCTCGTCTCTGTCTGTACTTTGAAGAATAGTTGAACTTCAAGAGGTGATTTTCGCATTTATACTTTATTGACCTTAAAAACAGTGAATTCGACTTTTTCTCACCAGATTCTGATTTGTATGTACAACGTATAGTCGGGCAGCCTTTGATGCGACATACAGCTTGTTCTTCCATGCAAAAAATCAGTTCTTTAGGCACTGCGGTTCTTGACATGGCATCTTTGGACAACTCCGCTGACTTGACGCAGCGCTTGTCAATAAGCTGGTGCCTTGCGCTTAGTTTTTATGTAGCGCTTTATGAATTTTGAGTTTACAATTACAATTACGACGTAGATAGGCCTAATATCGTGCAGGGGCTTCCCAATCGAGTCTAGCAGCGAGCTCCTTAATTCCATACTCGTTTCGCAACTGCTTAGTTCAGCTGTTTCTCTAAATTCTTTGATGTCATTCAGATTTAAACTAAAGACTAATCTCTTTCAACTTGCTTACCAACCGCAACCTAACTTGGATCTTGACCTGGAACCGAACACTTTACCTAGCGATTTTGTTTTGACGGAGCGCCTGCGAATAAGCTGGTCCCCGTGACCTGGTTTTCGTTAGGCGCTGCATAAATCTCGAGATCACGATTATGAATCTGGTTTCTCTGACCTTTCAGCATTCCACCTGGGTTTTACAATGGATTACGATTTTCACTGGAAGCGAACATCGACGGATGTCTTTGGCATTATGATAACGGCGCTATAGAAGCCTTCATCTAATCTAATCGCTTTAGATTAGGTTAGATTAACAGTAGTAACTCGAAAAGTAGTTTAAAAGTGTATTTCATTACATGGTTATGCATGGAAGTGGGGAAAAAGCTGGGAAAAGGTAGATTAATAATAATAATAATATTATTATTATTATTATTATAAATCAGATATTTTATATCGCGTTGATTTATGAATTAACCTAAAAAGCGCGGAATGTTCAATTATGTTGACGGCAAGGCAGATCACGGCAGCCTCCGTTCACCGTTAGATATGTCACTGTCCGAAACAGTCGGCGAAAACAAATCCGCAGGACGTTAAGTAGAAAGGATCTTCCAAGCATACACGCCGCCAAACAAATGTGCATAAAAGTTGCTGCTATATGTAAACGAGATAGGTCAGAAATGATTACTGCTAGTTGCATTTCGGAAGTCTGATCAAAATAATCGTACAATCCAGACCGGCCTAAATATTCTAGGGTGTGCTTAATTTATATCTAGGCCTACTTAATTTCTAACTTAAATGTTTCTATTTAATCTGTCCATACAGTTTGTGGACAAGTTACACTCTAATATATGTATATGTATATATACACATATGGGTATTTATCTCCGGAAATTTATGACGTCATTTTTGGTGGTTTCGTAATCGCAAATTTATAAAGCGCCATTTAAAGTGAAACTCATCGTAGGTGATCTCGACCTGACGACTGAGGAAATCACTATCGAGCAGAATGACTTTAAAGGCGTTTACGGAGGAGGCTTTGTTCCTAAGTATTGCAGTTGTTATTTTACTAATGCGCCGGTGTCTAATGCAAAAGGCATCAAAGCCAAGCCGCAATCAGGTCATATCCACAAGATCAGTCCACAAGACAGAAATATAGCGACATAGTTGATAAATTTAGTATTTTCTGCATACAAAAACGGCTACGCGTCAACGTGCACACGAACGATGTTTTGACTTAGCGTCGTATGTATGCTTTCCCGTATTATCGCTCTCCATCAGCGCCTAAGTATCCAGGGAGTGCCCGGATGCCGGTGAAGGCTGGATCCTTCTTCAATCTTGGCGTCCGTCGATGTGATTAATGAACTGTGAAGCGAGAACTTGTGCGGACTGTCAACCAGAGGAGCCGTAACTGAACCTTGCGATGATGTACCATCACCACTGCAGCGCTTATAAATGGCGATAGCCTTTATACCTGCACATCCAGTTACCTGACGTACACACGAGTAGTCTATATATACACATATACACGTGTATGTGTACCGATCGCAAATTGTTTAAGTAGTTATCTGACCCATCACACGAACTGACCAACACTTCACCTCCTGCATGCAGTCTCTGTACAGGTCTTTCACTCAAAACTGAAAACACTCCATTTCCACAGATCATATCCTGGTTCTTTCTCTTCCCCTTACCTACTTTCCGGTCCAGTTCCAAACACCATCTGCTGTAGCCGTTTGACTGTCTGCCTGACTCTTGTATCTCGACCTGGAACAGAACCCTACTTGCCTATCCATTTTGTTTTGACTAAGCGCCTGTGAATAAGCTGGTTCCCGCGACTTAGCTTTCGTTGGGCGCTGCAGAAATCTCGAGATTACGATTACGATATAGGCCTACACAAGAACAGAAGCGTATTTACACGGACAGATATATATATATATATATACAATATATATATATATATGCAAGTCCTCCTATGGAGACCGTATAAACATTTAGTAAATATAGTTTCCAGCATAAAGTATACATGTTTTTATGCATAATATACACTGTGTATACAAAAATGTATGTATTAATATATGTAGGCCTATGGGCATACATCAGGCAGGGACCGCTGGCTAATAAGCAGGCAAATCACTTGGAAGGCATATAAACAACCTGTTGGAATATCCGATACATGTGAGCAATATTCCATTTATTGCCACTTATCCGGCGTATCCAAGTTTCCCGCTGATGTTGCATAAATCTACCGCATCATCAACTTGGTAAGCCAGGTGAGCATCGCCTGGAGTTATATAGGGAGCGGCGATGCTTGCTCTCCTGCCTTGAAGATCACAAGTCTCTATTATGTATGAGACAAGGAAGACAAGTTTCATCAGTATCGCCTCATTCCGATCCCAAATATCACACACCGTAGCTGCCACGCCGTCTCTCTGCCTGACTCTTGGATCTTGACCTGGAACCGAACACCTATCGATTTTGTTTTGACTGAGCGCCTGTGAATAAGCTGGTCTCCGTGACGTGGCTTTCGTTGGGCGCTGTAGAAGTCTCGGGATTACGATTACGATTGCCATCGTCATCTTTTCATGGTTGATACCTGATTTAGTACTGTAATATGTATGTGACTGTAATTGTAATAAGAAATTTGCATAGCATCGCTACAAGAGAAACGAAACAAAGGCCCTCTAAGCACTATGCATAACGATGCTAAATGTCATCAAGAATTGAACATTCATCCATTACAAACTTTACCCAGATAACTAGAAGAGTCACCGGTGGTAGGCTCGCACAAACACGTAGCCCTCCCTACTAACAGATTTCTAACTAGAGTTGAAAGATGACAGATGGAAGAGTTCCTGAATCACGTAGTATCGAGAATAAGGAACTACAATAGACGATGTAATCCGCCGCCGATGGCTCACGGTTGTCTCACCGTCCAGCAGTCCCTCGTAGACGGAAGGCGAGGCGGCGTCCGGGTATCCCTCGAACCGACGGATATGCGTAGGACAGACATTCGTCGCCCTCCGGCCGGTAAGTAGTTGAGCCATTCCGTGATTGACAGTCGGTGCCGCTCCAAAGACTTCCTTCCTCCCCGAATCCAAGATTTCCATGCGTACACGCCCAGATGGCGTATGTAGGTCTGAGGCTTGACCTTCCAGCTGGAATCCTCTACCCCTCTGTAGGTGGACCATTCCAGTCACCGAAAGTCACGATAGCATGCAACAAAAACTGTCTGAAATAAGTAAAACCGTGTTGCAAACGAGATATACTTCCGACGGCAACAGCAAGTCCAAACTGCCAGAATTACGTAGCAAATTTCACGCTTAAACAACATAGTGTATGCTATAATCCGTCAGAATGATATAAGGACAGCCAACGACCGACAACGGCCTCTCATAAGGTTCGTTTGCTATATATAGGTTATATACGCCTACACACTTTGTATACATGTAATATATGATACATTTTTTGGTTTGCATAAGCAAATCATAATCATAACTGCAGTGTTAACTTGATAAAAAAAGTTGCACACATTTCAGCCCACGGTGTTCATGGCGTTTACAGTGAATGAAGATGAAGCTGGGGCAAAACACAAGTAGATCTCAAATTAGCCCCAGGTTAGAGGGCCATGGTTACCCTAGCTTCCCAACCAAGCAGTAGCTTAGACCCTACATTCCACTTTCACAGATCCTATCCTGACACCTCTTCCTCCTTTTATCTCTCCAACCCCAAACACCATTCCCGTAGCTGCCACGCTCTCTCCGTCTGAATCTTGACCTGGAACCGAACCCTTCTGCCTATCGATTTTGTTTTGACTGAGCGCCTGTCAATAAGCTGGTCCCCCGAAGTGGCTTTCGTTGGGCGCTGTAGAAATTTCGGAATTACGATTCCTACAGAGCATTTTGTCGAGTATTAAAACCCGTTCTGTTGATTTTGAAAACAGCTACCACGTGCAAAGAGTGGGTGCCAAATTTATCACAGTGGAAGTGGTGTAGACGGTTAGTCACTAATTTGATGATCTTTTTAGTCGTTGCGATTTTTGAAGATCAAAGACCACTGTTTCACTCCAAAAATTTCCGAGACCTTTTTGAATAATTTATCCAGAATTTTCCAAGTCTCGTCCGTCTTTTTCGTGAATCTTTGCGTTCTGTCATGGCTTCTCTTTGGTTTTCCACTTCCCTTTAATTTCTCATAGCCTTTCAATTGCATTTCTTACCACCAATTCTCTAAAGTTTACCAGTTTTTCAACTTTATTTAGTTTGTAATTTAACACGTAAATATTTTATTATTAGGATGTTGTATGCATGTTACGGTTTTCTTGTGTTCTTAAATAATTGTAATTAATAAAAACTATACTTAATTTCTTACTTACGTACTTACTTACTTACTTACTAACTAAGTGTTATCGTGGCCAACTGTTACTTTGCAAATTCTGTGGCCAGCCCTCATTCAAAACAGTCTCACGGCCAACCTCCTAAATTCAACCGAATTGGCCTCTGGTTCAGCCCGTGCTAGCAGCTGTACTCGAGGTATCCATTCGCTGATAAAATACTTTCAATAATATCGTACGCAACAATGAAAATCTTGAATGTTTAGCCTAGTTCCTCGCCGCCATACTTCTTGCGTCATTCCGTATCGTTTACGTTGCGTAATCTCGTCGATAATTCTCGTTGTCGGGATCTCGATCGGAAATCAAGATTAGATCCGAAACGCGATTTCGTGCGGGACTCGACCGCAGCGCCCCTAGCGTACGCTGTCGAAACACGTGAGCTAACAAATAGGAATTAGATCCACACCAAAAACCGAGTATTATTATTTTAATCTACGCAAAAGCAATATGAAGTTTTTCTTGCCGTGATTGATAGTAAAAACTGGTCACAGAGCTGAATGAATGTAAGAAAACAGGCCAAATACAAATAATGTAATATTATAATTATTACTGCTGTTATTAGTATATTGGTGCTAGTGTTGTTTTTATTATTATTTTTACCCGGGGCAGGTATAATCCCTCAGGTGGTGAAAAAATTAGTCCGGAGACATTAACGAGCATCTGGAACGGCTACGTCTCATCCAGCTCTATTATTATTATTATTTAAAGATGCCAGTTAACTAATCATGAGGAAGACATGCCAACTCAGTTAGGCATCCGGGTGTAACTGGGAATTTATGTAGCGCCCCTTGAGAGCTTCTCAAAGTGCTTAGTTACTTGTTTGTTCATTAACTGTCCAGATCAACTTCTACTCTCCGAACAATGAAAACCTTTATTAAAAATCAACAATTTAAATAGTATACAAACATCCAACAGTTCAAGGAGTATGCACGATAAACCTCAAGCTAAAGTACTAATTACTGAACTAAATGAAAGCAGAAATTAATAACTCCAAAGTAGATAATTATAGCCTAACAAAATCCTCAAATCTCAAAGTAAAGCTTTTCCAAAAGTAAAGAACATAACACAATTTAGGGTGAAATTGGTTAAGCAGACATTTAGGCCCTAATCATCATTATAAACTCAAGATTTCTATAGTAAACTGTACACGTTTTCCCATATCAATCATATGGCCTCGACCCTGCTCATTTTTCAATGAATTTATCAGGTGAGATCTTTCACCACCGCAGGGTACAGCCCCAGAGAAAGCCCAATAGTATTCGTAACAATACAGTTTTTAAAGACATCTTGAGGATGCCAAAGCCACTGACATCTAACTTTAAATGTTTTCACTGTGTGTAGCAACCCATGCATATAATTATTAGCAAAGACTGGATCACAAAAATCATTTTAGAATATAATTACTGGACAACAGTTAGATTCATTATAACATTCCTTAGATTTGATTATATTAAAGCATAATTATATAAAACCAAAACGCAAGTACAAAACCGAAACCACTTGCAGTAGTTTTCAGCAGGGGAGTCATAACTGACAAGTTTTTCTTATCACCTCAGCCATTGTTAGCACCACCATCAGATACATTCCACTGTTAAGTTGCACCACTTTACATTTCTTCTAACGGCCAACAGATCAAACTGTTTCTCGCTAGACATATTCATAAAGACATGCTCGAAAACCTTCTTGTTTTTCTTGTCTGAAAGCTACGACCCGCTGATGCCTATGATTACTCGCTCAACAGATGGAAATATGGCATGTAAACAAACGCTTACTTACTTCCTATCTGTTCAACAGTCAGCGCCCTTGAGGGTTGTTTTTAAATGCGTCATATAAACAACCATCTACGTACACAGATGCACGCTGAACTGTCTCCATATAACTCCTCTCGCATTACATTCATACACAATGACTCAAGCCCATCTGGCTTTTGCCTGCAATGGACCATTAGCTCGGAACAGTTTTTGCACCATTCTGCTTATGCGTACCGTTGCATGTGACTCCGTTCGGAACACAGTTTCAACCGATCTTCAGCTGCATCTGTTTAGAGCAATGAGGTATCCATCCATGTGGCCAGCGCTTCTTTGAGGTACTTTAAAGGCACCATATTAATTGCTTTATACACAAAGACACACATATACACACATACATACATACACACATAAATACAAACATACCTACTCATACATACATTACAGACATACATACATACATACACTGGTGATCAGTCAGCACATTTCTCAGAATGCTTGAAAACTTGCTGAATCAGCTTTCAATCCCTTTCATGGCTTCTGACTGGTGTCCTGTGATGCACTCATTTCAGTTGACGTTTTTTCAGTCGTTGCTTCGTTGTCTGCCGTTCGACATGTGTTGTACGATCCACACTGACAACACTTTAGTCCAAGCATGTGATATGCCGTCTCAGAAACCTATCAGCCAATCACATCACACATTAAAATATATACAACCAGCCTATTCTGTGCAAGTCTAACTGCGCTACAGGGTGGCGTGCTTTGATACTGCTGCCTTCAGCAAAGTAGGGAGGGGAGTAAGTTAAGGGGAATGGAGTGTGATAGGGAAGCACAGCTAAAGGCGAAGAACAGGAATTTTCCTGTCCTACAAGCATACAGGGCGGCACGGTGGTCTATTGGTAACACATTTGGTCAATGATCATGCGGATGCAGGTTCGACTCCGTGCAACGACCCTGGGCAAGTTGTTTGCACACACCGTGCCTCTGTCACCTAGCAGTATAATCTGAAACTGGCATAAGCTGGGAAGCAAATGGTAAGTCTTGCGATGCACTGGCCCCGAGTCCAGGACCTTGGGATTCGTCCATTGTCGGCTTAAGGGACTTAAGAAAGATATGAGCGCCTCCCCTACGTCTCACTTGTGGGATATGGAATACATATGAGTCGGCACGCTTAAAGAAGGCATACATCCCCAAGGCCCCCTCTTAATCTGCCAGCGGATGACGTCAGTGAAGCAGACCTTGTGACAATCTCTGCAGAGAATCCAGACTCTAAGGTCCTTGTATTCGTCTGGCATGATCACTTTCGCAATTTCTGCATCCATCGCCTTCCACTGCTCCGTCATGTCAAGCATCGAATGGCAGCACAACGGACAAGTGTAATTCCTACAGATTTACGCCGTAAGCAGTGTAAACATTACAGTCAAAAACAAACATTACAGAATGTAAACGTTCTTTACAAACATTACTTATTAAGACAGGTAAACATTTTGCTCAAAAAAGTAAAGATAAAGGTTTGTAAACAAACATTACACCTGAAAATGTAAATATTTAGTTTCTAATTAAAACGTGTTGAAATGCAAGCAGAACTCATGAATATTTAAAAGCTTAATGCAAAAAGTGAATTTTATCATCATCGTCATCGACCTTAAAATCACCCAAATTAATAACACAACTAAACGCAGAAAGAATTACTCACCCTGATGTCAGAAGGCCTTTCCAGCATTCCCTGAAATCAGGTAGAAAATTTCTTAATATTAGCAAAGAGGTCCAGCAGGTTCAGAGGTTGACTTGTATGTATGTATGTACATAGTGCTGTGCGGCAACATGGTCAAATGGTAGTGCGTTTGGTCAATGATCATCCGGTTGCAGGTTCATCTCTGTGTAACAACCCTAGGCAAGTTGTTTGCGCACACCGTGCCTCTGTCACCAAGCAGTATAATCTGGTACTGGCATAAGCAGGGAAGTAAACGGCAAGTCCTGTGATGCACTGGCCCCGTGTCCAGCACACTGGGATTCGTCCATTGCTGGCTCAAGAGCCTAAAGAAAAGGAAATGAGCGCCTCTCCTATGTCTCATTTGCGGGATATGGGATACTTTATATATTGTTATTGGGTGACTCATCCTGGGTTAGATGAGAGACAGGTGTTTGGTCATTTTAGATGCAAAGGGTAGGTTGCTGATTTGATCAAATTTAAGAAATCAAATTATCTTGGACTTCTGTAGCACCATTATAAGAAACTGAGACAAAAACTGACTTGTGGGTGAGATGTCCGCATGGAAGACAGTACAGATCCACGCGTGATGTGTGAAGATCCTCAAGACAGACTGGGCAGTTGGCGTGGGTCCTTTTCTCCAAACACTGGTGAAACAATTACACCAAACATTATACAAGTAAGTAAGTAAGTAATGCATTTGTTTATATGCCTTATGTCCATTGACTGAGCGAGGAATCACAGGGAACCACAACGGGCACCTAAAGAAATTTATGCAGAGGGCTTTAGCCGAAAGACCCTTCAAACTGCAGGACCACAATTCTTAGGAATGCCTACAGAATTACGTACGTAAATGGGCTACATTATTTTGCCTCGTTTGCTAGTGCCATTTTCAAGTAATCGTAATCGTAAACTCAAGACTTCTACAGCACCCAACGAAAGCTAAGTCACGGGAATAAGGTTATTCACATGTGCTCAGTCACAACAAAATCGATAAGCAGGAAGGGTTCAGTTCCAGGTCAAGATCCAAGAATCAGGCAGACAGTCAGATGGCTATGGTGGATGGTGTTTGGAATTGAACTGGTAAATGTGATAAGGGGAAGAGGAAGTCTATCAGTTTGGTACACTTGGATGGATGGTGGGCTGAGTTGGCCCAGGTGGTCACCCATCTGAATTAATACACATGATCACCCTCGGCACTCTTTAACAGTGAAGTGTTTGCAAGCATCCCACCCAAATTATCACACCAGCAGTGACCAATATTTAACTATGCCCTGACTCATTCACTGGGGTATTTAACTATTGCATCCTGTCAAGTAAGGGTTATTCAACCCTGCCCCTACTCATCCAGTTTGGGTTATTTTAACTATGCCCCACGCATCCACTGGGGCTATTTATGCCTCCTCACTCAGTGGGGCTATTTAACTGTCTCCCCATCAGGTGAGGGTTATCCCCTAAACCCAGCTCGACCCATCCAAGTGAAAGAACATTATTTTAAATGTTTGGATTTCAGTCTAAAGACTGATTGCTCGGACATTATGATATCAGCGCTATAGAAGTCATTAGATTAGATAAGATTAGATTGATTTCCCAATCAGTAGGTTTAACTGTCTCTGCTCACTTGGTGAGAGTCTTTCATTCCGACACCAAGACACAGGTCGCATTTGGAACAGTGGAAGAAATTCTCTCGTCCTCCAACTCTGAAAATAAACCGAAGGGCCACATTAATTCGATAGACAATAGTGACACTAAAGTCTCATCCATAATTAATCTTATCATGAGATGAAAAGGGAAATAGCAGAAACCAGATAAGCAAGCAGAGAAGGACAGAGGACTAAGAAGCCAGAGAAGGAGGAGGAAGAGGAGAATAAGGGATGAATAAGGAGAAGGAGAAGGAAGAGGTCAAGGAGAAGGACAAAGAAGAAGAAAAGAGCAAGAAGAAGCAGAAGAGAAGTAGAGGAGAAGGAGAAGGAGGAGCAGGAGAAGGAGAAGACAGGAGAAGCAGAGGAGGAAGAGAAGGAAAAAGAGGAAGTGAAGCACAGAACCAGAAGGAAGAGGAAAAGAAAGGAAAATAGGAGAGGAAGGAAGAGAAGGCTGGAGGAGGTAAGTAGGAGGAAGAGAAGCAGGAAAAAGAGGAAAAGGAAGAACAGGAGAAGGAGTTGCAGGAGGAGAAAAAGGAACATGAAGAGAATGAGGAGAAAGAGTTGAAAGAGGAGAGGGAAGAAAAAGAGGAAGACTGACCGACAAATTCCGCACAGGTCGCAGTGAAACTGCTTCAAATCTTTGTCGTCGAACAGCCGACAAGTCGCACAGAAATATTGTCCAAACTCAACACCACAGCTTGTGCAGGATCTGGCCACCTACAGAGTTGCACCAGCATTTTAATTAACAAACATTAATCAATCATCTTTGTGCGAATATGGCCTCATTAAATGGACCATGTGAAATCATAAAAAATTTGGTTAAATGATCAAATTCAAATATGATGACGTGAAATTACTAAATGCATATGTGATCATGTCAAATGAAGAAACCACACTGAAATATGATCATGAGAACTGATCAGTTTACAAAGATCAAAGACTTGATGAGAAACCTACATGTTGTCTAGTGTGACAATGAAGGCACACGATCTCTGTAACAGCGTGACGATCGATCTCATGTGATTCATTCTCGTCGTGACACACACGACACGTGTAAATCTTTTTACAACATGGACTCTGTAATTGTAATTACAAAAGATTACTAGATTAAAATGCACAAATATTTACACTAAAATTACAACAAAATGTTTTAAAATTTATAATAATAATGAATTAGAACTTTAAGAAATTTATGTTAAAGTTTCATCAAAATTACAAAACTACATTAAAATTACAATAAAATGTTTGAAAAGTACATTAAAATTACAGTAACACATTAAGAAATTTACACTTCAATTTTATTATATCTAATCTGACTTCTACAGTGCTGTTATCATAAAGCCTGAGGCATCAATCAATGGTTGCTCAAAGTGATATCACTGTCAAAAATCAAGATTCATTGAGGAATTGAGGTTGAATTCCAAAAGGTCAGCAAATCCAGAAGTTAGGCTTTCGGGAGTAAGTAAGTAGAAACAGACAAGTAATTAAAATAAAATCGTAAGAAGTTTACATTACAATTACGATACAATATGAAAAAAAATGAACACGAAGATTACTTTAAAATAATCCACTGGGTCAAAAAGTTATTATTTTTATAAATACAGTAATGGCGCGTAACATCTCACCATCCGAATACCTCCGTACACAGGGACCTTAAATGGCACAGCGCCCAATCAAACAGGCAGCAACAGTGAAGGATCTCCCCCAATAAAATTCACGGTAAAAATGAGCATGATCGACGCCATGTGGTCGCTATATAAAACCCTGTACATTTACATCTACATTTACCCCTGAGAACCTCTCCATATAAACATTAGTAAAATGAATAGCCACACTGTGCATTCACAAGTATCACGTGTACCGTGAGTTCTGATCAACTGGACAAAGTTTACTCCCACAAAACAATTCCCCCCTTTCAGGTTCTTCGACTGTTTCGCCTTGATCAAACGCACGACCAAAAATGCTCTGGACACGAGAGCTTTTTGTCCCGGCTGTCGATCCTTTGATCCCGTCCGGATCTCCCCCAGGACCCATTTATCTTCGCCGATGTGTCTGTCTTATCACCCTCAGGCCATCAGAGTCCGACCCTCCGGAATAGACCAGAGCTGGCGCTCGGTTCTGAGTCTGCCATCGAAGAATGTAGGCTTCCTTGCGCGCTGTTTTAACGGCGCTATGTAAATCGTCCGATTTGATCTGATTAGATTAATCTCTTTCGGCGATTTATTTCTCGGATAGTTTACCACGTAGGCACAGCGTCGGACATAGTGACTGCAAACAGGAGACCCGTCTGCTGCTGCGTTCGGTTGCGAACTTTGACCCTCGCCACTCGACTCTGGACATCGTCCTGGCCGGACAGGGTCAGCGGTAGGGCAATACTGGCCCTGGGCCGATCCACTCTCCATTGCGAAGAAGAAATCAAAGCCAGGGAGGGTCGATATAACTCCCTCTCCCAAACAAACCAAAGAAACGGATGTTTACAAGCCTGCGTTCTTGCGCTAGTTGGTAGTCGGCGACATCCGGCAAATTTGCAATACCTTGCGCCATCCTGCAAAAAGCAAGATCAAAATTAAACAGAACTCTTCATTTGAAAAACTGTATCCCGTCGGACCTACAGATTCTGACCTGGCATCAAAACTGACCAAAAACCTGACTCTTGCGGACTTTATTTGATTGAAGTAGCCTCAATCAAATAAAGTCCGAAAGAAATGAATTCACAAAAGCAGTTTTTTAATGACGATGAGAAAGTTTAGAAAGTTACATTATAGGCCCCTATTACATTTATTCCCCCCCCCCCCAAAGACCTACCTGCACCTCACCGTGGTGGGGGGGGGGGGGGTGAAACAGCTAAGTAAGGGAATGCTCGGTGAGGCTATGCCATCAGTGGTGAAGGCTTTGGCTGAAGGACCACCTAGGGCGATACGCGAGGTGGACAGGCTCACCGGGAACCCCGAAAACGGCTGGCTAACGCAGGAGGCAGGTGTTGGAAGGACTCCTGAGGGCGAAAGAAGTCTGCAAAATGACCCACCGGCCTCCTAACCCTGCCAGGAGAGGAGTGGTCACCACCTGGCATAGGACCAAGAAACCTCAACATGAATACGTACTCAGACGAAAATGTGGGCGAACATGGATATGAGGGAAGCGGTGGACAAAACCAGAGACAGAGGTGCCTGGAGACGACAGGTTGAGGCCTCATCGTTGGCCCGTTGGCCTGACGGAGGAGAATAAAAGAAGAAGGAGAAGAAGATTACATTTATTTTACGTTAGATTATAATTTGAGAACAAATTTCACAGGCGCTTAGTCAAGGCAAAGGTTAGGTCATACAGCGAACTGGAAGTATACTCTGAGCTTGCTCGGAGCGTACTCCGTTGAGAACCTGGAACAGAAACAGAGCAGAGCAAAAGCTGTCTGTCTGTCTGTCTGTCTGCCTGTCAAACCCTTGCATGTCAGCTTCGACATGATAAATACTCCCGCCCTATCCATGCACCCCTTCCTTCCCCTATTCCCTCACACTACCCCACTCCACCGTACCGAACCCCATCCAGCCGAATACACCCGTAATCTCACCGAGGGCGCCACAAGACATTCATCGATAGCGCGGAAAGTAGTCCGACGTCGCCGCTTTACCGCGAAACGTCCGCGATACATCTTTCTACGCGCACACGGCCGCGGTAATGAAAATTTCACGTTTCATGGGCTCGTTAGCAAATCGACGCCAAACCCGGGCGCCAGTCCGTGCCGCTCTTCCCGCTCGCTTTCTGGCGGGCGCCAGTCTCGTCTGCCGGTGCAAAGCCAAAGGACGTCCGGGCGAAAAGGTTCCGTATGATGCTGTGATTCGTTCATGTGATCAGTGGAAAATTTGTCTTAAAAATACAACTGTTCTGCCGCTACTGTTTACTGCCGCTTCGTGCGTCAAAGTCATGTTTTGTCCAAATTACGGCTCTATGAATATATGATATTCGGGAGACTGGTTGGGCTTGTATTTTTCCACTTACAAAAATATTGTTTTCTATCAAATTTGGCTGTCAAGGCTACAGGATATTCCACCTTGATCCATCGAATCCGCTGCCTTCCCATTTCTCTCAGCTTAAACAAAACCCACCCTAACAGCTCCTCTCCCCATGTCTTTCTGGTCTTCCGGCAACCGGACTTGGACATGTCACCTCTGGACAATTTGACGCAGCGTGAATAAGCTGATACCCTGCACTTAGCTTTTAAGTTCCACGTTTTAGAAAATTCGAGTCTACGATTACAGGATACTTTAAAATCTGTAAATTATGTTCTGCGAAGTGGACTGAATCGGAACAATTTTCGCCCTTTACCAGTTTGGCACCACACCCTCCTACCCTTTCGCCGAAACCCCCTCTCCTCAGCCGACCTCGGTGTCCGTCGGTGGAGCGGACGAAGGAGTCTCGTCCGCTGCCGTCGGCGATCGACGATATCGTCGTCGTTAAATCCGCAATGAACCGTCCAGTGTATTTCTATAATTCTGGTCGCGTGCCGTTTGTCATTCGTTTCTTCTGTGTCTCGGATTCCCTATCTCTATGTTTACATCCTCCTCCTTCTTTCTTCCCCTCCCTCCCCTCCTCCTCTCTCTTCTCTTTTCTTCTCTTCTCTCCTCTTCTCTTCTCTCTCTGTCTGTCTGTCTTTTCCTCGCTTTTCTTAGTCTTTCTTTGTCTCTCCTTTTCTCTCTTTTTGATGTCTCTGTTTCTCTGTCTCTCTTCTCTCTCCTTTCTCTGTCTGTATGTCTGTCTCTAGATCTTTCCCCTTCCCCTTCTTCCTCTTCTGTCCAATCTCTTAATTCTTCCATCTCCCTTTCCACGTCTCTTTCTTTCCCTGTCCAGTCTTTCCTTAGTCCCATCTCCTTGCCTCCCACTTGTCCCCTTTATATTCTCCTTTTCCATCGATCTCTTTCCCTATCCTTCCATCATTTCCATCCTGCTTTCAACCCCATTTCTTTTTCCTTTTTCTCCCAACTCATTGTTCTCCGTCTTTCCCTATTCTTACTCTTCGTTTTCCCCTCCACTGTGATCTCATTTCCCATCCTTCTCCGCTCCCCTATCCCTCCTTCTCTCCGCTCCATTTTCCCACCTCTCCCACTCGCTTCCTTTTTCTTTTTCCCATTTTCCATCCCTTTTCTCCTATCGCTCCATACCCTTCTCTCTCCACTCGGGCTTCCTTCCCTACCCCGGGGCCAATTAAACGTCGTCGTATCTCCGAAGAACAATCCCTCGAGCCGCTGCTACCGTCTCAGCCACGAAGTAAATTAAACCGTGACCCGGGATCTGACCTCAATTTGTCGCAATGACAAAGGAAGCTCGAGTGGAAACACTGGCGCACAATCAACTGCTCGACATACACGACAGCGTCGCTGCTCCGTCGGCCGATTAAATAAACAACCGAGATCCGGAGGGCAGCGGCTCTTCTGCCGTCGATTGGCGTAACAGCGCACCACCCGCCGCTGCTGAAGAAAATGATGGCGTCCAATGCAGGTTAAGAAATAAATGTATACATCCATCTCGTATAATATAGAGTATCTTCTATACATTAGATATATGGCAGATATATATATATATATATGTATGTATAGTCATAACCATACATACATACAATACGCATACATACATACATGCATGCATACATACATACATGCATTAATACATACATACGCACATACATGCGTGCATACATGCAATACACATACATATATTCATTCATACATACATACATACATACATACATACATACATACATACATACATACATACATACATACATACATACATACATACAATACACATACATATATGCATACATTACTACGTTGGTCCCACCTGCTGGAACCGTCTCTCTCGAGATCTGCGAATCGAGCTCCTCTCTCTTCCCCTCTCAGGGTTTCGCAGACGCCTGAATACAGTACTGTTTAACAGTGATATTACTTTTTCGGTTCGAAAGCACCTCTGTTGAGGCGCTTTATAAATCTCAATTTACAATTACAATTACAATTACAATTTCATACATACTTACACACACACACATACATACATACATACATACATATATACAATACACACACATACATATGTCTATGCAGTCGATGTAAATGCACATATGAAAAATGCATGTATTGGAGGGTCTTCCGTTAGCAAACGGCAGCGCCATCTGCGTTCCATCAACGACAACTCGATAAAGCGTTCCGTCCGACTGCGGCAAATCTAATTTCTGTCGTTTTCTGAGCCGAACAGAGGGGGCGCGACTGTAGCGCAACTCCCTCTGACGACATGTCTCTCAATCGTAGCAATCCGTGCGGCGCGATAACCATTTCTTTATTGCTCGGATTTACATTCAACTCGCCCGACGTACCGGCCGACCGTACCGGCCGACGTACCGGCCGACGTACCGGCCGCCTACCGATCCGTTGGGGTGTAACCGAGTTAGGGAGCGATGTGTTATTGTTACGTGTCCATCAGGGAGCGAGGGAAGATTCGTCTAAATTTGATCTACTCCAAGTAATAGTGGTCGTATGCGGTCGACGAAATGCGGACGTCTCCACTAAACGACCGGTCAAGAAGTGACCAATAAACTGACCAGAGGAATGACCGAGAGAATGACCGATCGACTGAAGGAAATAATTACCAAGAGACCAGACAAGAAACTGACCGAGAGACTGGACAGTGGACTGACTAAGAGACAACTGACCAATGCGATGACCGAAAGATTGACTAAGAAAAGTAAACTGCCCAAAAGACTGACCAAAGTACTGACCAGTGGACTGACCAAGAAACTGACCAGTGACCAGAAGAAGAAACTGATCAGCGCTGAAACAACCGCGTTCTTCTTCTTCTTCTTCTTCCTCCTCCTCCTCTTCTTCTTCCTTCTCCTTCTTCTTCTTCTTCTTCTTCTCCTGTTTTTTGTTTTCCTTCACTCATCGTCTTCTCCTCCTCCTCCTCTCCTTATTCTTGTTCTTCTTCATCTTCGTCGTTGTAATGTTCCTGTCCCCTATTTCCTATCTCTGTTCCTGATCTTGTCCCTGTCTCTGTTCAGAGTTTTGTCCCTATTCCTGTCCCTATTCCTGTCCCTATTCCTGTCCCTATTCCTGTCCCTATTCCCGTCCCTATTCCCGTCCCTATTCCTGTCCCTATTCCTGTCACTATTCCTGTCCCTGTCTCCATACTTATGTCTGAATCCAGCGAACATAGCTCTCTATGCTCTCATATTATCGATCGCAATCGATTGATGTCTATTGCTTTAGACACTGACTGTGTAAGAAGTCATCCTATCAGCCAACTGCCATTGAACTCGGGTCTTAACTTAAGACTATCGTTACTTTCTAAACTGGCAGTTATTACAACGCAATCGTAATCGTAAGCTCGAGATTTCTACAGCGCCCAACGAAAGCTAAGTCGCGGGAACCAGCTTATTCACAGGCGCTCGGTCAAAACAAAATCGATAGACAGGAATGGTTCGGTTCTAGGTCAAGATCAAAGAGTCAGGCTAGCAGACGGTTATGGTGGATGGTGTTTGGAATTGAACCGGAAAATGAGATAAGGGAAAGAGGAAGGTAAGGTAACGTGAGGTCATCATAAAGATGTCTATTGCATGACAACGGCGCTATAGAAGTCATTAGATTGGATTATATTAGACTGAGAAAGAAGTCTGAGAAAGTCTCCATTTATTACAGTTACAGTTTAGACATTCATGAAACTTCGATACACGTTTATTGCTTAATACACGTCTTGCTGAGAAATTAAATTATTAATCAAAACCAATTTTTAAAGAATGGTTATTCTATAAATTTTAAAACATCGACAGTCGCATTAGGACCGGCTTAGCTTACGGCAGAGCAGTTTAAAAACAGCAACGAAACACATTTACTTCTCGGCGGGCCAATTAAGCTCATCTATTAATTAACAATTAACATTATTAACTCTTAAGAAAACATCCCTTCTTCACTTACGGCGACTGTTAGCTATCGATTTAAAGGGTATATATAAATTGTCGTTATTACAATTAGTATGCGGCACGGTGGTCTATCGGTAACGCATTTGGTCAATGATCATGCGGTTGCGGGTTCGACTTTCTATAGCGACCGTATGTCCTAGACCCGGCTCGTTTTTCAATGAATTCATCGGGTGATATCCTTCACCACTGCTGCTCGTTTGAATGGGCGCCACGCCATTTGAGGTCCCCGTGCACTGACAGTACTAGCCCGAGATTTAAATCTCTGAAATATGACCACTATCTAGAACCACATGAAATTCAGTTGTCGTTTCAACCACCGTGATTGACTCATTAATTAATTAATTCACTCATTCAGTTCCCCGACCAACAACTCCGTGTAACGACCCTGGACAAGTTGTTTGCATGCACCATGCCTCTGTCACCAAGCAGTAGAATTTGGTACCGGCGTAAGCTGGGAAGTAAACGGTTAGTCTTGCGATGCACTGGCCCCGTGTCCAGGACCTTGGGAGTCGTCCATTGCCAGCTCAAGGGTCTAAAGAACAGGAAATGAGTGCCTCCCCTATGTCTCACTTGTGGGATATGGGATACTTTACTTTTTTATTACAATTACGAAACCAATTACAAACGACTCTCTATCCTTCATTAATACGGTTCAAGGGTGAATCCAGAGACCACGACCCCCGTTTGAGTTTAGAAAGAACGAGGAGTAGGCGGATACCGAGGGAAACCAGCTCGGCCATGTCCCCCGACTTATTTTGGGGCAAAGGGGGACTGCTCACTCCACTGGATGCAGCCTTCATGTTCCAGCTGCGGCGGTGAGTAAGCTTGTCTCCCTGACTCGGCTTTTGTGTGATGCTGAGTTATATCGGAGATTTACATTTACATTACAACTGACAGACACTCAATTCTGACCCAAAATCGTCGAGTAAAATGAAGGAAATATTTGGGGACGGCTTAACCGTCTTCCTCTGGAAAACCGCTCTTCCTGCTCTAACGGCTCAAGAAACATAATCGGTCGATCTTAAGACACACCTTGTTGGAAATGCTAGCTAGTTATGGCCCAACGCCTTTGTGAGGTTCAGAAAATTCGCTATATAAGTTTTTGGATACATACACACATGCATACATACATACAGCGCAAAAATAAATGACCCTACGATAGCTCAAAACAAAATGTAACACGAAAAATTTCTTGTAAAGTCCATCAACTTAAGGCTGAGCGAAATCCAGGTAAGACCACTGTTATTTTGTTTTTCAGCGCGTCCTCGCTTCGCCCCGTTTCATTAGTTCTGCTAGTTTAGTCAGGCAGCACGCTGATTGGCTAACTGAGGCAGAATGGGCGGGCGATAACGTCGTCTTGCTTGCTGATTGGCTGACGGAGGTCGATTGATACTGAATAGGAGGAGCGATAGGCAGAGTTGGACGGGCGATAACGTCACCTTGTTACTTACTCTCGCTGATTGGCTGAAACAGATCGACTGAGGCAGAGTGGGAGAAGTCTTTATTTCTACTCACGCTCATTGGCTGACGCAGGTAAAGTCAAGCAGAATGGGAGGGGCAAAAACGTCGTCTTGACTACTACTCTCGCTGATTGGCTGACGCAGGTCGACTGAGGCAGAGTGGGAGGGGCGATGACGTCGTCTTGTCAGACACCTGCGCCGCGACCGTTGCAGCCGACGACGGCATCGCCAGCGCTGGAAGTCTTCGGCCGACGGCTCCGGCATGCGACGGCGTCTGCGACGGCGCGCCGCGGCGCGTGTAAGGGTTAAAGGGAGCGTCGAAGAGAGTAGCAGGGGGTATAAGGGCTGTCGATTGGTTGAAGTACTCGACAAGGCGGCGCATTTCGTCAAGGGCCGTGGCCTGCATGAGGATGTAGTTCTTGGCCAGTAGCAGGGTGGCGATCTTGGACAGCTTGCGGACGGAGGGGCTGTGGGCGTAGGGAATGACAGACCGAAGTTCGTCCAGGGCATCGTTGAGGTCATGCATACGGCGTCGTTCGCGGGCGTTGATCCCCAGACGCACGAGCTTCGGTTCCTTGTGCTTCCTGGTGATTCCAGCGCCAGTTCCTGGTCCGGTTCCGGCGCTGATTCCCGTTCCGTTGTGAGTGTTCCTGTCGCTTGGTGGCGCCAGTGATACGGTCTTGGTTTCGTAGACGTCTGGATCATATATGATACAAGTCGTTAACTCGTCCATTCGGTTTTATTTCGTTCCTACATTCGTTCGTTGTTTACTTTATTTATTCGCACGTTCTATCATTCCTACTTTTGTCCGTTTCTCCGACCTCACATCTCTTCATTCATTTGATCATTCGTTAGCATGGAATAGAATAGAATAGATCAGGTCAGGTCAGGTCATGAGGTCAGGTCAGGTTGAACTGGACTGGTATACTATATACTTTACTACACTACAATATGCAATACTATACTAAGCTACAATATACTTTACAATACTATACAGCATCACATTATACTATACTATACCACAATATACTATACTATGCTATATTATACTATACTATACTATACTTTACTATACTATGCTGCAATATACTACACCATAGAAGAAGATTTGAGTAGATGAGATTAAAAAGTTTCAACTGACCGTTTTCGAATGGTCCGTTCGTGTCCAGCGCTTGACCAGTCTGGTTCTTGGACAACTGTGATGCTGAGTAGCAACTCTCATCACTGCTGCTGCTGTTGCTGCTGCTGCTGCTGCTGAACTCCATCAAGGTCCTATCATCCCGATCGCGCGCCCCGTTCTCGGTCGCCTGGAATCCTCTTTCGTGGAACAGGGTCGAGGTAGAGCGACGGGAGTGGAAGCCAGTGCAGAAGCGGTCAGTCTCGCGGTCAGCGGCGCTTTCCGTCGAGTGGACGCCGAAGCCGTCTCTTCGATCTAAGCCGCGCGCTGGAGGAGGAGGGGTGCGAGAGTTCATATCGGTCACGGGGACTGCTGACGTCATTTTTCGGCTCCAGTTGAAGTTGCCGTTCATGGCGCGAACGACCACCCAAGTTGCGAGCACGCAATGGTAACCAGTCAAGTTGAGACAACCCAAGTTGAAACCACACAGTCTGCGACCTCCCAATTTGAGACCACACAAGTTGCGATCACACAAACTGCAAACAACCAAACTGAGACCACCCAATCTGTGATCGCAGAAGTTGAAACCACTCAAGTTGAGACCACACAGGCTGCGACCTCCCACGTTGTGATCACTCAAGTTGCGATCACTCAAGTTGTGAGCCGATGCTCACGAACCACGTGTAGAGTTGAGAAACCCGCACGAATTTCTTACAGCGATTCCACTTTTCAGTCTTTAGCAAATGTGTGTGGCCACCGCGGCGAACTTTCCTTGTGGCTATGGCAGGGTATAACGTCAGACCTTTGGTGATCATATATCTAACAACACTTTCAAAACTGTAAATTATAGACAATCAAGCTTTATTAATAAAGGTGTTCTAGGCGGTGAATTATAGAGACATTCGAGTCTTATTAATAAAGGTGTTCTAGGCGGCGAAGAAAATCGCAGAGCTTACGCGAATAGATTATCGACTGCCCAGGTTTTCTTTATGTCTTATATGTTTAACGTGGTCCCTTATTTAAGTCTTATTTTGGCCGAGTTTGTCTCGTCCTTTATGCCAAGTTTTCGTCGTGACATCTACATTCTCTCCTCTATTGTTAAAACTTCCTCCATTATTAAGACGTACACAACAGAGGAAAGTGAGTCGAAAATGTGCTGGAGTATTACTATGCTTTGACTTATAGGATATCCGTGTAACTGCGCTTCTTAACTTCTTATCGTAATCGCAAACTTGTAATTGTAAACTTGTAATCATAAACTCGGCTAAAACTCAAGCTAAGCCTCAATACTGGCCAAAGCTGTCCAAATATCAAGAAATCGTTCGTCATTCAACGGAGCAAGGGAGGAATATCCTGCGGTTTAAAAAAACGATACAATCATATAGTCACTGATTCTAAGTTTACTCACTGAAGCGTATCGCCAATGTCGCAAAGTTTAAATTGAGATTCCGTTTTCAGGCGCTTTTAGCCGACATCTTGTAGTTTCGCCACAGCTTTTTTACACGGGAAGTCCATCCCATTGACGTACCTTCAAAACTTAATTTCGTTTTCAAACTGGTGTCTCGTATGGACATTCTTGTCACATAAATAAAGATCGTTAGGCGGCAGCTTATGCGGAGGTCATGGTCAGTTCAATAAAGGTGTTCAAGCTGTTATTTATGTGCACATACGCGCCTCATAAATAAAGGTGTTTTAGGCTGTAAATTGTATGGCAATCCCGCCAGATCAACAAATGTGTTCAGACGGTATTTTATATAGACATTCGTGTCACATTAATAAAGGTGTTTTAGGCGACAAAGACAATTGCAGTTTACAAGACCAGATGATGAACTGTCCAAGTTTTCTTCAATTCAGTACGTCTTAGAAAAGATGTGAACCGGTTTGCTGCAGTTTCTGTTGGCTGTTCGGAGTAAGCTGAACATCCCGAATAGAAATTCATCTTCAAATCTGTGATTTCAAAGAGATGCAAGCGTCACTCTTTCCATCATTTCGCAAGTTTGTATTCAGTTGGCGCTCATTCCGCTGCAACTTGTAGCGTAAAGCTGTTGAGTGCAATTCAGTGTAATGTAATCGGATGATAGAAATCATTTAATGTAACGTAAATCGGCGAAATTTTCCCGTGTGTCCATTTCACCGGCGCAGAGTCAAAAGCAAATCCACACGAACCACGTTTTTGTCTGCTCAGTTTCAGAGGCATGGTAGAAATCCAGTCCTATGCGGTCTCTCTTCCTCATTTCACATCCATCAACATCTAAAACGCTATAATTGCATCTCGCTCAAGCGTCGGTAGATGGCGTGTCGGCGACCAGAGCGCTCTCTGTCGGCGGCGACGGGCGACATCTAGCGACGAAAGTCGTCACGAAATCTCGGCGCATGCGCGTCTTAGACGATTCGCGGATCTTTATACTTCCGGTGAAGATCCGTTTCAATGTCTTCGACCGTAAGTTCATAACTGGTTGGTGGCCGAAGCGGCGCCGATCGGAGGAGATGGTCGCGAGGCCGACATGCACGTCCGCCCCGACCGACGAATGACGGAGGTGCTCGGACAGACGCAGAAGGGGGTTGCACGGAGCCACGGACCGCTGATATGGGACACGGACAGAAGGACGGAGGGACACGAATTGAGGCACGGACGGACAGAGATAGAGGAGGACAGAGAGAGGAGATGCACGGAGGGATGGATGGATGGAGGGGTGAAGGAACAGAGACTGACACAGACGGATACGAATGGACGGAAGGAATGAGAGAATACAGACAACGAAGGGAAGACGGACGGACGGACGGAAGGAGAGAGAGACAGAGAGAGACAGAGATACAGAGAGACAAAGAGACAGAGAGGCAGAGAGAGGCAGAGAGAGACAGAGAAAGAAAGAAAAAGACACAGAGATGGACAGAGAAAGAGAAACAGAAAAAGAGACAGACAGACACATAGAAAGACACAGAAAGACAGACAGACAGGCAGAGAAGGATGAATGGGCGGGCGAAGAGAGCAATTAATCAAGAGAGGCGCATCGAGCGATAGGCTGCCGCCTCCGACGACGATAGCTGTTCTCTCTTTCTCTAACCGACCGACGCCAACGTAAGAAGCAGGCGGAGGAAAGAAAGGGACAAGAGAGACAGAGAGTGGCAGACAGAGACAGACAGAAAGAGGCATAGGGAGAGAGAGACAGAGACAGACAGAGACAGACAGACAGAGACAGAGTGACATAGGCAGAGAGACAGAGAAAGGGGTGAGAGAACAAATGGAAGGTGGAGAGGGAGTAAGAAGGAGAGAGAGAGAGAGAGAGAGAGAGAGAGAGAGAGAGAGAGAGAGAGAGAGAGAGAGAGAGAGAGAGAGAGATAGACAGAAATAGAATGAAAGAAAGACATAGAGATATTAAGAAAAAGAGAGAAAGAGATATACATACAGACTGAGAAATACAGAAATATATATATATATATACGGGGAGAGAGAGAATGAGAGAAAGAGAAATATATAAAGAGAGACAGAGAGTGTGACAGAGAGACAGAGAGTGACACATAGAGAGACACAAACAGACAGAGACAGAGAGAGAGAGTGACAGAAAGAGACACACATACACACAGAGAGACAGAGACAGACAGACAGAGTCGTAGAGAAATCCTCTAGAGTCAAAGACGGTCTAAGCGGCGACTGACCCTCGTAGAAGTCTGGACCGTTTACTAAACAGTTGCAGTGAGGCGTGCAGCCAGACAATTGAGAGCGAACACAGCTCTCGTTTACGCACACATCAGTAAAAGCACAGTTTAAATTAAAGTCTGGTAAAACCAGACACCAATGTAGCCACACTTTGATTCTTCTATTTGAAGAGTCGAAAAAGACACTATATGAATTGCAACTGTGATCGCAGATTTATGTAGCGCCTCTTCAAGAGAGACCAATAAAACCTTCAGTTGAAAAGGCTATTTCTCTCTGTGTCTGTGTCTGTCTCTGTGTCTGTGTCTGTCTGTCTGTCTCTGTCTGTATGTATGTCTGTCTGTCTGTCTGTCTAAAATAGAACTTTCTCTCCTCTCTCCTCCGATCCTAGAAATGCCAGCCGAAACATTGTATACATATTAATATGAGTTATGAATTTATGTGTGATTTGTGTGCGTGTTGTGTCTGCCTTTCAGAGAGAGCTGTCTGTTGACAGTTGAGACGGACGGGGGCGCCACCCTGGGTCGGGCAATTCGCCGAGGGGGAGGGCGAATGCAGAGAGGGCGTGAAATGGGGATTTGGTCTCAGACGAAGTCGCAGTCTCTCCGATCGTAGGGACAGGAAATCAATGCAACATTTGTACGATCTGATCTCCGTTGAGGAGGAGGAGGAGGAGGAGGAGGAGGAGGAGAAAGAGGAAGAGGAAGAGGAGGAAGAGGAAGAGGAAGAGGAAGAGGAAGAGGAAGAGGAAGAGGAAGAGGAAGCGGAAGAGGAGGAGAAAGAGGAGTAGGATGAGAGGAAGAGGAGGAGGAGCAGAGGAAAAGGAGGAGGAGGAGCAGAAAGGAGAGGAGGAGGAGAACGAGGAGGAGAAGGAGGAGAAAGAGGAGGAGGAGGAGGATAGGAAGAGGAGGAGGTGGAAGAGAGGAAGAGGAGGAGGAGACAGAGGAGGAGTAGGAGAAATAATAGGAGTAGGATGAGAAGAAGAGGAGGAGGAGAGGGAGAGGAGGAGGAAGAGGAGAGGAAGAGGCGCAGAAGGAGGAGGAGGAATGGGGAGGAAAAGGAGAAAGAGGAAAGAGGTAGGAAGAAGAAGATTCAAAGAGAAAGTAGAGGAAGAGAAGGTGGTGGAAGAGGAGAGAGAGTAAGGAGGAGGAAGGGAGGAGGAGGGGGAACTGACAAATGAGGAAGCAGCGAAAGATGAGGATTGAGTGGAGAAGAAATACGTGCAGGATGAGAAGATGCGTAGAAGCAGTTGGAGGAGAGGAACGAAAGGACAAATAGAAAGAGAACGACGATGAGCAGGTAAGGACAGACAGACAGACAGACAGAGACAAAAGGAGGGAGAGGAGGAGGAGAAGGAGGAGAAGGAGGAGAAGGAGGAGAAGGAGGAGGAGGAGGAGGACAAGGAGGAGGAGGTGGAGGGTGTGAGTTTTGCGAGCTGGGTATAATATTAGAGTCATCAGAATCTGGACAATTCCCTCTTCCACTCTCCCTCCCTGGCGTATACCTCCATCCCTCCCTCCTCTCCTCTCCACCCTCTCTTGCCCCATCCATCGGTCCATTTCCCCTCCCTCCCTCGATATCTTTCTCTCGCCGCCGCCGTCTCGAAGCTCCTTCTCCTCCCTCGGTGTTTTACGATCGGGGCTGATCTCTGAAAGTCGATCGACGGATCGGGTTGACAGTTTTTCATAGATGGGCTGAACAATTCCCCCGACGCTGTGACTGTCTGTCTGTCTATTTCTCTGTCTATTTGTCTGTCTGTCTGTCTGTTTCTCAGTCTCACTGTCTCGCTTTCTCTTTCTCTTCCTCTTTCTGGCTGTTACTATCCTTGTTTCTTTGGCTGTCTTTCTCTCTTCATCCCTCTATATTTTCCCTCTTTCTGTTTCTTTCTCTCTTTGTGAGTATCTCTCTCTCTGTCTGTGTCTCCTTCTGTATCTATTTCTATCTGCGTGTGTCTCTTTCCCTCTCTCTGTCTGTCTCTATGAAGCTCTTGTCTTCCTGTCACTCTAGCTGTCGCTTCTCTTTCTCTGTCTGCTTCTCTGTCTGTCTGCCTGTCTCTCTTTACCTCTCTCTTTCTCTTTCTCTTTGTATCACTCTTTCTCTCGGTCTCCGTCCTCTCCTCCTCCCTTCCTCTCTGTCTCTTTCGCTCTCTCTGTCTCTGTCTGTCTCTCTCTCGTATCTCTGGTCTACCTCTCGCCTCACCTTCCCTCTCTCTTCTCTTTCTTTTCCTTTTTCTCTGTCTGTTGACCATATACGGCGGCTGCTGGGGAGAATCCATCCTTCCGTCCGTTCTTCCGTCAGTCGATGGTGGTCGCAGTCCCGTAGCCCCTCACGGGCGACGCCTTCGGTCGCCAAGAAAGTCCGATGAAAAATCAATTATAATTCGGCGCATTTGGCGTTTGTCGGCCAGGAGGAGGAGGAAGAAGGAGGAGGAGGAGGTAGATGAGGAGGAGTGGGAGGAGGAGGATAAGAAAGGAGGAGTAAGGAGGAGGAGGAGTGGAAGAAGGAGGAGGAAGAAGAGGATGAGGAGAAAGAGGAGGAGGAGAGGAAGAAGGAGGAGGAAGAAGAAGAGGAGGAGGAAGAGGAGGAGGAGTGGAAGAAATAGGAGGAAGAAGAGGAGGAGGAGAAAGAGGAGGAGGAGGGGAAGAAGGAGGAGGAAGAAGAGAAAGAGGAGGAGAAGGAGGAGAAGGAGGAAGGGAGATGGAGGTGCAAGAAGATGGGAAGAGGAGGAAGAAGACGGTAGGAGGAAGAAGAGGAGGATAGAGGGAGAACGAAGTAGAGGAGGGGGAGGAGGAAGAAGAGGAGAATGAGGAGGAGGCGCAGGAAGAGGAGGAAGAAGATGTGAGGATCAGAGCCGGCGATCATAAAGCGAGATATTAGTGGGAGGGTCGTCAGCGGGACATGGGGTCCGTTGGGCTGCAGAGCCTGGCGTCGACGTAGCGTTGAATTACTCGGATGGAGAGAGAAAGAGAGAGAGAAAGAGAGGGAGACGGTGATGATACATGACAATATCTAATCTATCACAATGCAAATACAACGCCGCTGAGATTTCGAAGAACGAACGCCAGGCGCCTCTGCTTCACAGCCGCGAGATGCTTCACAGATGCGAAGGAGAGGAGGAGGGAGAGGAGGAGGGTGAGGAGGAGGGAGAGGAGGAGGGAGAGGAGGAGGGAGAGGAGGAGGGAGAGGAGGAGGGAGAGGAGGAGGGAGAGGAGGAGGGAGAGGAGGAGGGAGAGGAGGAGGGAGAGGAGGAGGGAGAGGAGGAGGGAGAGAGTGAGGGAGAGGAGGAGGGAGAGGAGGAGGGAGAGGAGGAGGGAGAGGAGGAGCGAGAAGAGGAGGGAGAGAGGGACAGCAGGAGGGAGAGAGGGAGGGGAAGGGAGAGGGAGTGAGAGGGGAGGCAGGAGAAGACTCTTAGGGGAGATGAGAGGAGCGAAGTATGAGAGAGGGAGAAGACCGACGGAAAAGAGGGAAGCAGAGAGGAAGCAGGGATTGATGGAGAGAGGCTTGGGAGAGAGAAAGTGAAAGGGACGCCACGTGAAAGAGATGGAGAAATTCAGAAGTTAAAGAGATGGAGATTTTATCTCACCTCTGCTTACCTATATAATAATTATTTTATTATTGTTGTTGTTGTTATTATTATTATTATTATTATTATTATTATTATTATTATTATCATCATCATCATCATCATTATCATTATCATCATCCTTAATTATTAATTATTAATTATTAATGAGCAACTTATGGCGCGTCAAAACAAGCGGTGATTAGGTCAGCAATCTGAAGTCAGTCGACAGAAGGAATAATCAGAGATCAAGAAAGAGAGACAGAGAGACGCATAGAGAGCTATACAGAGAGATACAGAGCGACAAAAAGACAGCCAGGGACAGAAACAAGTAAACAGACAGGTATTCTTCCTCCTTCACGGCGCAGACGACACCGCACTGGCGCTCCATAAAGCCATCTTGAAATATTGTCTCAGGGTCGTGACCCTCGGCCGAGAAATTCCACACACCCCGACTGTTCGTGCGATTGCTTTGGCGAGGGGTGGGGCCTCTAACGGACCAGACGCAACGTACCCCTCCACGCGAGACGAGGGGGTATCGCCCATCACAAGATGATAGTTCTACGGGGGAGTCTGGCTGCTGAGGATAAAAATCATCTCTGATGGCTGTGGCCTGGAGGCTAATATGGATTTGCGTTTTATAACTCGCCTCGGTCTTCGAAAGGCTAATTAGAGACTGTTGGGAAACTATCGGTACCCTCCCTCTGGGGGAGGAATGGAGGGGAGGGAGGGAGGGAGGGGCGGAGGGATCCAGACTACAACAGACCACCAGACAGGGCAGAGGGGGAGGAAGGGAAAGAGGAACAGGGAGAGACAGAGACAGACCGATTGGGCAGACAGACACAGGAGGGAGAGAGAGACGGAGAGAGTGAGAGACGAAGAGAGAGAGACGGAGAGAGAGAAAGTAAAGACAGAAGGACACAGAGATAGACAGACAGACACAGAAGGGGAGAGAGAAAGACAGATAGAGAGAGACAGAAGGACACACAGATAGGCAGACAGACATATAGGGATAGAAACAGAGACAGAGATGGCAGAGAGAGAGAGGCAGAGAGAAACAGAGAAAGAAACAGAGAGAGAGAGAGAGAGAAACAGAGAAAGAGAGAGAGACAGACAGACAGACAGATAGAGTAAAGAACGGAAAACAGTAAGAGGCAGAGACAGAAAGAGACAGACATCCATCCCTTCCTTTCTTCTATTCCATCCTCGCCCCGTTGTGTTATTCCCGCCTTTTCCTTGGGGGTGGGTGGGTGGGGGTTATCGACGCAGTCCAGGCGTCGACTCAATCATTATCGCCCCAATCCAAATTATTGTTTTCCCTAATCAGAATTCAGACGCGATCAAGACATTGCACAGCGCATTGTGCATTTCTATTGAATTAATGCACAGATTCGACCATTAACCCGTCCATTATTTTTATTTGCAATAATTTGTCATATTTCTATGGCGGCTGTTTATCACTTCGCAAGTATCAGTTGATGGCGCTGAGCAATTTTGAGTAAAGGAATTCCCCAAGGACCTTACATAAGATCGCTATCGTCGTAGTAATGATGATGGTGATGACGACGACGACGATGATACTGACGATGAAGAGATGATCGTGATGATGATAATGATAATGATGATGATGATGGGGTGATGATGATGATGGTGCTGCTGCTGCTGCTGATGATGATGATGACCTAGTGGGTTGAGTTGTAATATGTTGTACCCCTTCTGTATATTTTGGCCTAATCGTAACCTCGAGATTTCTACAGCGCCCCAAGAAGGCTAAATCGCGGGAAACACCTTATTTGCAGGCGCTCAGTCAAAACAAAATTGATAGGCAGGAAGGGTTCGGTTCCAGGTCAAGATCCAAGAGCCAGACAGATAGGCTACGGTGGATGATGTTAGGAATTGAACCAGAAAGTACGAAAAGGGAAAGAGGAAGAATCAGGATAGGATTTGTGGAAGAGGCGTGTTTTCACTCTTGAGTGAAAGACCTGCATGTCACCAGACAGTTGCAGCAATACATGTTTGATGCTTGTGTTCATATTATTATTTCTGATTTATTAAGCGCCTTTAACTATTGACCAAGCATCAATCGATGGCGCCGAGCAGTTGTGAGCAAAGGACTTGCCCAAGCTCTCTACACAGTAATCGTCTCAGAGGAGGAGGCTCGAACCCGTACTCTTCGCGTTACAAGTCGAGCGCTCTAACCAGTGGGCTACCGTGACCCACTGTATAAACGATCTAAGCCTTTTTCTATTTGTCTCAAGATCTTCTTAACGTTGTATCGTTGTTAATAGTTGGAGATCATTTGCGCTGAAATTGTTCTATGGCGCACTTTGAACCTCTTATAAGATCGCGACAATCACTTGTACGACTACTTCCTTCAAATGGCGATAAACATTTTGGATGACCTGATTGGTGAGTGAGGTTTAGTCCGCTCTTTCTAGGCCGACGAGGCCTAATGGTCGGCCATTTGCCTTGAGATGAAGAGCCGCCATTTGTCTAATTAAGATATTAAATTACGACGCGTGAAATCAATTCTGGGCTCTTGAGCCATACTTGACAAATGACGTTGATTGGATATCGCTCCGATGTATGATCTTTTCAAAGTGAATACATATATATATATATGTGTTGCTTGTTTAAACTAATTATGCATATTTATGCGTATATAATTAATATTCATATATATACATATATATATATCTATTATGTTTCCAATTGCTAACATTGTACACTCGAAAGGTTATCGCATACACTCAGGCATGGCCTGTAATAGCGATAACTGACTAAGTAATGAGGGTGGGCTTGTATATATATATATATATATATATATATATATATATATATATATATATATATATATATATATATATATATACATATATATATATATATACATATATATATATATACACATATATATAAAGTCTCATATCTGTATTTGGACTTTATATACACAGACATATATACATATATATCTCTTGTATTGGTATAATATATTGTCTAAGAGTTAGACAGTCCAAATATCTGAGATTTCGAATGGAATACATATGCACGTGTGTGACGAATTTAAGTGTTGTTATGTTTATATGTATACACTAATTGTACAGCCTTATTAAACGTCCTGTTTTAATTGGATACTCGATCTTAATTCAGGACTTGATACAGTTACCACGTGACTCAGCTGATTGCAAGCGCCTTGCTTAGTTACACGTGTGTTTACTATGGTTACCAACCGATGAACTGCTGTTCGCAAAACGAATCTATGATTACCAGATACACAGGTAGAAGTATTCCGGGTCAGTCGTATTCCGAGCGATTTCTTTCTTTTGCAGCGAAGTTAGAGCCTGTTTTTTAACCTCGGCGCAACAAGTTTTTGGTAGACCTGTCTGTGTGGCTACCTGCGTGACAAATTTCGTTACCTGCGTAACAAGTTTTGTTACCTGCGTGACAAGTTTCGTTGCCTGCGTGACAAGTTTCGTTACCTGCTTCAGAAGTTTCGTTGCCTGCGTGACAAGTTTCGTTACCTGCCTGAGAAGTTTCGTTGCCTGCGTGACAAGTTTCAACACTTGTGTAACAAGTTTAATTTCCTCAAGCAGTCATGAGCAGGTAAGCAGACTGCTTCTTAGAATTTCTCTCTCTTTGGTGACGATCTCAGCTGAGCTGTTTTCATTTATGGCCATATTTCAGAGATTTAAATCTCGGGCTAGCACGGTCCGTACACGGGGACCTTAAGTGGCACCCATGCAAAAGGGCAGCGGTGGTGAAGGATCTCACCCGATAAATTAATTGAAAAATGACAGGGTCGATTCCATACCGTCGTTACAGAAAAAGCTGTAAATTTATATTTTACATTTACAATACATTGGCAGAACGGTAGACTATCGCAAACCCCCGAAATTGATTATAATAGGTTTTCAATTCAGTTTTGTTCTACTTAATCTAATTTAAGATTTGAATTTAAAATAATCTTTTGTTTCTTTGACAGCAAATTATCCAGCATTCATAGCGACGACGATGATGATTTAACGGTCAGTCAAAATGGCGGCGATCTTTCTCACTATCTATAGGACACGAAGGCAGAACTAAGAATAAGGTAGAGTAAGGTTCAATCTGAAATTTACTAGGCGCCCCATATTACATTTATTTTACTCAATACACATTACCTATTACAGTTATCCAATTATAACCTATTACAGTTTTTACCTGCTGCACACCAGCACATATACAACTGAACAAACAAACAGATAAATAATCAAATAAACAAACAAACAAACAAGTAAACAAATAACCAATCAAAAATACAATTAAACAACCAAATATAATAAATAAAAAAGCAAACAATGAGCATATAAAAACAAAGAAAAAAGAAACAAACATACAATAAACAAACAATAAATAAGAATACACAAACAAATATAAGTAAATAAGTAAACAAATGATCAAAACAATAAACAAGTAAATAGCAAAAGTAAATAAACCATTGTGTACTTTGATGTCCTTCCAGCCGGAGCCGACATTCCGAAGCAGCGCAACGACTACAAACAAGGTCAGAGTCTTAAGGTCAATTCTCCATAGGCGCTATAGAAATGGTCAGTTACACACTTACATTACAGTTACATACTTACATTACTAGGTCTCTCCGCCTCATCCAGGATGCTCTTTTTGACAAAGACATGTAATAAACGATTTCTTACCTTATCTTGCCAACTTTACCTTTGCACACACATGCCTTGAACACACATGCCTTGAACACACATGCCTTGAACACACATGCCATGAACACACATGTCTTGAACACACATGCCTTGAACACACATGCCTTGAACACACATGCCATGAACACACATGCCTTGAACACACATGCCTTGAACACACATACCTTGAACACACATGCCATGAACACACATAACCAGTTTCAACTTCCGTCGAGTGCTTTTGCTAGACAGTCATCCGTACAGCGCTTTTATGAGGTACTTAAAGGCGCTATATGAAGTGTTTTGATTGTTATAATTATTGTCAGTGTTATTATTATTGGTTTATACGAGGTACGTGTGATCCCACACACACAGACACACACACATACAAATACACACACTCACACACCCATACTCACACACACGCACACACACCTAAACTCACACATACATGCCCACACACACATACAGTCACACTGTCACGGACACACACTCACACACATACGTTTAAGAATGAGCCTATGCATATATATGGTTTTAAAGTGACTAAAAGTTTGGATCATCCGAAAGCCTATATATATATATATGTATACATGTGTATATATATATGTTATATGTATACATGTGTGTATATATATGTATATATACGGCATAGTGTTTAAATAGTCCTGTTCTTGTGTTGGTATCGCTGTTTTCCTAACGCAGTCGGGATCCATGGCATCGCATCGTCGTGTCTTCTGCTGCTGCTGCTGCTGCTGCAATCGTTCGGCGCGATCGCTTAATTCCTGTCTCCCAACAGAGATCTAAACATATCCGACGGATTATATTGATCATCATCTCTCATCTCGCCTCTCTCTCTGTCTCTCTGTTTCTCTGTCTCTCTGTCTCTCTCTGTCTCTCCTCCGCAACCTCTATCTCTCGTCTCACCCTGCCATCCCCTCCCTCCCTCCCTATCTCTTCCCGGTCTCTTTCGATTCCCACGGGACATTTCGACGGTCGGATATATGTTGGTCGCTCTCCTCTCTCACGATCGCCGCAATCTCTTCGTCTTATGCTTACTCATACTCCTCTTTCAGCTCCTCCTTCTCTTTCCCTTCTTCTTCTCCTTCTCTTTCTCTCCTTCCTCCTCCTTCTCCTCCTCTTTCTGCTCCTCCTTCTCCTACAACTTCTCTGCCTGTCCCTCATTCTCCTCTTTCTGTCCCTTCTTCTTCTTTTCCTCTCTCTGTTCCTCTTTATCTCTCTGTTCCTCCTCCACCTTCTCTTTCTGTACTTCCTTCTCCTCCTCCTTCTCCTCCTTCTCCTCCTTCTCTCTCTCTCTGTCCCTCCTTCTCCTCCTCTTCCTTCTCTCTCTCTCTCTGTCCCTCCTTCTCTTCCTTCTTCTCTTCGTAACTTTCTCGTTCTTCCTCATCTTTTTGCTTTCACTTTCTACCTTCTCTCTCTCTCTCTCTCTCTCTCTCTCTCTCTCTCTCTCTCTTCTTTCATGCTTTCATCTTGCTCTTATTCTTGCTCTATCTGTGTTGTGTCTTCTTGTTTCTATTCTTGTTCTGCTTCTTGTTCTTCGTGAACTTTTTCTTGGTCTTCTTCTTCTACTTCTTCTTCTGTGTTTTCGTTCATCTCCTTCAGAACAGATAGACAGACAAACAAACACACACAGACACACACACAGACATACAGGCAGACAGATAATTAAAACTTCACGTATCTCTCTTAGGCTGACTTAAACCAATTTATCTTCGATGAAGTACATATATATATATATATATATATATATATATATATATCATATATATATCATATATGTATATATCATGAGATACTTTTAGGCAGCTGAGTATTGATTAGGACTCTATCTTGTGTCTACGTGTATACGCTGTTGATATTATACTCTGATATTTTTGCGATGTGGTCATTTTTTCAAGTATCATTTGTTATTGGTTATTAATTTCTTAGTTTGTTCATTTTTCTGGCTCTCAAAAGTCTCAGGAAGGCAGCAGCACTGGTCGACGCGATGAAGCGGAACTGGAGGAATTCACGAAACGTATGACGTCATTTATTCCGTAAAGTATTCACTTTTTTGGACTAAGTCGTCTTCTTAGGTATCAGATGAGCTCAACTGGAAATCGTTCTGGCAAAAAGTAGCTTTGGATTTTTTTCGATTCGTTTACACAATATTAAAAGAAATCGAAGGTAAGAATAAGCTAAGATTAGAGTGAGTAAAAGTAAAAGTGAGCAAAGGTAAGAATAAGCAAAAATTAGAGTGAGTAAAGATAAAAGTGAGCGAAGGTAAGAATAAGCAAAGATTAGAGTGAATAAAGGTAAAAGTGAGCGAAGGTAAAAGTGAGCGAAGGTAAAAGTGATCAGACGTCAAAGTGGTTTGAAGTAAAGTGAATAGATAAAATTTATCAAAGGTAAAAGTAAGCAGAAGTAACAGCGAGACAAGGTAAACGTCATCTAAGGTAAAGTCGAACTTTCTAAAGCGCTACTCAAAAACAAAGCGCAGGGCATCAGCTTATTCACAAGCGCTACGTCAAGTCAGTGGGGTTGTCCAATTATGCCATGTCAAGAACCAAGTCCAGTTGCCAGAAGGCAGAGAGAGAAGGGGAGAGCAGGTAAAGTGAACAAAAGTAAAACTGAGCAAAAGTGAAAGGAGCAAAGGTAAAAGTGGGCAACGGTAAAAGTGACTAACGTTAAAGATTATCAGTAGTAAGTAATCGTAATCGTAATTCCGAGATTTCTACAGCTCCCAACGAAATCCGCGCTGCGGGGACCAGCTTAGTCACAGGCGCTCAGTCAAAATAAAATCGATAGGCAAAAGGGTTCGGTTCCAGGTCAAGATCCAAAAGTCAGATGGAAAGACAGCGTGGCAGCTACGGGTGGTGGTGTTTGCATGGGGTTGAGGAGGGGAGAGAGATAAGAGGAAGAAGGGTACGAAAGAGGTGAAAGAGGAATGTTATTGAGTTTTGAGTGAAAGGCCGACGCAGAAATTGCAAGCGGTGGAGCATGTGTAAGTGTAGATAAGTGCAAGTAATTTGAGCAAACGTGAATAAAAGCGCGCCGTCGATTTTCTCGTTTCTAGTTCTCAGTGAACAGATGAAGTTGAACAAGTTGCAGGGAGCGATCAGAGTCTACGACCGAGAGATGCTGCGATCAGCCATCAAAGACTACGACCGAGCCGAAGCTGCTGAGGCAGGTGACGGTGCACATGAAGAGGATGAGTATGAAGCTGGAAGTGGAATCGTAACTTCGAGGAAAGGCACAGCAAGTGATGAACTCAAGAAAGCCAGGCACCTTCTCGAACTGATCGACAGTCATTATGACGGTAAATGGAAATGTACACGACTTTTTATAGCGACCGTATGTCCTCGACCCTGCTCGTTTTTCAATGAATTCATCGGGTGAGATCCTTCACCACCCCTGCTAGTTTGAATGGGCGCCACGTCATATAAAGTCCCCGTGCACGGACCGTACTAGCCCGAGATTTAAATCTCTGAAATATGACCACTATCTAGAACCACATGAAATTCAGTTGTCGTTTCAACCACCGTGATTGACTCATTCATTAATTAATTAATTCACTCATTCAGTTCCCCGACCAACAACTCCGTGTATCGACCCTAGGCAAGCTGTTTGTGTTTGCGCCCACCGTGCCTCTGTCACCAAGCAGTAGAATTTGGTACCGGCGTAAGCTGGGAAGTAAACGACAAGTCCTGCGATGCATTGGCCCCAAGTCCAGGACCTAGGGATTTGTCCATTGCCAGCTCAAGGACCTAAAGGAAAGGAAATGAGCGCCTCCCCTACGTCTTACTTGTGAGATCTTTGATACTTTACATTACTAGTTGATGCAGCTATTGTGTGGCGCTGAGAAACTTCTTAGCCCTACATCACTCTGCATAACATCCACAATGAAACACGAAAGCTTATCTTCTCTCTTTGAAGCTCTGAGGGACGCCTGCGAGGCAAGGGATCGCAAAGCCATCCTCGACAGCCTGGACAACATCCGATCTTCTAGGGTGGATCGGTTCCTTCGAGGTCCGATGAAGGGGGCGCTGGAGCTGGCAGACGCCCTCGAGACGCGGGAACTTCGGATGCCGATCCTGGCCATGGATAAGAAGACGATGTCGGAAATACGCAGCTATGCCAAGCCGTCGCCTCTCGTTCATCGCGTTATGCAGGCGGCTCTCCTTCTCCTCGGAGAGGACGAGGGCACAACGGAGGCAGGGAAAGCAGTCTCAAAGCATTCAAATTCAAATTCAAATTCAAATTCAAATAATAATAATAATAATAATAATAATAATAATAATAATAATAATAATAATAATAATAATAATTTCAAATTCATTATAATTATAATTTTACGAATATCGTTCGCCTTTATTTGGAGACAGGAACTGTTAAATAAATTACAGCTGTTGTAGTAGTAGTTCCTCAGTTTAACGACAGCTTGCGACATCAAAGGCCGTTGCCGTCGCCCTCCTCCTTTATCCAAGCTTGGGACTGGCACTACCCCCTAACAAGGCAGTGGCAGAGTTAATTACAGCTGTTGTGATTGAAATACTTATATATATCGTGGGTGGAATGCGTTTAAAGATGTCCTTACAACGGATAAGAGAATCGACTGCACTGAAATGACAAATTTTTTTAGTGCCAGAAGTTGGAGTAGATAGCAGGTCATCATCATCATCATCATCATCATCATCATCATCATACTCGAACACTGAAGGAAAAATATTATTTTCCGTTGTATTAAGGAAGACGGTTCCCGCTCCTCCGACTGAGGAGCGTACGCGGTTGACTTTTATATATAGCGTCGGCAGATTGCGTTAAAAAGGTGTCTTTAGGTATATAACCGATAAGGTATTGCGAGAAGCAACGGTACTGATTGGCTTAAATGTCAGTGCAGACGATAAACAGATAGCAGTTTATTATTATTTTTATTCCCAGAGGTAAATATGATCCCTCGTGATTTAAAAACTTATTTTAAAGCTTATTTAAAACCTAATAAATTGTTTTTTTTCTTTCCAATCAGGCTTGGTCGAAAGTGCAGAGTTGCTGCTGCGCTGAAGGTCCAAAGGGCATGAACCGGCGACTTATGACCTTCAGCGCCGATAACCTCCACGAATTCATCGTCGAAAGAGCCTTCTATCTACTCAAGAACATCAAGCTGACCGACGTTCAGAGGGCTAGCCCAGGGGCTGCCACGTTCTTCGTCTGGGTAAGTCAAATCTAATATAACCTAATCTAATCTAATAAATTCTAATGATAATACAGTAATATAATATAATCAAGCCTAACCTCTGAACTTCTGTAACGACTTTGTAACAATATACCTGGCATTAAGGAATGTTCGGAAAGCAATGTATGGCAGCCATTATCCAACAAGTTCCGTCTCTTTACCCACTGCACCCGAATTTTGGACTGCCTTTATAGTGTATGCGATTCAGCCTAAACATTTTCAACAAAAGCATCTACAGTTTTGCTTACTGATGTATACTCCGGTGATATATACTCCGGCCCTGTGCTTACGAACAATCGACATTTACTGCGGTTCTGTCATTCGCCCTCAGTAGAAGTTTCATCTGTTAAGCTGCGTGAAATAAAGTTAAAATATACTTCATTTGCTAAAACATTTTCAACATTAACACTTACATTACCATAAGTTACACATCGAATTGTTTACGTTTGCAGGCGATGGGTGTTCTGAAAGAGAAGGGGTGTCAGTGGGATGACCAGAAGACTCCCGATGAGCAGACGAAGACCCCGGGGCAAAAGGCGCCAAACAAAGTCAACCTGGACCAAATCATTAAGAAGGAGGTCGAAATTTTTGCCGAAGCGCAGCGAAAATCGAACGAAAAGAAAGCGACGAAGCCGAGTCCGAAGAACAGCAATGTCCGAATGCTCTACTTATAGACGTCATGAATAATATATTCACGATCATGAATATTAATAACTATTTTGAAATATTAATAACTATTTTGAAATAAATATAAAATATAATGCAAATAAAAAAATAAACATATATTAATATTCATGATCGTGATTAATATTCATAATGAATGCATGCGGTGCGCGGGCGTGAATATTAATATTCAAGGTGTCGACCCCAAAGACTAACAATGCAAAGACTATATGTGCAAAGGCTATGCATAGGCCTATGCCTCCAGAGCCTTTTAAAGCCTGATCCAAAGGCAAAGGGTTATCAAAACCGTCATGAAATCAAGGCGTGCCACAAGCATGGTAACTCTTATTTTATCCAACGAAATGTCCTTGTACAAATATTATGAGTAGTTACATTTTCGTCTTGTTTTTGTTGAAAAAAAAGATAGAAGCCGACGATCATCTCGCGACCGAACTTAATTGATGGCCATTTACAGTGGAATGAGATGCTTAATTAGTAGTGCCTAGACGAAGATTTGGATTCAATGTACTAGTTTTCGTTCTTTAACGACATCTCGTGGCTTCCAGGGCCGTTGACTTTGACAATGGGTTGTTTTATATGTTAAACTAATGAACGCGATTGATGATTATTATAATACAGTGAAGCGCCTAATTAAAGGTGTCTAAGTTGAGTTTTGCATTTCATGTAGCAGCATTCGTTGTTTAGCGACATCTTGTGGCTGCCGAAGCTGTTGACATCAACCTCACTCGAATATTTTCAATTTGTTGCGCCAAGCTCCCAAGTAGTGGTTCCAATGTTTAACATCTTATAGGCCGGTTGCCAGATAGAGAAGGGGGCAGAGGAGCTGTTACGGTTGTCTTTTGGGTTGAAAGAAATGCGGCAAATTGGATGAGACAGGGTAAGATTTTTTATTATTGAAGAACAAGGTAAGATTTCTTGATTATTGATGAATACGTGGTAAGCTGAGGATGTGTTTCATGTCCAGTATGGGGTGCCGACATGAATCTCATGGATTTCACGGAGTTGTACTACTGCACGAAATTTTAGGCACCTTTATTTAGAAGGCTCGTTGTATTATAATATGCATCAGTTTGGTTCAATCGCTAGTGAAAGCTACTGTTGATCGATGTGTAACTGTTAAAACTTAAGACCAGCGTAGTTTATCAGTTTAACAAAATCTTATGGCATCAAAGGCCGTTGCCGTCGCCTTCCTCGTTTATCCAGGCTTGGGACTGACACTACCCCAAAACAAGGCAGTGGCAGAGTTTAAAAAGGAGCTCAAAAGATATGTATAGGAGAAGCTATGGTCATTTTAAAGGTGTTTATTACGGCTGAGCACTTCGTTGTGGAGTTGTAAAAACCTACTATTTGAACAGAAAAATTAGGCGTTTAGGTCTCCTAGGTTTTTAGGTTCTATTCTTTACTATTGCTGTTGACGTCGTCTTCGGCTTAAGCAAGAGTAGACATGGCCTATATAGTAGTAGTAGTTCCTCAGTTTAACGACAGCTTATGGCATCAAAGGCCGTTGCCGTCGCCCTCCTCCTTTATCCAGGCTTGGGACTGGCACTGCCCCCAAACAAGGCAGTGGCGTTCATGGACTATGCATGGGGTAACGAAACAAAGCTTTGAGTAGTAGTAGTAGTTTCTCAGTTTAACGACAGCTTATGGCATCAAAGGCCTTTGCCGTCGCCCTCCTCCTTTATCCAGGCTTCATTAAAATGATGATTAGGCCTATATAGTTTGGCAGTGGACGATTTAAAGGTGTCTAAGCAGAGCGTAATATTATTAGTATAAACAGGGTTTCAACGACATCTCGTGGCTGCCACAGCCATTAAAATTTTAAATGTCTTAATTTGAACTGATGTGTGTGTGCGTGTGTGTGGGTGCGCGCGTGCATGTTAACTATGGATGTCGAAAAAATAAATTGTATACTTCTCATTGTTTCACTAGTTTAACGAAATCTTATGGCTGACTGGGCCGCCGACTTCGAACTAAGTCACCTTACCTTAACAAAGCTGGTTCATACAGTTTAGCAGAACGGAAGAGGTCACAGTACACAATAATCACAGACTGCATTAATTTCTACCTATAGCATTGAGGCCAATGTTTGCCGGAAGGGGGGTGGTTCTTCTATGGTCGCGGCCGCCTTTGAAACACGTGATAAAAGCCTCTACCGCCTGAACTTGAAGCGGGCCAGTGTAGTCATGGCAACGCCTAACCATTGACCTACTTATCAGTTTTGTGTGTATTTTGGAGTGTGACACCGGTTTAAAATCCGGTTAAGCTTAAAAAGGAGAGGATAGGATCGATGTAGGTATAAAGGTAAATGATTTAATCAACGTTTAGTCATTGGCGATTCTTTGTTGAAGGACGTTGGCGTCAAACTAGGCTGCGTTTCGATAGCAGATAACCTTCTGCTGTAGGGGTATGTAAACTTTTAACGAGAAGGTTTGATGAAGTAATTTAACGAAGCTGATCAGAAGGACTTACTCAAGGTCTTTACGATTTAATCGTCTCAGAGGAGGAGGCTTAAACCCTGTACTTCGCATTGCGAGGTAAGAGCTCATATCAATCGGCTTCTGCGTCACGCTGTATAAGACCCAGGAACTTAAATAAGTAAGTAAATACGTAAAATGCTCAAGACAGGCTATTGTGAAAAATACAATTCCGCAGTTGTCATGCATGAATGATTTTGGACCAGTTTTTGTTCAAGGTTCCACTGATGGCCGTTGGGCAGAATGCTGGAACAGGACCTTGAAGTTGCCATCAAAGTCTTACTCGTTGGCAATGGCGCGGTTGGCAAGAGCAGTATGATTCAGCGATATTGCCAAGGTACATTCACGAGGAACTACAAGAGAACGATTGGGGTCGACTTCCTGGAACGAAGAATTCAGTAAGTAAGAACAGGCCTTCTTTAGTGGAGTCATTCTGCACAGAGGTGCTTCATACAGTATCTGTATTATAATAGTAATCGTAATCGTAAGTGCTAGATTTCTACAGCGCCCTGTGAAAACTAAGTTACGGAAAACCGGCTTCTACACAGGCGGTCGGTCAAAACAAATTCGACAGACAGGAAGGGTTCGGTTCCAGGTCAAGATCCAAGAGTCAGGCAGGCTGACAGTCAGACGGCTATGGTGGGTGGTGGAATTGAGTCTGCAGGATACCGTGGTGGAGTTGAATGTGGAATTGGATCTCCAGGAGAGACAAGGGGAAGAATAGGTTAGCTGTCGGATGAAGAACAGAGAGAAGGGATAGAGGAGCTGTTTTGGTGGGTTGTGTTTAGGTTGAGAGAGACGGGAAGGTGGCAGACTGGATGGATCGTTGTAAGATTTCACGGAAAGGTGAATGTAACACTGGAATCTTCTTATAAAATTCTTCGTTATCTGATGAATTCTGATCATAGGCAATAGGTAAAATATAGATGTTCATGTTTTCTGTTGACAGAGTCAATGATCAGGATGTGCTATTGATGTTATGGGACACGGCTGGGCAGGAAGTCTTCAACGCTCTGACCAAGGCATACTATAGAGGTAGCTAACATTATGTATTTGCTCCAAGCATTTCTTGTAGCTCTCTTTCCCCATACCTGAGCAGTATTGACTGTCAGGCTTTTGGTAGCTGGACCAAAGCTTTGGAATTCTCTGCCCAGTTCATTTCGTTCTGTCAATTCTTTGATGTCATTCAGGGCTAAACTTGAGACACATCTCGTCCAACTTGCTTACCCAATGTAGCCTGGCTTCTCCTTTCACTGACCTATTGGAATTCGACCCGGGTTCTACAACGAATTATGATTTTTGATTGCGATCTTGCAGTGAGATAATCATCAACTTCAGTGAATTTATCGGATGAAATATATAGCTTGTGGAAACAGCGATTTAAAGGTGTCTAAGCGCAACCTAATATTTGTAAAGTGTAACTGTAAATGTACATGATTTTCTACAGCGACCGTTTGGCCTAGACCGTGCTGATTTTTCAATGAATTAATCGGGGTAAGATCCTTCATCGTTTGAATGGGCACCACGCCATTTAAGGTACCCGTGTATGGACCGTGCTAGCCCTAGATTTAAATAAGAGTGTGTTGATAAATTACTGTAGTTCTACAAAAGTGAAGACGTTTTTAGGTGCTCAAGCCTGCGTTATAGTTTATTCCATCGCTGACAGAGATTCGTTCGAAGCCGTTGAAAAGTGGAAGAAACAGGTGACCACCTTCATTTCCCTCATTTGTGTCATCTTAATCATGAGAATAATCTTTGTTATCACTGTCTTTATCATCGCCGGCTGCAGCATCTTTAATCATAATCATCATTAGCGTCAATATCATCACTTCTTGTGGCATGGTAGCCGATTGGAAAGAGCGCTCGGCTTTTGACGCGGAGAGTACGGGTTAGAGCCTCCTCCCCTGAGAGGGTTACTTTGTGTAGGGACTTGAGCAAGTCCTTCACTCACAATTGCTCGGCGCCATCGATTGATGCTTAGTCACTAGATATTGGCAGTTAATAAATACATAAATATATTTAATAATAATAATCTTCACTCCATCATCATCCTTATCATCACTTCATTCCTCCTCCTCCGTCATCATCATCATCATCATCATCATCATCATCATCATCATCATCATCATCATCATCATCGTAATTATAAACATAACTATTGTGAGAATTAATTGAAATGTCTCTGGTGATAAGGATGGAAACTTAGAAAATTTAGTAGACTACAGGTTATGGATGTGATTAATTCAGGGTCAGTAATTTTTTGTTAAAATTTTAAATAAAAGGTTGAGAATGAGGTCGATCAATTAATCATGGTTTTGGTTGAGAATAAAATGGATCTCTATCGAGAGGCAATGCTTACAAGGTCAGTTGTTTCGTAGTTTCTGTTAATTTCCCTAAATCTAATCCAAATCTAATCCAATTTAATCTAATGCTGCTCTTATACTAATCTAATCCATTATAATCTTAATTTAGTTCAATCCAATCCTAATCTAAACCAATCAAATTGTAATGTAATTTTAATGTAATCTAATCAATCCAATCTTATCATAATTTAATCCTAATCTAATCGTTTCCTAATCTAATCCTATTCCTATCTAATCAAAGTCTAATCCTGAAATCTTAAATTTCTGCCCTGACGGAGATTTGACCCGTGACCTAATGATCGACAGTTCAACACTCTAACCACTAGACAAGTTTACCGCCTTGTGCTGTCATTAGATACTGGCTCTACATAAATGCGGTAGGAGATAAATAAACGCATATAAAACCGTTTCAGAGAAGAAGCCAGTGAGTTGGCAGATCGCCTTGATCTTCAGCTTTTTCAGACGTCCGCCAAAGAGAATACAAACGTTGACGACGGTGATTAATTACCGCAATTAAAATAAAAACTATATTTAATTATCTCGTGCGCTGTTCTCTCCGTTGATTTTCTGTTAAGTTTAAGTCTTCTCCCTCACGACCTGATCTTTCCACCGACAGTGTACAGCCGGATGTACTTATTTACAGCCCTAAAATGAATAACATTTACTCACTATAGGACCCTAAACACTGGGGGTGTGCTATTAGAGATGATATCTTATAACATCTTTCCCACCAGGTCCTGGCGACGGTTTGAAACCCTTTGGCAGTTCGAATATCGTGTATCCCATGTATCTCTGCATATATGTATGTATCAAATAGCTTGGATGTATATGTGTGAGAGAATAGTTATATATATTGTATGTATAAATTAGATTGGCTTAATATTATTTCTATGTAGGCCTACTTGTGAATAAGCTTGTCCCCACGACCTAGCTGTCGTTGGGCGCTATAGAAATCTCGAGTTTACGATTACGATGAGGTAGTTTTATTAATGTATAAATGAGCATGCATGCATAATGCTTTTGCGAGTATTATAGCGTTACATAAATTTCGAGTGAGTTGCAACACATAACGGTTTTGTTTGATGCTGTAGTTTTCCAGTACATCGCTGAACGATATCTGTCGCAGACCGAAGAAGTAATACCAGAGAATTTGAATTCAAATCAGTCACCGTCTTTAGGTCAGTAGAAGTCGTAAGATGAATTAAGTTAGAAACACTCTCCGAGACCATTTCTAGTCACGAGAAGAGAGATAAGGTGAGGTGGACTGCTTCCATCGTCGTCAGGATATAAGTAAGTAAATAAGTAAGTCTTTTGTTAACACGCCATGTATCCGTCGGCTGAGCGAGGAATCGTAGGCGTGGATGAGTCGCAGCGGTCAGACTAGTGATCTATTTATAGACATCAGGTCAGACAACAAAAGCAAGATGGCGGAAGCAGGTCTTAAGCCGGTTCACGAATATGGCTAACGAGATGTTGTTTTGAGTAATGTGAACAGGGAGATTATATCAGATGACTGGACAGACTGGCTGAATCCGCGTCTGGAGAATTCAGACCGATAGTCTCGGATGTCGGGAAGACAGCTGTTTTTTTTAAGCCGAACGCAGAGATCTGAATGGGTGACAGTGCTTTAAGGACGATGACAGATACGCACGATTTTTCATGTTCTGTAAACAGGAAAAATCGTCACCTATGCGTTAGAAGATGTTACATGACTGTATTACTCTTGTTACTTTTCAAAGAAATTTCTTTACTTTCTAAAGCAATTTCAGAATACTTTTTAAAGAAATTTCAGAACCTGAGCACTGACTTACAAGCTTTTTGAACTTACCATATTTTTTTTAACTACCCGCTATTTTTGATTTATGACCTTTTTGAATTTCCCTTATTATTTTTGAACTAAAAATGTTATTTTTGGCTTGTAGATTTTTTCATAACCGATGATTCGCCCATGACGCCAAATGTTGCAGATCGAGTTAAACGACAGAATTTTGAAACTGTCAAGTTGCATCGGAAGGCTCGCATAAAACAATTATACAAAGGCCGATGCTTACTGCTTTAAAACATAGCTTGTGCGGAAAGTTTGTTGACATTCCCCTTACATAGGCCTGCTGCTTTATACAAAGTTTATTAAAAAGGTGCTATATAAACTGTGCCATTACATTTGTTTACATTTGATTACACAAGAATTTGGACATGTTCTTCTCAGGTTGTCACAAACTGATCCATACATTTTGGTTCAAAGACTGAATTTATTTTCATTTCACGGGTTTTCTTCTGTTCTGTAGGGAGCATAGCTGCTGTGGATATTTGAAAATCTAAATAACAGCAGCCGTCAAACTATGTCTGCCTGATTCTTGGATCTTGACCTGGAACCGAATGCTTCATGCCTATCGATTTGTTTTGACTGAGCGCCTGTGAATTAGCTTGTTCGCGCAACTTGGCTTTCGTTGGGCGCTGTAGAAATCTCAAGCTTATGATTATGATAAAGAACCAGAAAAAGACAACTTTCATTTTTCAAACGTGTTACAAATGTTGAATATTATAACTGTTGAGTTGCTATGAACACAGCTCTTCATCATCACTTCAGCTTAGAACACATCTTCAAAAACCCTCTACATTTATTTACAGCCACCTTAGAAGGCATGCACAAGACAAACTGCGTGATACGTTAAAATCAAGACACATTTATTACACATGTTGACCAACAACCAGCCTCAAAAACTCAATCAAAACAATTCAAATCCAAATTCGGTTATTCAGTTTTACACACCATTCTATAATTTTCTGCGCTAATTTACTGCCACAATGTCCAACTTTCAAAGCGAGACAAACTATCACCAAATTTCATTATTCAATTTGGACCAACCTCTAATTTTGACCCAATTGTGACATATGACTACCATCAACATGAGAAAATAAAATATAATTCTTAGATAAAACCAAATAAAACGTTTCAGACACATTTTGTCAAAGGTTTGTTGCTGTTAACAACACAACATCTACGAGTTCAGTTGCTAAAAAGAATATGAACAGAACCTTTACTTTGTGCATCTTTGTTGCGTGCAACAAGAAGAATATCCAGGTAGCGTTAACATTCCATCATCAATTTGTTATGCACTTTACATGAAAACAGAAGAGTAACATGTTGCCTCGTTCATGCCAACTACATACTACTAGAAAAGTCAACACTTTATACTTCATTTGATACTAAGGTTCAATTAGTTTATTGGTTAGTAGAGCACTGGCAAAAAACAGTCTTACTCTCATAATTTCAGTAATTTTATTAATGATGTGTTTAGATTTTTGGTTCAGTTGCTGTAAAATGGTAGGATAAATGTCATCAGTTAGACTTAGCTACTGAAAGAATCCTCATTGGTCAAATTTAACTGCAAATGAGAAGAGGCAAAATCCCATTGGTCAGATTTTTATGTTTCAACAACAGGTTGACTGTCATTGGTAGAAATCAGCAATTTCTGGAGCTAGACAACTAATAATGAAAAAGTGTGGCAGGGAGCAGACCCAAATAATCTAATCTGATATGCATTGGCAAGAACAAGACCACTTTTAAATTATTTAGGTAACAAAACTGTTTAATGGCAACTCAAATTTCTGCTAAAATAAAGTCGTTAAATATAAATGTTCACGTTTTTGTATAGCGACCATATGGCCTTGACCATGATCATTTTCCAAATGAATTTACTGGATGAGATCTTTCAACACCACTGCCCGTTTGAATGGGTGCCACGTCATTTAAGGTCCCCGTGCACAAACCGTACTAGTCTGAGAGTAAAGTTAAATCACCCCTAAGCATTCGAATTAGTTGCTACTTCAGGTCACAATTTTCATTTAATAAAAAATTCATCATTAATAATATATTTTAATATTTGTTATCTTTTTACAAATTATTAACCTACTTAGTCATTTGCAAAATCCATTTCAAATGACAATTGCAATCTTAAAACCTAAGGAACAATCGAACTGTTATTTTAAAACTAGTAACAATAAACTGATTGCTCAACCATGAATCAAAGTCACTTTTTATTGAATCTAACCAAGGATTTGCAAAGATTACTTCTAAAGACATTCCATAATGCAAGACCATGCATCGCAAAACAACTTACGTTTCTTAATGGCCCTTTCACTCTACCATTCCCCTCATAACTGCATATCAAGCTACAAAACTTTACCACAAAGACATCTGCAAAGTGAATGAGATGCTATTGCTTCTGATGCCACAAAACTTCCATTTCTATAGCTCCTATACAGACGGATGATTACGGACGATAGCGTACAATTCACCGCTGTTCCCGCACATCAAGCAACAGTAAGTAAGACAGACATTTGTTAACACGCCATATGTCCATCGGCTGAGTAAGGAATCGTAGGTGTAACAGATACTTCGGATACAACTGGTAGAGTACTCTGCCTCTTGCCTTCTTACCTCACCTGACCAGCACTCAAAATTAGACACTGTTGTAACTAAAATGCAGACATCAACACCAGTCTGCTGCCACAGTGTGGCCTCTTGTAGTCAACAAGATAAAAATGTCTGGCAGCAGACTACAACGAATGTGGTTTCCCACAGACAGTATACATTAATAAGCGTTCAAGGCAATTTCATCTCTGCTCTCAGCAGACACACCATCAATCGCATTCAGTTTTCCTGTCGCGTTTAAGCCAAGAGAAAACTTCACTACTCTGCAGAAAACTACCATTTGGAAAAGGCGATCAGTATCTGATGTCAACGAGATTCTCCTCCACCATCTCAAAGCTTTAGCATGTTGCAATTAATGTTAGCGTTGGAACTAAAAGATTGTTGAGATCCACTCTGGGTGATGCCTTACAAAACAGCTGCTGTTAAAGTTTGTGAATGCTAGGCTCAGAATTTACACCTACATTTAAAGGTAAATTAATATCCATTAGTTTCTACAACTACAATATTTTCTACTATATCGACTATTACGATTTCTCACAGGCTTTCAAACATCAGGATATCTTAGTTTTTCTTCGCAACAAACTAACCACGCCTCTGATTCACATTTCTGTATAATTCTGAGCTCTTAAATTTTTTTAATAATAACAAAAATAAAAAAACAGCTCCAAGCTGACATCATCCCTTACACAGCCAAAAGAAACGGCTGAAACACAGTTACTTCCAAATGCTTTTATAATTACATATATAACACTCGTTATCTTTATTAATCAACTACATGCATGGGAAGTGGAATGAATACACTTCTCAGTGGTCATCCATAAAGAAAGAGATCACCCAAATTTATTTCTGTACAGTCTGTCCTTAAAAGACCAAGTTCAATCAGTCCGTTGGAGTGAATTCCATCCCTTTTGCAGTATCAAAGTATCCTATTCCGCAGCACATTTAGCCCTGCGAGATCAACAGAACAGCCTTTCTACGCCTTAGGGCTTTGCTGAAAAGCCTACATCCGACGGGGGTACGGGTGGGAAGGTAATACCAAACGTGGACAGTGGGGAAAGGGGTGCAAAGTAGGTCTAGTTTTGCTGACGTCCTTTATGGTTGGCCACTCACAGATTATTTCACCAAATCAAAACCCACAACTTTAGAGAAATATGCAAAAAGCTCTTAACCAGTATGTTGGTGAAAGATAGCAAAAGTCAGCCAACCAACCAAAATAGTTTGATTATAAATAACCATAATTAAAAATTAAAATTTGACAAAAAAAGAATAAACTGAGCAAAATAAATGAAGATATGCAAAAACACTGAAAACAAATGAAATTAATGGAAATAAGCCAGAAGATCATTTAAATTTAGCCAGAAAATTACTGAAAAATAAGTCAATAAATTACTGGAAATTAGCCAGAAAGTTATTGTAAATAAACTCAGTGTATTTTGAGCCACTATCAAAGTGAAAATTTCTTTTACACTAAACTGCAGATGTCCCACTTTCAAGCATTACAGAAAGTGCACAAATTCCATTAATTTGTTTCCAATTTTAAAACAGTACATCACTGAAACGTTCAAACATTAACTGAGCACATTAGGAAAAATTAAAACATTCCACATACATCTTACTCCACTTCTAATACACTCTAGTGAAAAATTAAGCGCATTTCAAGATGTTCTACGATTTAAAGATCCTCTTTCGTATGTTACGCCTCGAAATTCCACATCACAAGTACGACCACTCTGTTAGCAATAATCAAGCATTCCAAAAGTCCTGCCACTGAAGGTAAGACAGCTGAAGTACCAGCAACAAAACATTTTCAATATACTGCCACCACTGACAGCTACTACCATTTCTGCAAAAACCATTACCAGTCATCAACAAAAACTGAGATTTTTCTGCAGTGAAGTTGACAATGAAAGGCCAAAACTAAGATTCTATGTGCTAGCTTTCTCACCAGTATTGCATACAACGGAACGGATCTAGCACATTTCAAATACCAAGTTTGAAGCTTCGTTGTTTAGAATCGGAATGAAAGCAGAAAGCATCGGCTATTACTTCATCAGCGAACTGTACAAGGCTCAATTCCACCTAAGGAAGCTTCTTCTAGAAAAACAGCTCAGCAGAGCAGAGTTCTGAGTAGATAGGGGATAAACATTTGGTTAGAAACAAATTTTGTATGTCAGAACAAAATTAATTCGGTATTAACAAGGTAACCGAAATCAAGAAAAACGGGCAGCTCGGGCAACAGAGGTAGATTGGAAGCTAAAAATTCAGATGTTCAACGCAAGGACTCCACCACAGTTTACACAGCGACCAATCAGATACCAAACTTCTACCATTGTTGTTTAAAAATCCGAAATAACAGTCCTTCCACAACCTCACACAACTTGTAGGTAAGCTCCACAACTGCTTAAAACCAAAAGGAACTCATTTTGGTCAAAGAAGAGGCAAAATAAATTTTGGGTAAAAAAGTCTGACAAGACTATCTGTAATAAAAGGAAGTTATGATTTTTCTGTTAGTCGACAGAACAACAGACATCTTATCACTGATGCACGAACAACTGGAATCACACTACAACAAATGAAACCGATCCAAAATAACGGAAATACTGAAACCATGACATCAGTATCTGCACATCAAAGTTGACGGACACACGGCAAAACAGAGTAAGAGTTTTCTTTTTCATTCGCTCCCTCCCTCCTATGTCGACTAAAGTGGTACGTTGCCGAATAAGTACGAGATGGATTCTCCGTTGTGTGTGCGACGGATGGCTTCGGCCAAGATCATGGAAATGTCAATGACCTGAAATGAAAATGTGAAATAACTTAAACCAAAATCTTATATTATGAGCTTCATGGGTTAAATGTCAAGAGAAGTTGATTCGTAGGTGCAGAATACTCAACGCACGACACAGTGGTCTATTGGTAACACATTTGGTCAATTATCATGTGGTTGCGGGTTCGATTCCATGTGTAACGACCCTGGGCAAGTTGTTTGCGCCCATACATGTGCCTCTGTCACCAAGCAGTAGAATTTGGTACCGGCATAAGCTGGGAAGTAAACGGCAAGTCCTGCGATGCACTGCCCCATGTCCAGGACCTTGGGATTCATCCAGTGCCACCTCAAGGACCTAAGAAAAGGAGCATCTCCTTACATCACACTTGTGGAACATGTGATTTTTTTTACTTCTTATCAGTAACCAATATACTTACTTAATCTGAGCAACTGTATATTGCAAAATACTCTCACTACAGCCAAAACATTTACAAAATGGGAAAAATACAGCAGCTGTACGGAACAGACGTACAAATAATTTGTGACTTACTTGAATTTTGCTGCTGACTTTCATGTTGTTTTCCTGCGGAATGGTGTTAGTGACCACAACGCATTCAAAAGGTGATTTGTTGATGTTGGCAAGGGCTGGTCCAGACAAAATGCCGTGCGTGCAAATGGCGTAGATTTTCAGAGCTCCTGCTTCGAGAAGTCTACGCAACAAAACAAGAAGGAGCAAATGACAAAAGTTAAGCACAATTCCTGAAAGAAAACCTACAAGTAAAACAGAAAATCTATTTGTATAAAAAAAACTATGCATTTAAATTATTAATAATCAGAACTTAAATTTTTCAGATTTTTGTGAAATTTACACAGCAATGAAGTATGGATTAAATGCTGTGCCTTCATGGTGGTTGGGCCCTCTATACAAATGCTCTGAATGAACAAAATCTGTAACTCTATCATAAACAAGGAAAAGTACTCACTTTTCCGCAGCGTGGCATACTGTTCCACACGTATCGGCCATGTCATCCACAAGTATGGCGACTTTGTTCCTCGTGTCTCCGACGAGGACCATAGATGCGACTTCGTTAGCCTTCTTCCGCTCCTTATGGATCAGAGCAAAGTCAACGTTCAATTTATCTGCTATCGATGTAACCCTGCAAAGTTCAAAACACCAGATAAGGTATGACCTTTCACCTTTGGCCATCTATATGAGGAACAGTTCTAATCTCTTACAAGTAATGTCTTCTAAGAGGAGACACCAGTGTGGCTGTTACACTAGAACATAAACTCGCTGAAGTCAGTTTGCTCAGTTACTGTTTGAACGCTTCAGTGATGTACCGTTTAAAATTGTAAAACTATAGAAGAGGACTTGTAAACATTTCTGGTATGCTTTGAAAGTGGGAAGACTCTCGTGTCAACGAGCATTCACTGACGCCAACCACCAGAAAGTTCTCTCTCACTATGTCAAAAGGGTACAATAATGACTGGCCGCAGGCCACTCTGAGTGGTTTAATAACCAGAGCAAGCAGGCTAAAAAAGTGTCTTCCATTTCTGGAAATTACTCTTACGTTATCAAGCCTGGCTTATACTTTAAAATAAAAATCCAAACCGTGACTGAAAACTTGATTATCAATGGGTAGAAAGACATCGGGATTATAGTTCATGTATTATTGTGCTGTTTACAAAAATTCCTCATTCTAATTCAATTATGTAAAACTGTAAGCAAACTTTAAACTGGTGCAAATACGATGCTCACCGCTTAGCTCCACCAGCGTCAGGTGAGACGATGATGCTGTTTCGCCATTCGGGAATGTTCTCCTTGATCCATTTCAACACGGCTGGTTCTGCATACAGGTTGTCGACTGGGATGTCAAAGAAACCCTAAGAAAAGAACATTTGCCCGTCTGAGGAAGAAAACAATGGGCTCCAACCCTTTGTTCCAGCACAAAAAATCTTCTAACTATGGTTGTCAACAGATCTGTCAGTTGTAGCAATAATAATCATGTGTTACCTGGATCTGTGAAGCGTGGAGATCCATTGTGATGATGTGATCTGCGCCTGCGGTAGACAACATGTTTGCAATCAGCTTCGCTGAGATGGGCGCTCGGCTCTATGAAAGAAACACTGAATATTGAAATTGCTTGCATAAAATAATAAAATTGCAGTTAAGACCACGATAATTAGGCCAGAAAAAATATCAGAAACATCCATCAAACGCAAAGAATACAACCGCCAAGCACCATCAGTTTCATTCTTTGATAGTTGGCCTAGAAACACATACAAAACATTCAGTAAATTCAGTGCAAACAACTGTGTTGTTTCACCCATTGGAATTCAACCCCGCTTCTCCAACGGTTAATGATTTTTAACTGTGGTTTTGACTTGAAGCGACCATCGACTGATGCCTTGGGCATTATGATAACATCCCTAATGATTAGATTTAGATTAGATTAGATCCTTACATATTAGATGCAAATTCATCTTTAATAGTGAGCTAGAGAAATGTAAGTGAAGTAATAAACGGAAGCGGAGTACTAACCTTGTCCTTCTTGTCCTGCCTGGCATACGGAAAGCACGGAATGACGGCTGTAACTCGAGAAGCTGAGGCGATCTTACACGCATTGATCATGATCAACAGTTCCATGATCATGTCGTTGATCTCTCCGCATCCGCTCTGAACGATGAAGACATCTTCGCCTCGCACTGACTCACCGATTTCCACACTACAGCAGAAATATTAGACGTACATATTTTGTAAGCAGGTTCGCTAGAAACTCATCACATCGTCTTTATAATAAGGTCATCGCATACAATTGAAGACTTTTTTCCAGCTACCCGCGCGTTTTATGCGAATTCTGATTAGCACGATAGAAATATCCGATTAATAATAATACCAATGTTATAAACAGGTCATACTCAAGGCTGAACTGAATTTGGGGACAATGCTCATGACTGCATCTTTATTAGAATTCGTGTTATCATGGAGCAAGCCTCAAAGGAGTTTCTCTTGTATAGTAAAACTGCTTTTCTTTTAGTTTTAACTGGCTGGACAAAAATCTTTACAACTGGAATTTTTATGAGCAAAAACATACTCATTAATTCATATTTGTGCACCTTTTTTACAATGCAGTTTGCAAAGTTTTACATGCTCCTCATAATGCTGTGCTGTGTGCCATTTAAAGTACCAATTTATAAACAAGGCTATTATAATGAGGTCACTTCATTATCACAAGGTTATATTATAACTTAGGGCTGCAAAACAGTCCTTAAAAAGTAGTAAGTTTTAATTTTCTAACGTGAACATTTTTTATAAAGATTTTGACTAGCAAATTTGTTAGTCAAACATATTTAAAATTTAGGGCTTGCTATTAGTGGTCCGTGGTTCATGCACATAATAGATCATACGCAATACTTACTAAATCGCGATAATCAGTCTTTTGCACATGAAAGTATACAACCAAGCTTTTAAACGCACTATGGCTCAACCACTGACGCAACTTAAAACTACATGCTGACTGTTAATAGTCTAAAAATCGCATCCAAGTAAATTGTAATTCACTCAAAATCGTGCAACAGTAGCCTTTTTCAGTCGAGATATTACGCCGAAACACCATTTTAAAAACGAAATCTAAAATCACGGAGTTTCTGCGTCAAAATAACGCCGACCCTGGGGTCAAATCCCAATACCTGAGAAGCGAGTAACGAACCACTAACCATGTCTCCTGGTTGCTGAATTTCTTTGTGATCACTTTGCCGAGCTCGATGCCAAGTCGATCGCAGATTCGCTGTGCCAGTTCGACGTGCGATGTTCCGCAGAAAATCTTTATGTTCGGCATCTTCCTGCTGGATCTCTGGAACCGACTGGAACCGATTGGAACCTCGAAATCTCGAACGCACACCGCAACCTTCGCAAACAAGTTCAACCGATTTTCCTGAATAAGCCACAAGATGAAGTCACATGCTTCCGCTTAACCAATAGAGCCATTGTCTCTGAAGACTGTGCGCCACTAAGAAACGCCGTTCATGTATGTAAGTATGTAAACACCGTTGCTCGAAAACTCAAAAAAGCTACTAAATTCGCCTTAGGCACAAGTGTTGCAGGCAAACAGGCTGGATGGATAACATAATTTGCAACAAGTAGTAGCGTTTACAACTACTGTGCTTACTTTCAAACTGAAGAGAATTAGCCTTCGATGATTTCGGAATTTTCCGAAATCGGCTTTCCATAGTGACATTTGCAAGCCGCGAAAAAAAACAATGTCGGTCAACGAGTGTGATTTTTATCCCTGGAGTCTAGACGCGTTCTTCGGCTAGAAGATGTAATTTTAAGAATTGCTTAGCACTATGGAAAGCTAAAAAGTTTCTTAGTTGTAAAAATGTTCTGATTGGAGTTGTCAGAGCGTTTTGTGATGATCCCATACGAGAAAATAGTTGACCCACAACTTCCTTCGACTTGTAAATATCGTTGAATGTTGATCTCGTAATCGTCGACTCCTTAATGCCAGACACCTTTGCCCTGCGGTCTGGTGTTTTTCGATCCAGTTAAGTGCCCTGTTTACAAAAGCACGAGCTAGTCATTTAACCTCTCGCGCTTGCGGTTAATTCATACGCGTACTCCTACATTCTGTATTCTGAACTATTTATAACTTTTTTATTATGTCGTCATTCAGGCCTTATTTTACATTGTCCATGACTTGCTGTGTATGCACTGTCGTTGTAAAGTGTGGGCGTTTGTCTCGCGCTAATAAACGAATACTTATTTACTGTTTAATGTTGATTAATAACATGTAAAACTTGACCGAACTTTCGAAATTCAAAGATATACCGAGAATTTTTCTGCATGGAATTAAGCTAAGCAAAGCAACACAAAATTTCAGTGAAATTTTATGTAAACGTCGACAGAGATTAGGTCTAAGGCAAGTGATGATAGCTCGTTTACATTCACTATACTACAACTTTGTAGCATTAGTAAATTTCGTGCAAATTTTTATACAAAGCCCTTTCTAGCTAGTTTAATTATTTTTCTTTGTATCGATTTACCATTATTTTTTTGTGCTGCTCGAAAATAAAGTTTATATTATATTCAGTCATACCAGACCATAAACAGTAGTTTATTTTCTGATGTAGGGCCCCTACAAACATCGCGGATTTAATTGGCTACTCGTGCGATATCCAACTTTCGAGTGCCCTCTTGAAATTCGGTTACGGCGTTGCTTTCGTATGTGATTATGGCATTTGAGGTCGTTTTATCAGGCCTTTATAGGGAAATGTTTTTGTCCTGAGTGTTTAACCAGCATATGCAAACCCCATCCAGCTAGTACACTTAAGTCGGGACAATGTTGTTAAAGATTGGGAGTAGATTACACCTGCTTGGACGTCTTCAAATCCTGTCTCTCGACCAAAATATGGTACATCCCTCTGGAATAAACTCCGGCCGGAATTACGAGAATAATTATCTGACCCATCATAAGAACTTAACATCACTTCACCCCTTGTAATCTCTGCACAGGAAACAAACCTCTTCCACAAATCCCATGCCGATTATCTTCCCCTTATCTTACTTTCCGGTTCAGCTGCAAACACCATCCACCATAGCCGTCTGACTGTCTGCCTGTCGGACCCTTGGATCTTGACATGGAAACCGAACCCTTCCTGTCTATTAATTTTGTTTTAACTGAGCGCCTGTGAATAAGCTGGTTCCCGCGACTTAGCTTTCGTTGTGCGCTGTTGAAATCTCGAGCGTACAATTATTGCAATTATTTGCAAATGCTGCCACCATTAAGGCACGCTCTTAAAAAGGCTGCAGCGGGCAGACACTGGTGTGGTAAGTGTGTTTGCTGACAGACTGTGTGGTGTCTAAGCATGTGACTGCCTTTACTACAGGTTTGTCTAGTAACTTTGCTAGGCTCATTAATCCGAACAGACTCCTCTCTACTCCTACCGTCTCCCTAGGACCCAATCTCTCGTCTTCTTGGTAGTCAACGGTATTCTAAGAATCTGCGGCAGACACTTCACAGACAAGTGTGTTGATTTGAGCCAGATAAATGCATGCATATACCAGGATATATTATACTTACATACACCACTATGCATGTGGGTATGCATATGTATTGTTTGCTTAAATGATGGATCTTAGACTCTGGCTGTGGCATTCATCTGTGGACCTGCTGGATATGGTAAATCTTTGAACATTTAGTGCACTGTGTTATCTCAAAGCACAGCAGTTAAAATCCCCTTTGCTAGAATGTGTGTTGTACGCATGGGTGTTTATGTGTTGCGACAAAGTGGTCTACAGTGACAGGTTCAGAAAGTGGGGTAAAGGACTTGCACCCGACCTTATTTCGTGAACCAACGTTTCTAATAACTTTATGCTTAATACAACCCAATGCTTCAAGAAACCTTACCCTGCTCCATCCAATGTTCTGCCTTCCCATTTCTCTTAACGTTAACAACCCATGCTGACATATCTGTCTCCTTCCCTCTCTGGTCTCCTGGCAACCGTATCATATTTCTTCATATATCTTGGATAACCAATTTGACTTGACGCAGCACTTGTGAGGGAGAGGATTGGCCACCGGCACTCAAATGCCAAGGCTAAGAAAGTGAAGGTGCTAACGTTTCATAACCACAGCTGCCTTGGGGTTGGCTAAAGGGACTGCTCATCTGTGCAAAATTCCTTGTATGCCGAGGCTAAGAAAGTGAAGTTGCCAGTGCTTCATACCCAAGGCTACCTCTTCGGACTAGATTAAAGAACTGCTCTTCTTAGCAGATAGCTGTGTTTGGTTTTGAGGAAACGGAGATTTTATGATCCGAACACCTGGCAGTACATCATAACGCAGAACATCTTTTCCAACTCAGTATTACAATAAATTTAAAAACTTACAAAATAAATCAACCTTTACACGATCTTACAAAACAAAGAATGCAAAAAGTTGTGAACACACTTCAAGCATTTACTCGAGGGCAGAAAATGAGCAAAGCACAAAAATCTTAATTGAAAATCTTTACACTCATAAAACTATTAGCTTAATTTTAAAACTAGAATTGAAAACCAGTCTAGAATAGAGTAGGAAATTTCCATTGAAAAAGACGAAATTCATTGTAAAATGTCCCACATTCTCGAACCGTCACACAATTGCTCACTTGGGGGCACCAGTTGAAGCCTTATTAGATGATATTGTTGCCTTGCCAGTATATCTTTAACTGCATTCATTAAGATTAATTAATTAAGACGCACTAAGTTTTACAGTATAACAACAGAACAAAATGAACTGTTCTGCTCAAAGGCTCTTAACAACTTGGCGATACAAACGACAAAGCCGCTTTTAGGTGACGTGCACTTCTTATCAGCTTAACTAAACAGCTGACTCATATTCGGCGATACTCGGAATGTGATATAGTTGTGAATTTGTGGCCGACGGTGTTAAGTGGGGTATAAGAGAATAAACTTCCGAAACGGTTGAATCACTTGAAAAGCCTCTGAACAGCCTCTTGTTGCAACTGACTCGATCTCCTCGATTAGACACGCCCGTCTTCAAAGACACCGAATTGATTAACCTTGCCGCGCCTACTTCGAACAACTGTATCAAGTAGGCCACTGACGCCTATCATCTCGTTAAATAAACGTCAAATGGAATGGAAAGTAGGCCATGCGGTTTTCAGACTGCACTATCAATGCTTAAATACATATTATACATACATTTTATATGTGTATATATATACGTAATGAACAGGTAAGGATACATGCATGTTTACAGCTCTATTCAAATACACATAGCCAAACGTAACACCTGTATGGTAGCTTATTTGTCTTTTTCAAAAGGACTTGCCCTTCTCAGGCTCCCAGAGAAGGTAGTGGAGTGGGATATGGCAGAATTCACACGGGTCCCTTCAATATCTTGTTTAAGGTAAACTTTGAAGGCCCAAAGAGAATAATGGAAATGACTCTGGCAGAACGGGCAAGCTAGCAGATCGGAAGAAATTTTACTCAGTTACTTAGTTTCTGCGAATTTTGGAATAAAGTAAACTTTTCACGTGACTACCACAAATGTTACATTGAACTCAGAAAAGTTACTTACTTGCCAAAAAAACAAAGTCCACTTTTATAAAATAACCGCCAAGACCAAAATCTGAATGCAATACTTAATGCAACTATTTCTTTTAATCGGTGACCTCATAAGCAGCACAAGGTGACCCTTAGAGCAACATATCGCAGTACACATTCAGAATGCTGAAACTTTCAATTATGTTCATCATTTCACTGAATTCCATAATAAAAAACGTAAAACTCTAGATTACACTCTGCTTCCTGCAGTTATGCAGCATTCCAGAAATTTCCAAATTTTTTCATCATACCACATTCTCCACATGTGAGAATTCACCAAAAATCCCCCCAAAATCTTACTAAACACCATAAATAGAGGCCTACGCTCATCAGCTACGCACCCAACATCGCAAGCCCCTGAAATCCTCTGTTGCAACATATCGGTTCGACACCACATCAAAGACGCACCTTATTCGATCAATCACACACACGCACATGCTCACGAATAAACATCTGTCGAAGATAAAAATCTACACACATGCATTGTCCATAATTATGGGACTTCGCGCAACAAGTTCTGCAAGGATCGACGTCTTGCATGAGCGCATTTGCAAAACGGATAATCGATCTACCTACGACAAGAGACTTACGAAAAAGTTCGCGTTATCACTGTCACATTTTTGAGCCGTGGACAACTGACGGAAAGCACAACCGATCAAGCAATCTGGACAGTTAAGTAGCAAAGCAGATTTACAAACACACGAGCTATGTACAGTGACTGCGCAATTCCAGTGCGCCTCTCAACACTTCTCCCTTTGCAGTCTCTTCTCAAGTTTCAAGTTTCTTGCATTTCCAGTGTTTAGCGACATCTAATGGCATCAAATGCCGTTGACGTCAATTGAAAAAGATTACAGTCTTTTCTCTGTGTCTAATTCAAGTCCTCACTGACAACGGTATTCCGTAAACCATGGAACGATGATTGCTCGCTTGTTGCGTGTGCGTATACGAGCAACGCTGAGTTCGATAGATCGATTGATTGAAGTTTAAACACGAGAACGGCAATCCAACTGTCACGCAACCTATTCCTACATGCGTACACTCAAACATCATTTTCGTCAGATTCAGACCTCAGGCAAATGTAAATGTACAAGTTTTTCTATAGCGACCGTATGGCCTCGACCTTGCTCCTTTTTCAGTGAATTAGTCGGGTAAGATCCTTCACCACGGCTGCCCGTTTCAATGGGCGCCACGCCATTTAAGGTCTCCATGTACGCAAAGACTTGAAAGGCTGAGACATTAGGCGTTGGTCCATCACTAACCCTCTGTGTAGTGAACTGGAAGCCTTCAGGCTGTAAAAACATTCAAGGCAACATCCAAACAACGAGAAGCCGTTCCTATGGCCAAAAATTTACAACTTTATAGTAACAAGTGAATAGCAGTTAAAATTTTAAAATATTCCACTGTAAACATGATCATCCATATTTAAGTAACGGCTATAACATGAACAACCAGAACATAAGATGGAATGGAACTAAATCTGGCATATGAAGACAATCTAATATAAAGTTCTACAAAACCTCAACTAGTTATTAAACCCCATAAATTAAACCCAGATTAAATTAAGTGTTGAATATTCTGGAATGAGAACAAAACTGAAACAGCATTTAAATGAAAACCAAAAGAATAGCTATTTGGCAAAACGAAGATGAGAAAGAAGAAAACATTGATGGAATGGAAAATGGGCTAAAATGATCAAAACACAAGCAGTGCATAAAAATGAGCAACAATGTTGCTAACGTTTAGCAACACTTTTTCTTACAAACACATCACTCACAAAGTTTAGCTGCATAATTTTACAAGCATACATTAAAGCTATGCCAAAAACATCCTACCTACGCATACACCAACATTAAGTGTCGTCTTAAAATCGTGAGATACAATGAGTAGAATTACAAGTTCGGCAGAGAGGCAAAGATAAAGGAAAAACAAAACCGTCTAATTCAAAGCATTCTACTTGTACTTGAGCAAGTGTACTTGAGTAAGTGTACTTTAGTATGTGTACTTGAGTACACGTACTTGAGGACACGTACTTGAGTACACGTACTTGTACTTGAAACCTTTACTTAAGTACTCTACTTGTACTTGAGTACTCTGTCGGTCGTGAGAAGAGAGGTTCAGGCTTATACTGCATGTACTTCTGACTGTCCTTGTCACTGGCATCAACGCATGTGTACTCATACTCGCTACTCAAGTGCTTGTACTTCAAGTACTTGAAACAAGGGCACATATTACTGTACCTTTATTTTGGTCAATATCAGGATCCAATAACCAGTATATTTTTCGTATAACTTGCAGATATTACCCTAATTTAAAAGTAAAACAGTGGCAATAAAATGGACCTATTTCAATGGTCCAAACATGGCATTCGCCATGAAATACCTAGAGAAAAGAAGAATTCAATATTCACTTTGTACACCATCAACACACCTGAACTTAACAGGACTGGACTAGTACTTAATATTCAAAGACTGGGTCACAACTGCCCCGTTCCATCGCAGTTCCATCTAAACAACCCGTATCAGATAAGTGGGATGTATCTGGCTATTTATATCGCCCCCTTTAAAAACTACACAATATCACTTTAAGTGGTAATGAAGGCGCCACTTATTTATTCAACCCACTGGACAAATTCCAGACCGAAACTCTTTGTTATAAGGTCTACTTCAATGGAGTACGAGAGTCGCCCTGCATCACACGACCTTTAACCTTGCACCCACTAACCTCACCGATTATAGCAAATTGGGCTTTGATATTCACCCGAACGATGTTATATAATTTATGCCAATTTACATGAAAATAACACACAGTTAATGATCAGAAGGATGGAAAGCTTATCTAACCAGATCTGAATTTTAGATAAGATGTCCATCCTTATCTTTAAGAGAGTTGATATCAGTGGCGGATTTATCTATAGGCATAGGGGTGTGGTTAGCCCTCTGTCGCGCCCCTCTTGGTTATATGCCGGCGCCCCTTAGACCAGACTCTTGCATGGTGGACTGCCTGAATGTGGCACCCCTCTGAAATACCCTCCCCATGCAAGCAATCCTGGAGCCGCCACTGATTGTTACCTTGACGTAGTTTGAATGACTTACATATTCATAAATTCATATGTAATACTGAATGACAGTCACGTTATGAAAATATATAATACAGAATGCTCATAACAAATAACATCTATTAAGTTACTAGTCTTAACCTGAAATCTCGAGTAATCTGCTACAACAGATAACTCAGATTTCTAAGTTTCTCTTCGCTAAATCACTTAATTAAACGCATATTCAACAATCTAATTTAAATATCAAATGGTAATATATTTAACGGCAAGTAAAGTAAAGTAAAGTAAAAAGGACTGTGCTTATAGTGAGCATCATTACAACAGAATTCTCCTAGAAACTTGGACCCAGACTTTAAAATGGGACCACATTAATATACACAACCTTAACATTATTTATTATTATTTCTGCATTTATTAAGCACCACTACCTAGCGAACTAAGCATCAATCGATGGTGCTGAGCAATTATGAATGAAGGACTTGCTCAAGATCCCTACACAGTAATCATCACCTGAGGAGGTTTGAACCCATACACGCGGTATTATGAAGCAAGTGTTCAAACCAATTTGAATATTGTGTCATAATTTACAAGTAGTATGTCTTCCAGTGATACCACTATATTGAAATTAAACTGAAATTATACTGAAGTTCCAGTGTATTAATAAAAACTACACTGAAGTTCCAATGTAATGACAAAAATTACACTGAAGTTCCAATGTAATGACAAAAATTACACTGAAGTTCCAATGTAATGACAAAAATTACACTGAAGTTCCAATGTAATGACAAAAATTACACTGAAGTTCCAATGTAATGACAAAAATTACACTGAAGTTCCAATGTAATGACAAAAATTACACTGAAGTTCCAATGTAATAACAAAAATTACACTGAAGTTCCAGTGAATTATTAAAAATTATACTGAAGTTCTAGTATGATTAATAAAACTTAAAGTGAAGTTTCAGTGTAGTTAATAAAAATTGTTTTAAGTTAATTTATGCTCAGTTAGCAATGAACCAAGTTTTATCGCTGTTCAATTCATTCAAGTAACACACAACAACAAATAGTTTTGGATTGTAAACGAAGTCAAGCAAGTGACGCATGACTAGTCGCACACGGCAAAGTGATTTGATTGTCAACAACATTGCAAATGCAAGCAGAAGGATGCGGCTTGCGCTCTGCAAGAGAGGATCACATCTGTCAAGAGGACTGCAGTCTTCAGAAAGGATTGTATCGATGATTGCACTCCTGAAGAGGATTGCACTGCATTCCTCAAAAGTTGATTGCATTCCTCAAGAAAAGACTGCATTCCTCAAGAGCAGACTGCATTCCGCAAGAGCGAGCTGCACTCCTTAGGAGCAGATTGCACTCCTCCCTCAAGAAAGGACTTAACTCCTCAAACGAAAACTGCACTCCTCAATAGCGGATTGAAATTTCTCAAGGGCGGATTTCACTCCTCAAGAGCGAACTGCACTCCTGGAGATGTTAACGCCATCTGGTGATTAGCTCTTTGGTTTGCAACCCTTCGTTAAGTTGCCTATCACCGTCTGAACTCCTTGCTTGATGCTCACGCCAATACCCTGGATGCAAAACAAGAAATTGAACTTAACAGAATCGGAAACAACGTTCTTGATCCCCCAGCCACAACAAAACACAAATAACAACAAATAATTTATTCGTTAAAGGGAATACTCCAAAGGAACCAGAGAACTTCAATGACAGTTTATCATCAACATACAGTGATAAAATACAAGGGTCAAAGTTCACATCTTATCATCAACATACAGTGATAAAATACAAGGGTCAAAGTTCACATCTTATCATCAACACATACAGTGATAAAATACAAGGGTCAAAGTTCACATCTTATCGTGCTGTTTAACAAATCATGCATTTATGTTCATGCATAAATTCAATAAGGAAATTGTGTAGATGTACTTTAAACTGCCAGTGCAAAATTCAGTGAAGAAATCAAAAATAAGTTCACCAAACTGCAGTTCACAAAAACCAGTTGAAACTCTGTTCTTCATGGCAAGTCAAGACCCGTTCTAACTAAAATAATTTGGTTTTAACTGGTTGAGCAGGAATTCAGGCTGAATTCAAGTTTACTTTGCAATCAAAACCGGCGTCGTTTAATGGTTTTCTAAAAGAAATTCTGTTGATCAGTGGAAATCAGTAGTTTTAAAAAGACTTAAAATGAATGAAACTGGTTTAACAAGAAATTCAGTTCATCTTTCAAGGTAAAAACAATTGTATTCCACTGATTGCAGGTTTGAGGTGTCTGAGCTGACTCCGTGCAACACCCATGGACGTGATGCTCGTGCACACCTGCCTCATACCTCGGATTCAGCTTAACGGACTGCGAGTGCGTATTACGCGTCATGAATAAATAAAGAAAAAATGTAATTGCTAACGACTTAAGTAATCAAGACAGAAGTTCAGTTTACCTCCTTACTCACTTAAAACGAGTAACTACTGTCATTGCAAGCGGTAACCTTCGCTTGACGCTCTTGTTTTGGGTTCTTGTTGTACGGTCGACATCTCTGGTGAGCATCCAGACATTTCTGGTATCGGAGCTGAAAGACAAGGATCAAACATCAGACACTGTGTGCACTTTTCTATATCTCTTTCCAAATCTAACCAATCTAAAAAGAACTGGTTGGATCCAAATCTAACCAGAAAGGTTAGATTAGGTTAATGGCATGAGTTGTTAGCCTAAGTGCTGGTCACCATTTTACACTTAGTCAGTAGTTACGCTGAAATAATTTCATCGCAATTGTAATTGTAATCCATGCCTCAGATTGAGATGTACTTACATTGCATGCGTAACAACTAAGAAAAATAAAATAAAAATTGAAACACAAGACTAGTATAGCATTTCTTTTTCTGTTTGTGGCTATCTTCCAGATAGACAGAACACCTTGGCTATCTTAATGAAAGCCACGAACGGAGAAAGAAATGCTATACAAGTCTTGTGTTTCAATTTTTATTTATTTTTTATTTTTTATTTTTTTATTTCTTTTCTATTTCTTTAACATTCGAATGATACTTCAAACATCTGTTCTATCTGCGCACCTTGCGAACTGGCGCCCCTAGCGGCGAAGTTGCACTGCAATTGTGAGTTCCGCTTACCTTGCACGCAGCTTCGATGGTCTTGCAAAGCGCCCCAGCTGACGGATCGCAGTGGAATATGTGCGCAATGAACTGGTCTTGTGCACAGTGCATGATGAAGGAACACAATCTGCAACATGAGAAACGTACACATGTGTCACATGATATGTATGAAAGAATGTATGTGTCACTGATGTGACAGTCTGATGTTTATATAACCGCATTAGCTAATTCAGTAAAAGCGCATCAGTGATACATACATTCTTTCATCGTTTAATAAATTTTAGAAAGGATACGGAAGACAATGAAACTGAAACAAGTGAAAAGAGAAACTGAAACCATAGATTTACCTGATGTTGTTCATGGCTATTCCCATGAAGGACAGAAATCGAACGCGACATTCGGCAAAAACGTTATCTGGCTTCTGCAATCAACCAAGGCATTAATTAAGTAATTAATTAATTATCTTTTATTTGTTACACTTATATAGCGCCATTATCTAATGTCTAAGCCTCAATTCAGGGTTCTAAGCACCTGTGCATTAAGGATTTGTGCCAGGTGTAAATAACAATGTAATAATAATCCAAGAACTTCTATAGCGCCAGTGCAAGAATGCTACTTATTCCGATAACCTAGTGGAAACTTTTCCATAGTGATGTGGCCATAACGTGTTCTCATAACTCGCATAATGTAGCAAGGATAGTGTAATTTAACAAGGAATTTATATTGCACCTTTTAGGAGCCTCTCAAAGTTACAATTTGTGAAAGATGCATCAAAGAAGCTGTATATACCCCATGTTCCGTGATTGTTATCGTCGAGGGAGCAACTGCAACATTGACGTAGGTCCACTTGTCAGGCGGAAGCCTCATGTAGACGTTTTCTATGGCATTGTTCAATATCTCCACACCTAAAACATTCGATCAGGTATGACACTGTAGAGTAAAGGTAAGGTAAGGAAAGATTTACAACTGCAAGGCAACTGTAACTGTAACTGTAACAAAACATTTATACACCAATTATAAGAACTTCTCAGAGTTGGATGAATATGGAAAACAGGTATGGAAAAGTTTATAATGTAATGTAATGCACGAGATAGCCATGTCCGTGTAAACACGCCAAGGTGGCGCCACAATTGTCATTAGATAAGACAAGATAAGGTAAGAGTTAAAACTGCTAGTGAAAGGAAGATAAGGTTTATAATCACCAACCAAGGCAAGGTAAGGTTTATGTTCAAAATAAGCCCAAGATTGACACCAGCCACCCAAGCAGCAATCTCTTAGCTCAGGTAACTGTGCTCGACATGAACTGTCGATTTCACACTATAGCCACTCGGACTTGAACCCAAGACCCACTGGACAGAGACCCACAATTTAGCCGCTGTGCAACCACAAGAGTAAGAGGATATCTTAAGATTTGAAGAATGCAGCTCACCAGTTGGTCTGAGAACCTGTGTTGTACCGAGATAGTGACATCTTAAGACCTTCTTCGGTTCTTCCATGGGTGTCGGAAAGGATGTATCTGAAACAGCAATTTTAAAAGAAATGGATCAGATCACAGCAATTGATAATAAGGAAGACTGAAACTGACCGCTAGTCTAAGCAAATCTAATGACTTCTATAGCGCCATTATCAAAATACACAAGGCATCAGTCTATGACTATTGCTTGAAGTGAAACTGTAATTTCATCAGATAAGACTGGTCAAAAACCAATAAGTAAAGGCAACCAGAAGTCAAGCTACGTTGGGTCAGCAAGTCGAAGCAGATGAAACAGTCCGAAGTTTAGATCTGAATGACATTAAGGAACAGACAGAAGATTCACAGAACTGGGCAGAGAATTTCAAAGTTTTGGACCCAACCGAGAACCCCTGAGGACCCAACGTTGTTCTTGTGCAAGAATCAAACTTGTCCAGGGTCATTTCCTAGAGTACATTCAGCATGCTCGAACTCGCAATGATTGGAATACATACACCAGTGTGCTACAGAATAGACCATCATACCAACAACACCAAAGCATCAGTCACCAGTCAGCTCAAAGTAAAACTGCGTTCCTTCATCACGATGTACACCTTTTTTCTGTAGCTTTGGTATAGCCTTGACCTTGCTCATTTTTCAAGGTCAATAAATCAGTCTGTGAAGTTTGGCTGAAATCCGATAGGTTTAGTACAGTCGTAATCATCATCATAAACTTGAAATTTCTGAAGCGCTACTTAAAAGCTAAGCGCAGGGCACCAGCTTATTCACGAACGCTGCGTCAGGTCAGTGGGGCTGTCCAAAGATGCCATGTCAAGAACCAAGTCCAGATGCCAGAAGGCCAAAGCGAGGAGTTTGCGAAAAGCTGTGGGTGTGGGTTGGTGTTTACTCTTAGTAACCAGAACTTCTAACAGGGTGAATGCTTCTTACTTTTGTACAGACTGTCAAAGGTCACGTGCTGTCCAATAGGCGGGTCTCGAATCCGCTCGAGGTTCGGCAAGTTGTTTGGACGAATGATTCCGCCAGGTGGCGCCTGTGTCTGATGTCGCAGACTTCTCTCCGTCAAGATCTTCTTGCAGACGTCGCGCAGGGCGCTCGCTATGTGGCGCGCCAGGCCGTCACATCGGAACACGTGACACATGTGTTTGTGAGTGATGCTGTCACGCGCCACATAGGCAAAATCCCTGCAGAATGAGATGTCACAGTCTTTTAGGGCAAAATCGTAATCCCGAGATTTCTACAGCGCCCAACAAAACCACGTCACGGGGACCAGCTTATTCAAAGGCGCTCAGTCAAAACAAAATCGAATGGCAGAAGTGTTATAGGAATTATATCCAAAGCGAATATAACAAGGTGGCATGAACAGTATGGTAGGCCTACAGGCAGCTTGGGATAAATTTTTGGGGTACATACCGTATGCTGGAAAATAGGGGAGAGGTTGTTTTGAATGGATGAAACTCTGTGGACCTGCCCTCATATGCTGAGGCTAAGAACATGAAGTAGCTAACATGTTATACCCATGGATCGCTCTCAGGCTTTGCTCAGTAAAGCTGTTCTTCTTCTTCTTCTGTTTCTTCTTCTGTTTCTTCTTCTTCTTCTGTTTCTTCTTCTGTTTCTTCTTCTTCTTCTTCTTCTTCTTCCTCCTCCTCCTCCTCTTCCTCCTCCTTGTCCTCCTCCTCCTCCTTCTCCTCCTTCTCCTCCTCCTTCTTCTTCTTCTTCTTCTTTGTCTTCTTCGTCTTCGTATTTTCCTTCTAATTCTCCTTATACTATTTTTGTTTACAGAATTTTTGCATTCAAATTGTCTTTACCAGAGAATCAAAATCATCCTAGTCGATATACTCACACAATTCTTCTTAGCAAATCAGCTGACCTTTCTAGTAATAAAGCAGAAAACAGGCAACAGAAAGAAAAACACTGAAAACAGAAAAAGTCTAAACTCAAAGTGCTACTACAAAATAAAAGAAAATTTGTTAAACTTAAGTCTTCAAAGACAAATTAAAAAGAAACTATATCAACCATAAATATACCTGACATTCACTCTGAATTATCACCAACAAATCTGAACAAACACAAATATTACAACCCAAAGCAAAACAAAATAAAATAAGAAAACAAGAAATAAGCAGATATGTGTAACTGAAAACAATTTAAGCCTCCAACACCGAGCACAGAAACAGACAATAATTACCTCTCTCTTCAGTGAGCAAATGTTTGACAAGAACACGACTTAGACACTATTGCTTTCATTGTACACCAGACACTTTTCCGGTCTTCTTTCTCATTTCAGATTCCGATTTACTGACCTTATAAATGCAGTTTCACTATTTTAAAATGATTTCTGCCTTTATTAAGCGCTACTGTCTGACCAAGCCCGAACTGATGTTGGGTAAAGGACTTGCTCTAGTTCTCAACAAAGTTACCGTTTCAGGAGAGGAGGCTCGAACCCGTACTCTCCGCGTCACAAGCAGAGTGCTCTAATCAATCGTAATCGTAATCGTTCCCAACGATTTCTCACTGGCCCTTCAAACATCTGTCTGTATATGTAACTACATTATCACGTGGCAGCCGAGTAATTGCCCTCAGATTCGCATTTCCGTGTCATTTTGCACACGATACAATTTTTTTAATAATAATATATTATTTCTTGCTCCTGTATCAATTTCTTGTTCTTGGAGATCATATGCACCGCGGGAAAAAGATAAACACATAAATGTTTCAACGCCTTTGTGAAGTTATAAAATGCGCTGTATAAATGATTGTATGCACATATGCATGCATACATACCGGCCGTTGCTTCGGCCAACGCCCCAGACGCGGATCGAGTGGATCGGTTGGATGTTGAGGATACACATGTCCTGTGGATCGATAAGAACGAGGTTTTCCTCGTCCAGTTCCATGAACAGGCTCTTTCCCTACACAGATAAGGAAAAAGATTTATTTACATCAGTTTTATTGTACAGCATGTACGAATATTTATGTAGTCGTAATTGTAAACTCAAAATTTCTAAAGCGCTAATTGTAAGCTAAGTGCAGGACACTGGCTTGTTCAAGAGCGCTGCGTCAAGTCAATTGGATTGTCCAAAGATGTCAAGAGAAGAACCAACTCAGAAGACCAGAGAGAGAAGGGGAAAAGGAGTTGTTAGGGTGGGTTGTGTTTAGCTGAGATAAATGGGAAGGCAGTAAGTATGTACGTGTTTGTACTGTATGTATGTGCATAGGTATGCATGCATGCATGCACGTATGTATGTTTCTGGACTTTGGTATAATGTATTTAAAAGACTTCTCAATAGTGCTGAGAACATAGCTGTCCCTGGGACATAAACATGTATGTCTTAACTTAAATGGTGTGCCATCCATTCAAAAGTGTAACAGTGGTGAAGGATCTCACCCAATAAATTCATTGAAAACTGAGCATGTAGAAACACGTGTTCATTTATATTTGATCCCATTTGGTTACCTAAAGCAGGTCCTAGATACTCCAAATGGCGTGGTGCCCATTAAAACGGGCAGCAATGGTGAAGGATCTCACCCGATAAATTCACTGGAAAATGAGCAGGGTCGAGGCCATACGGTCGCTATAGAGAAACGTGTACATTCATATTCGCATTTACATTTAACATAAGAAGAGACAGGAAAGGGAAAGCTGGGAGCAAAAGGCAATTTTCCTCAGAAGGGACTATTTGCCGAACTAGCCCTGCGCGGGATAAGCTAGTTATATCATGCGATCGCTATAGTCAGATGATCAGAACAGATTAGGGTTAGAACAGATTAGGAGAGGTGGAACTAACATCGCCCCAACGTCCAACGACATCGTTGAGGTCATTCTTCCCAAGCGAAAGTCCCACAATGCATTTGTTGACAGATCGACTGCTGCGCTCTGGCGTCAGGTCCTCCTCCGATATCTGAACCCAGCCGAGGGAACGGACGGCAAAACGCATTGGGTAGGTGGCGCTAGTGTTCGCGTCCTCTGTTGAATGACCAATCGTGCAAGCTTCGTCATCTTTTCTGAAGCTAGTGGAAAACCCAAACACTGAATTCAATACAGCTTCATTGAATGTATTACTGAAAATGATAAATTCTTCGAAAAATACATGAGCAAATAATTGCAACTGCAACTCTGGAAATCTGGTTGCTTCAGGAAAGTAGGCCTACTCTTAGACCAACCTTTACCTAATCTAATAACTTCTATAGCGCCCTAATCATAATGCCTACGGCGTCGGTCGTTGGTCGCTTCAAGTCAAAATCGCAGTCAAAAAAGCATAATCTGTTGGTGAAACCGGATCGAATTGCGATAGGTCAGAGAAACCAGAAGGCACGCTACGGTGGGTAAGCAAGTTGAAAGAGACGTGTCGTCAGTTTAGATCTGAATGACATCGAAGAATTGACAGAACGAACTGAGCTGGGCAGAACGAACTCAACTTCCTAAAACTAAAAGTCTAATTCTTCCAACTTGCCTGTTGAACAAAAGATTCCCACCACAGAAGTTATATTGCATAAAAAGGACTATCGATACATCTGCGATTTTGGAATGCAATTTCGCTCAGAAGCGTCCATTAATTGATAGTTTGTGCATTGATAATGGCGCTATAGAAGTTTCCGGATTAGATTAGAATAGATGTATCTAGATATTTATACAGCGTCTTTAAAATTCCAAAGCATACTAAGTGAATGAGCATACAGAGTGAATTATAGGTGAATTACTACATCATAATGACCACATGCAGTGAATTAATATGCTAAGCGAATGATAGACTGAACGGAACACACATGCTGCATGATAAACGACATACTTGGATGACGAGTCAGATAAGATGCTGGTTCTCTTGTTGCTAAGCATCTCCGCATCAGCTGTGATGCTGTTCGAACCGACGGAAAAGGATGAATCCTGGCGCGGGACAGACACGCTCTCAGACTGCCACACAAAAAGTTATTTATCTGAATAAATGCATATTAGAAATTTATGCACCTAAGCATTAAATATGACCAGCAATAACCTGTTGGTAAGAGTAACCTTGTGCTGCGAATGGTCACTCGTCACAATTGGTGCAATTCAAAAGTCCAGCTGACACCTAATATGCACCAGTCATAATCGTAGAATCGAGATTTCTATTGTGCCCAACGAAAGCTAAGTCGCGGGAACCAGCTTATTCACACGCGCTCAGTCAAAACAGAATCGATAGGCAGGTAGGTTTCGGTTCCAGGTAAAGATCCAAGAGTCAGGCAGGCAGACAGTCTACACTGGATGGTCCTTTCCATTGCCGTCTGATATTCCCATTGCCAGTGTACAGTCAATGGACTCATTTATACTCGAATCCGCTACGTGACACTTGTGCAACGGGAATCTGGAAACACTCTACTGTCAAGACGAAGATTTGAACCACCGACTCCTTGTTTGACTGTCCAACGTGCTAACCAATAGACCGCTGCGCACCCATAACGCGTACCCATAGCTTCTTATGTATCTTCTGAAAAGACAGCACAAAGACATTGTGCACTGTGTGCAGCATGGTTGATTCAACATTACGTTTGATAAACGGTCTCTTACTATGCCACCCTGAATCATCCCGGGATTTTATGCTCATATACCAACAAAACCATGCCGCTCAATAGATCAAACCGCCTCCGACCGACTGGCGCCACTGACCACAGCGCACCTGATCAAAAATAACACCCGAGAAAAACGACGAGACAAGAAAGCCATGCAAGACGCAAACAGAAACTCAGCAAACGACCATACTACACGACTGAACATACTAAGTTAATATGCATACTAAGTGTAGAAGCATACTTAACGAATGAACATACTAAGTGAAAGGAGCATACTTAACGAATGAGCATACTAAGTGAAGGAGCATACTTAACAAATGAGCATACCAAGTGAAGCAGCATACTGAACGAATGAACACACTAAATGGAGCATACTTAACGAATGAGCATACTAAGTGGAACAACATTCTCAACGAATGAGCATACCAAGTGAAGGAGCACGAATGAGCATACCAAGTGAAGTAGGACACTTAACGAATGAGCATACTAAGTGAAACAGCACATTCAACAAAATGTGCATACTAAGTGAAGAAGCATACATACTGAATAAGCATACTAGGCGAATGTCGCATCAAGTAAATGAACATTTGAGCAAATGAATATGTGAGCTAGTGAGCATGCCAACCGAACACGCAGGTACAGCGAATAAGCATTCTATGTGAATGAGCGTACAGAGTGAATCATGGGTGAATTACTACAGCATAATGACCGCATGCAGTGAATTAATATGCTAAGCGACTGATAGGCTGAACGGAACACGCATGCCGTTTCACATCCAAAGAAAATGACTACAAAATGACTATACACGCTGAGCAGCAAACCGACCACATAAGCATACCAAGTAGGCCTAAAACAAAATGCTCAGCAGATGAGCACACACAGACTGAGCGAACAAACGACGCGAGTGAACACACCAAACATACGAGCATTCCGAGCAAAACAGTACACAAAGAACGCCAACGCAACGACCATACGAACCGATTGAGCATACCGAGCACGCTCGCGGCCAAATAAAACACACTCAGGAACGGCGAAATTCATCCCATAATTCACTTGGTGTCGCGTCATACGCGGTTCTGACGTCGCTGTTCGCGCGCAACCGCCCAGCCGCAGACGGCCACGTCTAATCGAAAGAACGGCGTCGTTTATGACGTCGACTGACGTGAATATGTCGCGATAAGGAGTCGAGCAGCAGACGGCCGAGTGTAACTATTACGTAAAGCTCGTTGATTTACGACAATCATCTCGACTCGAGACGCAGGCGAAACAAGAAGAGCGCCCGTCTTCGGCCAATTCAGGCCCGGGAGAAAACAGCTCCGAAAAATACTATGATTGGTTCAAGTGACCAGGAATCGGAAACTTGTTTTCTGCTGTCACGATAGGATGCTGTTTTCGTATTTCTCTTTTCTTGTTTTTGTGCTAACAATGTTTGGCAGACTGATACAAAAATATCGTTTGTTTATTGATACAAAAAAATAGAACTGTTCTGTGGATACCGGTTGCAGTCGCTTTGTTGGTAAAAATCTAAAAAACTTTGTCTTAATTATGACAATAATTACACACTGCTTGGGCTTCGATAGTTCCAGTTACTAAAATAGTGTTTCCTATCAAATACAGTTATCAGGCCAACAAAATTCCTTTAAATTCGCCTCACTATGTTTTCGCAAAAGTGGGCGGAGTCGGACGGCACCGTTTTCGTCCCGGAATCGATCAGGCACCACACCAACTACCAAACCTCGTAAACGCGCCCCGACAACACATCAAAGCGTGACGCAGCGTTCTGCGCATGCGCAGCACGTAGACATGCGCAAAGCGGACGTAGGAGGTTTGTCTGTGCTTTGTCTTCACTCGAAGGTCTCGAGTGGACGGGTGGCATTGTCGAGAATGTCTCTCTGTCTGACGAAATGAATTGCAAACTCTGGTACCATGGTCTTTTTTGTCTGATCAGTGTTGCTAAGAAGAATCGGACAGCGAGAGCAAGATGAAACTAGTTTTTTGCAAAGCGTTAACTTTTGGATAACAAAGAATTCCCAATTACGTAAATAAGTAATCTTAAGCACAAACGTTTGTAAATATAAAATGTAAATGTACTCGTTTTTCTAATAGCGACCGTATGACCTCGACACTGCTAATTTTTCAATGAATTTATCGGGTCAGAATTTCACCACTGCTGCCCGTTTGAATGGGTGTTTGTAAGCGGCGCCAGCAAGTAAACAAAGTAGAAGGGGAGAAGAATGAGAATGAGACGGAGGAGAAGGAGCAGAAGAAAGAGGAGGAAAAGCAGAAGCGGAAGGAGGAGAAGCAGGAGAAGAAGAAGAAGGAAAGGAGGATGAGGAGGAACAGAAGAAGAAGATCTGTCCTTTAAGCTAGCCTAAGAGGCAGCTATGAATATGAAGTGTCAGAGACTTCATTTTTCTTAGCTTTGGCATATGACGGTGGGAGGCCAGCCCTCTCCCTTTCTGCCTGATCTTCCCGCTGACGATGTACAGTTAGTGCACTCATTTTATAGCTGAGTTCACTATGAAGTGCAAGTGGTGCCGAAATCCCAAAACAAACTTCAGCCCTGACACGGGTTCGAACCTCTGACCTGCTAATTGACAGTCCATCACACTAACCACTAGGCTATCTAGGCTAGGCTCGCCCAAGACAAAAAGACAAAGGTAAAACGAAAAAAAGACAAATTCCGGACAACTGTAATCGTAATCTCAGGATTTCTCCTATACCAAAACAGCTACGTAGTTGGAACCAGCATAATCACACATGTTTAAACGCCTCTGTAGAGAATCCTCAGAAGCATAACGATAAAGGTCATACGCTTATTACACACCTCTGTAGAGAATCCTCAGAAGCATAACGATAAAGGTCATACGCTTATTACACACCTCTGTAGAGAATCCTCAGAAGCATAACGATAAAGGTCATACGCTTATTACACACCTCTGTAGAGAATCCTCAGAAGCATAACGATAAAGGTCATACGCTTATTACACACCTCTGTAGAAGCTCATCAGAAGCATAGAGGTAAAGGTGACATGTTTGTTTACATGCCTCTGTAGAAACTCCTTAGAAGCCAGTTTCATGTGCCAGTCAAAACAAATTGGTGAAACAGTATGTTCAGGTTTAGTTCCAAGTCCAGCTATATAGGCCAAAAGGAGTCAAATTTAAGAAAACGGTCAAGGATAAGCACACTGTGCATGAATCAGAGATAAAGAAAAAGAATGAGGGAGAAAACACAGTCCTAGAGTACCTTGCATGATGTTGGAGCTTGTTGGGTACTGGCCTCATACTGATCTGTTGAAGGTGGCTCCCTCTGTATCGTACCACTTTTGATGTGCCAGTAGTAAGCACCATCGCTGTCTACAAGGCAAACAATGGAAAACAACTGAAACACTAACATCATTGTAAACATGGGGAAAAACTGCAGCATTGTAAACACGCGCCCACTCAGCCCTCCATCCTTCGTATAATTTTTTGATTTGTATATGAGTAGTGCTTAACAAAGCAATTTGGGAGGTTTAAAAAAGGTCTTTTGTCATTGAATTGCTGAGTTCATGTTGGCATCTCGACTGAATGATCCTTCAGTCTAAGGACCACAGATGCTTCTGGTGAGCTTCTACAGAGGCATGTAAACAAGTGTGTAGCATTTACCCTTATGCTTCCAAGGAGTTTCTACTGAGCAATGTGAACAAGTGTGTTACCTTTAACTTTATGCTTCTAAGGAGTTTCTACTGAGGCATGTGAACAAGTGTGTTACCTTTAACTTTATGCTTCTGGCGAGCTTCTATAGAGGCATGTGAACAAATGTATATTACCTTTGTGCCTACTCATTCATCCTTTAAGTACATACATCCATCCAACTGACCTTCGTGCTTCTGCCAGCCACGAGGAAGGACTTCCTTCGAAGGTTCATTCACCAATTCCTGAAATGAATGCAGCGGAACTCAAAAGTACACAGAAATCTTAAAACATCTACATTTCTTGGCAGAGATTTCAGTACACACCTTCAACCATCACATCACACTAACCACTAGACATGATCACTAGCCTAACATGGTGCATCTCATACCAAAGATTATGGCCTCCGAGGTTTCTCGACAATGTGTTGTTTATTTTCACATGGCATGTCCACTGTTCGAACCCAGGTCGCATTGTTAGACGCTATACCACGGTAACACTATAGCACTCCTTCGCTTGCTCTCTTCCGGCTGCTTTTCACCATGACTGAAACCGACCCTTTGAAGCTACTACGGGAAATGGCCGTATATTTAGTGACCTACCCCGCTTCCGCTCCTGTACCATCCCATGACCGTCACCACCAACATTCCCACCACCCTGTCTCCCGGCATGTCCCCCACCCGGATTCTAATTTGGCATCGAAATTAACCAAACACGTTGGCGTTTGCGGACTTGTTTTGACACAACGTCGGTGATAAGCTGGTCTCCCTAACGCAGCTTTTGTGTGGCGTTGAGAAATTTCCGAGATTTAGCTTTACAATAAAGGTGCACGCAGTAATGAAGCCGAATTGCTTATTGTGCCATCGGCAGAAGTTATTGCGCTTTCTAGCGAGATAAGCCATCCGCCTGGACAGTCTGTAAACAAGTCCCAACCTCCGCGTTAAAACTCTGATTCGTTTCGCTAATTAATGGCCGCCATCATGGATGGACAATTATCTCGGACAATCGGATCGGATTGGCATTTAACCGGCAAAGCCCTAATCGATGATCGCCGTTAGTAAATTCGCTGCTCATTCGAGTGCATCCAAGCGTGACCATCATCGGTTGTGGACGGGGTGGGGCGATCTGCTCATTGTCCCGTCCGGAACGGATTTGTTTTCACGGTGACATTAATAATATTAATGATAGTAATAATGATAATAAATAATGATAATGATAATAATAATAATAATCACCATCAGAAGTATCATATTCATAATCATAATAATAATAGAAAATAGTGCATCATATAAATGTTCAAATACATGCATACAAACATACATACATACATACATCACACAAACATACATGCATGCATACATACATACATACAGGCATACTTAAATGTTCATACATACATATATGCATATACTGTATGCTTGCATGCATGCTTATGTATTAACATACATGCATACACACATCAATAGGTAAAACTGTAGACTATATCGTAATCGTAATTCCGAGATTTCTACAGCGCCCAACGAAAGCCACGTCATGGGGACCAGCTTATTCACACGCGCTCAGTCAAAATAAAATCGATAGGCAAAAGGGTTCGGTTCCAGGTCAAGATCCAAAAGTCAGACGGAGAGACAGCGCGGCAGCTATGAAAGATAGCTTGACACATGCACAAACACATATGCCATAATTGCATACACACATATATACATACACATTTACATACGTACATACATAAATAAATGATAGCACCTATAAAAAAAATATATGTACATACACACATGCTGATCAGCATAGAAATCACAACATCCATATACCTTGGCATCTTTAGCGACGACACTGAGGCTTCCATTGTCGCAGGAACTCATTTCCGGCTGAAGAGGAGTGGAAGCCTCAGCCTGGTAGATGTTGCTAGTAAAACCGGTTTTGCTCGACTCCCTTTCCGGATTATCGGAAGAGACTTCGTGACGATCTTTGCTGAAGACGGGCCGATGTCCGGTGGCGTCACCTGGCGACGATCTCGTCTGTGACGTCACGTCCGCCTGGATGCCGCTGTCGTTGGAATCCGGCGAATAGATATCGCGAAACAGACTACAAGTTTTGACGCATCGATCAATGAAGAAGAGGATGGACGGAAGAATGGATGTATGGATGGATGGATGGATGGATTTAGGGGAGGAAGGATTGGTGGGTGGGTGGAAGGGAGCATGGATTGGCAGGTTCATGGATGGATGGAAAGATCGATGTATGGATGGGTGGATGTATATAGGAAATGAGGAAGGATGGCTGATTCACGCAAGTTAAGACTTTCATTCATCGTCTTTGAGATATTCTTACAAGCGCTATATAAATAGTTAGTTAGTTAATAACTTCTATGGCGCCGGTGTCTAATGCACAAGGTATCAACCGATGGCGCACCATTACCAAGACGCAATCAGGTCAACATCTAGAAGGTCAGTCCACTAAGACAAAGAGGCAGCTTATGGTTGAAGGAATTTGAAAAAGTTAAGTTTTAAGTCGAGAATGAAATGACACAAGCGACCGAGCAGATCAAAAGCGTTCCAAAAACATGCATTGTCTCTCCGCCAGACAATGGCTGCATCCTTGGCCGTCACCAGAGACAGTTGGTAGCTGTATAGACGAAAATGCGCTATATAAATTTATAGATACATACAGGTCTCGACTTAGCTGTCACAACAAACACGTGGGAGCTGTACATCATTCCTGTCCCCATCCGGTGCCAGACATTAGGACAGCATGTACTCTGATCAGCAACACACAGAAGTGCCTAGCTTCTGTGTTCAAGGATCTGGGATCTGGGAACCCGTGCAGAGCACAGAATTCCCGACTGGATCAGGTCTTTGAAACCAGGTCCCACATGATCTGCTTTAATTGATGACCTTTACGACCTTCTAGATCTCCACAAAAGAGGACACCCTTTATGCCTCCAATTGTTGAAACTGCACTTGGACGAATAGTGTGCAATTAACTCCGCCACTGCTGTGTTCGGGTGGTGCCAGACCCAAGCCTGGATAAAGGAGGAGGGCGATGTCAACGGCCTTTGATGCCATAAGATGTCGTTAAACATTGGAACTACTACTAGAGTGCAATAAAAAAATTCCCCATTTACTGTGAAGGAACTTCGCAACACACGTGTGCAGAATTAAAATATAACATTGGTTATTTATATTTATTAAAAAAACACCGTTTCACAAAGTACATTTTAACTTAAACAGAACCTTATACAAACCTTATAGAATCTTATATAGCTCCTGTTCAGAACCCGACAACAGCGCTATATAATAGACAAACGGCCTTACCTGTAATAAATACCTGTTCTACTTGTATATAATAAATACCTGTCCTACCTGTAGTAAATACCTGTCCTACCTGTAATAAATACCTGTCCTATACCTGTTGTAAATACCTGTCCTACTAGTAAGAAATACGTGTCCTACCTGTGTTCTTTACTCTCGCTCTTCAGCATCGTCGTTTTCCCAAGGGACTCATCCGCTTCGATATCTTTCTTCCCGTCCGGCTGTTTCGCCACGCTTCCGTCCTTATCGCTTCGATCGTTTGCTACACTCTGCGATCCGCAACTGTCCTCCGCTTCGACGGTGGAGACAATCGATCCGAAGCCCCTTCCGTCCTCCTCATCCTCTTCGTCTTCGTCGCTGTTTGGAACGCTTCCCGTGGACGTCTTCTTCAACATTCCGCGGACTCTCCTGGCATCAAGTGCATCAGCAGGTTCGGAGTAATTTGCGGTGATCTTTGCGCAGTTGTCAGTTAAATTGCGGAACGGATTCTTTGCCAGCGATCCGGTGTTGTTAACGGCAGACGGCATCGCGTTATCTATGTTCGCATCGTCTTCGTTGTTTTCGTTATCTCCGGGGTAGGACGGTGGCATGAACAAATTGGAATTGATTGCGTCCAGACCGTAGTTTGGGTTCGAGAAGCTGGTGATAACGTCGTTGCCTGTCGAGCAGAGAAATTCAAAAATGACCGGAGAACCGAAAATGGAAAGCAAGTAATTACACAACTTTACGCTATTTACTTTCGCTGATCTATCGGAATCCAACCTGGTTCTTCTTCAGTTGATTATGCACGATTTCATTTGAATCGATTGATACTATGGGCATAATTATAATGGCGCTATATAAATAAAATTAGAGTAGATACTTAGAAAATAAAAAAAAGTAAAGTAGAAAGCAAGAAGTTAGCATTTCAAAATATGATTTCGTGTAGAACGACTTCGTTTTTGGAACTGGTTATTATTATATTATAAAGCTTTTAGCGATATCTGTAACTCTGCTATCTAAGATGAACAGATTATCAATGGCAGCAAAGAGCTTCCATAGATGATACCATTTGTATCAGTATCCTGGCAATTAAGCCCCCCTAAATATGGCGGTAACTGTCAACCGTGAACTAGAATCCTTTGCTTGAGAGCTACGTGTGTGTGGGAGACTCGCTCAGGCGATGGACACATGGCGTATTAACAAATATTATTCCAGGATATCTATGCATTATTTGCATCCAGATGACCTGGTAGTTCCTGATGAAATCTGTCATCATTTAGGCAAAATTTGTAGACGCAAAGGAAGCAAATGCCTATTCCTTAAAACAAAAAATGCAAGTAACAGAGAAGAAAATGTAAAGAGAAATGAAAACAAACAGAAGTGGAAAAGAAATGAGAATGGATGAATCATGACATGTTCCGAGCAAGAACAAGTTCCTTCTGACCCAACGACTAACATTCTCCCGTCGCAATTGATAAACTTACATCTAAAAGCTCAGCCGAATTGGTTTTGATAAGCACATCACATATACACACGCCGGTACGCACAAGCCACGAACGCGCAACACCAATAAACGTTGATTTATTCGTACATACAGTAATTCGAAGATCGATCACACCCGCGCACTCGCTGCCATGCACTCGGCCGCCAACTCTCCATCGGGAACTTCTCCGTGCTACGGATGCTAAGACGCAAACTGGCAACGAACAACGTGCACACTCCGGTCTAACCACGTCATGCTTATCGCAGACGATCTCTTGCTAAGCCGTGTCAACCGGCGATAGATATCGGGCGCAATCTTCGATTCAATTCGGACGGAGAAAGTTGGCGGTAAACGCGAAAAATCATGAATGGCAAGAGTTCGTGTTGGGATCAAACGAACTTATCAATCGTATCGATAGCACGAGCGTGCCTCGCATACAATGCACAGCGTCTAGCAAAGAGCCGAAATTAATCGGCGGATCACTTAGCGTTCGTCCGGCCGCAGTTCCGAACATCAATTTTCATTTTGCGGTTTCGAGGCCACGTCTCGGATGTGGGAAAGAGGCCGTTTAGTCACTACTGGCATCCAGAAATGGCTAAGAGGTTTTATAAATCAGGGCTCGATATATGACGAGACAGGCAGCTACTGGATTCTATAAAACTACGCTGGAAATGGCTATTTTGTGCAGTCATCGGAAATAGCCCGAGTCTGAAAAACTGGACCAAGAAGGACCAGGCCGCATAAATAGCCAAAGAATAAGTGGTAATAGTTCTGCATTTTCCATTTTTGCCTTTACATGCTAATGAATGCACTACCATACCCAACCATGATAATGGCGTTTTAGAAATCATCAGAAAAAACTGGACGCCACAGTCTGTCAAGTCTGCCCAGAAAAAATACCTATTTGAAAGGAAAAAATAAGGAAGGTATACGCTATCCAGAGAACTTGCATTGTGAGTCCAGTTTAGAAAGACCTCAAGAATTCGTCCATGTAAATAACAAGATTACGGTGACTGATACATAAAATGAATTTGGAACGTAATACCGAAGACGACCACAAAAAACACGGCCGCGAAGGGGCAGCCACGCATCAAGCGCTGCCTGCCGCAAATTAATGCAACACAGAAATGATTGATCTCCGTCCTCAAGGATACGGTAACCAGATGGATCGAAGTCTTAAGAAGGTTTAATAGTACTGTATACGACCTTGGCTTCAAAGACAAGGTCTTGGTCTCCGATTGGGTCAGCATTTGCTTTGCAGACTGGAGTGTGACCATTCCAACTTCCCGTAGGTGGTTCCTGTGGAAGTACCCTGAGCAAGTCCTTAACGCGCAGTCGTGAATACTGTCATTAGCCAGCGAAGCCAAAGCAACACAGAAAAATATTTTAAAATTACTGTGGGGTAAGAGGACAATGAAACGCAGTTTATTGCTGAAACCGGTAATTCATCTGAGCCTCGAGATACGTGGAAATAATTGATCTTGGTGACGCTGAACCAGACAGAACATTAGGATCAGAAGTGGATAATTATTAATTATTTTAAATAGAGACTATCACGCTCAGGTAAACGTTAATCTGCTGTCGGCTAAATGAACTACGCTGAGAACGTGTAGCATGAATTGTTCACCACATTTTATAGCCAAACGTCATGTACCAAACGACCAGCTATTTGTCCAGAGATTCGCACCCCATCATCACGCCCCTCTTGGTTATATGCCGGCGCCCCTCAGACCAGACCCGTGCATGTTGGACTGGCAGAATATGGCACCCCATGATATTGCTCTAGACCCCACGCAGGTAATCCTGGAGCCGCCATTGAGCACTCACACCTTTTTCAATTATAAAAACCACAGACCCTGGCCAGTTGGAAATGCATCGTGGGCATATGCCGAGGGCGGTCATGTCGTGGAATGAACGAAGTTAATCACAGTAGACTCCCCATTTGAAGTTTCTATAACAAAGGAGTTTATCGGTTTTATCGGGAGTAGGTAGAATCGACAGTGAATCGACATGAGTAGGATAAATCCATATCGTTTCGCTCTGACGAACAGCGACAATGCCAAATAGTGCAATCAACCGATTGAACAGTCCATTCTTTCGACATCCGGGCGCATATTCGTACTTCGCAATCCACAATATCATTAATATTTCATTTCCGGAAGGCGGGACAATGATAGACCTGGAAACGCTAAAACGTCTCTGAGGAACATGCCCGTCTTCCATCACTCTCTGCCAAAACAATTCAGCGGATGACCTGGTCTGCTCCTACAGAACGCAATGAATGCAAATTCGATCGATGCTCCTACCTACCTTCGATCACTAGTCTCTCCTTACATCCTTCCACGCAGCCTACGATCTTCGGATACGGGACTCTTGGCTGAGCTACGATGCAGAACTGTCCTGGGCTCTCGTGCATTCCACACCGCTGCCCCGAAGGAATGGAACCGACTACCAATGCTTCTTCAAAGCTCAAACTCTCTTTCTTCCATCAAGAAACGCCTGAAAACTCATTATTTCTCACTGGCTTTCAAACATCCGGATATCTAACTCTTTTCACCTCGCGACTGACTATCCGCGCCTCCGATTAGCATTTCTGTGACTGCGCGCGTTAAAAATTTTCGCAATAATAATAATATAATTGTTTTCAGTTTTGAGTGGAATTGTTTTCAGTTTTGAGTGGAAGACCCGGGCAGAGATTGCAAGGGATGAAGTGGTGGTGAGTTTCATATACTCAATACTCAATACTGCATAACTCAATACTCAACAGTGCAGTCCAAACGCTAAACGGCCCAAACAAGCCTAGATAATCCGTAACCCTCATAGCTAAACGGCTTTATACATAACTCCCATATACGACACAACAAGCTCCGCAGTTGCTGTTTAACGACGCTGTGTCACAACGAAGATGATTAGCGTCGCCCTCCTCCTTTACTCAGGCTTGGGACTGGCGCCACAACACGCTCCGAGCCTTGGATGCTACACAAGCAGAGGCGGCAACTGCCTTGCGTACCACCATCTTTTATAATCTAAACTTTGCTAATGACGATCATAAAACGCCTCTCGAAGCACAACAGAATACAAATCAGGGACTCCTACTATCCACCCAGTTCCCGTTCACCGTCGCAAAACCGACGGACACACGCTGTGCAATACCGCTACCGATAAACAGTCGCCACAATCCCGCGTTCCCTATTTTGCGGATAAGAATCAATAATATCAACGAGAATCTAGCAAAGTCGTCATCTATCAAACAAACCAGCCGAAAAAGCTTCGTGCAGGCAGAAATAAGCCGATTTTAGAACAGATGGAGAACAGTGCACGCGTTTCAAGAACGTCATCTAAATTCCGCACAATTATGCAAGCCCAACGTTTACTGCGGCACAAAGTCGAACGGAGGCGACATAGAACCGAGACGAAAAAGTGTTACAAATTACCCCCTTGGCCGCGCGTCTAATCCGAGCAACTGACCGAGAATTTCGATCAGTCAGCCCGGATTAGATTTTTGCCAATGAAAGAACCAATCACACTTAGGAAAAAGGTTCGCCAGCGTCGGCCTAGCATCGAAGTTTCAATTGAGGTTGTGGTGCAACTTTATTCGATTGTTCAAAAATTGCAGTTTGGCTAGAATACCAGCAAACACCATCTGTTGAACTTCTCCTGAGTATCGTACAAATTCCAGGCATCTAATAAACTGAACCTGCAATATGCCGCAAGTAAGCCTACAGCCCAGAGATATCTTGACCAGTAACAGAAAATGAAGCTCTGTTTTGATGCCATTTAAATTAGCAATGCAAAGCAGAATACCTTACGAACTCCGCCACTGCCTTGTTTAGGGGTAGTGCCAGTCCCAAGCCTGGATAAAGGAGGAGGGCGACGTCAACGGCCTTTGATGTCGTTACACATTGTAACTTCTACCACTAGAATACGTTACAAGAAAATAAAACTCTAGCATCTTTTATCCACATCTACATACAACACATAGCAGAAAAGATATCACAGTAACAGTCAATTTCAAGAGTTTGACCCCCATATAAATTTAACAATGCAATGCACAACAAAACAGACAACATATCCGAATAAATGATTGAAAACGAACCCCAACTGTGTTGCAACGAAGTGAGAGCAGCTAACCTCACCTCACAAAAACTTTATAGCATTGCAAGACCCTAGAAAAGCTTTCAAACTGCACCAGAGAATTTGCACAATACCTTGTAACAAACTCTCTGGAAGCTTGATAAAATAATTAAATAATTAACTAATTAATCATTCCTATCGCGCCGGTGTCTAACGAACACGCCATCAACCGATGGCGCACCAAAACCAAGCTGCTATCAGGTCAATATCCAGACAATAGCTTCAAGTTCACAGCAACGCGTTTCTGTCAAGAATCACGAATGACCACACTTAGTTACTAACAACACTATTTATAGATGCATCATAAAGTAATGTAAACACAACTTCTGGTTTAGGGTTCAACAAGCAAGCACCAGTTTTGCATACCTCTGAGGAGTTTCTCGAATGTTTTTACCACAACTGGATATTAAAACAAGTATACAGCTCTTCTTAAGAACCCCTCAAATAATACAGAATCATCAGTCAATGCCTACAACCCAGTCGAGGAAACAAGAGCAACCCCAGTTGCAAATGTATTTAACGTTAGCAGATACAGAATTCATTCAAATCGTTCCTGACGTTCGGGAAAGATTCTACAGCACAAACCACAAGTAGTAAAAAGCAATTCTAAGCTTTTACAACCCTTCTCGACCACTGTAGCCTTCCAACAGCTGCCGTCCCTCTTAGGCCGAGCAAATAAATTAACAAGCAGTGAATGATGACCGTCAGTACAACCAACACGCAGTAAAATAATACAGTTTGTTTGCCCAGAAGTTCCCTCACTGGTCATAACACGGGGGACTGGACCAGCGCCATAAAGATAGGGTTAGGAGAGCAGACAGCAGAAAACCTTTGCGCTGTACTTGGACTAATTACAACAGCAATTAATCTACGCATGCGCAATCAGCTCGCAAAAAACCACTCTGGATGTAACGACAGACAGAGTCTGGGTTGGTGTTTCACGTGGCCATCCACTCAAAAGATGCGGTTCCAATTAAATCCGGAACAGACCACGCACATCGTCGGGCAGATCTACGAAGCTTCACCAGCAGCTGACGTTTTACAGCGTTTCCCATTAGTTCGCAATTAAAAACACTAAGACGGCGGTTCACCAGAGGGTTAAAACGATCTGTACAAATAAACGCCGGGGACGTTTATAAGTTTTGCGGTACATAAGTTTAAAGGTTTTGCGGTTCATACACACCTACATACATACAAGTACATAAGTGCATACATGAAAATTCATTAAATCCATCCATACATACATGCATACATACAACGTATGTATGCACGTGTGTCATAAGCTGGTTCCCACATAAGCTGGTTCCCGAGAATTAGCTTTCGTGTTTTACACACATACATACAAACATACATACATACACACATACACACATACATACAAACATACATACATACATATACATACATATACATACATATACATACAAACATATACATACAAACATATCCATACATACATACATGCAAACACATACACACATACATGCATTACATACATATACATACATACATATACATATATAGATCCATACATACACACATACTCATTATACAATTACATACATATACACACATACATACATACATATTCATACATACATACATTACATACATACATATACATACATACATACAAATTCATACATACATACATATGCATACATAAATACACATACATACATACATACATACATACATACACACATACATACACACACATACATACACACACACATTGCATATTATCCCTCCCAATATTGCAACTGCGCTGACTCATCCCTAAACAACTGCCATCGGTAGACAGAACTGCTTACCAAACACGATGTCGTAATAACCAGAACAGCAGTCATCCGTGTGAGCCGGATTCGCAGACAGCATCCAACTATTCTCCCACCGATTCGCCTGACGATAAATCGTTCCGTTCCAGAGCATGTTCCGGTTGAACAGCTTCATCAGCAGACCGTGACGATGTCGCCGCGACAGCTGCGAGCACGACATTCTCGCCAGCCGAACGAGACCTTCTCCACGAACGCCGCTGCTTCAAGGGTCGTTTCTCATTCGGCTTCACCCGACTGACCGCGCAATGCACTGTCGGTCACAGAGCGCGAAAGCAGCACAAGAGTAGTTGCATCATCATCCCACTGATGCCATTCGGCTGCGTGTGTATTGGCTTTTCCCAACCGTGTAATCGTAACCGTAAACTCGAGATTTCTACAGCGCCCAACGAAAGTTAAGTCGCGGCAACCAGCGTAATGCGCGGTCGGTCACGATAGCTGAATCCAGCATATTAGTATCTTGCCGTTGATACAGTTCGTCGCAAAGTTTCACTTAACCCTCACCGATGCCACATCGCAAGGGACTAGGAAATCACGGAGGCGCAGCATATCAGAACCGCGCTGCAATCGCAAAATTCGTGTCGTAAACTTGCTCCTAATGGCCGGCAGGACGGACGGACGGCACCGGCAGCCGCTGAGCCGAGCGCATAAACACGGAGCGCGCCGACGTATAGGAAGACTGCGACATCGATCAAGCCTTTGACACTGAACGGCGCTCTTCGCAAACGCCAATGATACACAGAGTTGCAAAGTTTCTGATGCGCCCGTCCTCCACGGCTGATTAAAATTTCTACTGGCGCCGCGCAGATCGCAGTGCAAAGTCGTGCCCGCAAATTAATTACCTATCAATAGAGGCGCAATGAAAATGGCTTGATATGAATCTTTTTATTTTGTTTTAAAATTTAATGAGCATTACCGATGCTACTCTAGCTGCAAGCCACAGTTCCTCCCCTTCAAAGTTTCTCAGCGTTTCGTGTTTCTGGCCGGAAATACCCCGGCCGGAGTTCAAAGCATTGCCCACAAATAAATCACCTCAGGCTTGATTGAGGCAGCCAAGAAATGACATGATATTATTTTGTGCTCAACTGAGAATGTGAACATGGCAGTTGTATTCTCTAGCTGTAAATCACAGTTCCTCCCGTTAATGAATTCTTAAACCATGCTCCATCGCTTACCAGCACGGATGGAGTACTTCAATTGTACTTGGAAATTGTACTCAGGTAGTATGCAAGTAAACTTTCAAGTATTTGTACTTGCAAGCGCTTATTTGCATAATAAAAAAGAACTGTACTGTAGGTAGTTTTAATAGTAATGTATTTTTTGTTTTCTTTGGACCAGTGACCAGAATCCTAAGAACTTCATAATTTTATTGAAATGGCCCTATACAAATAATCAGGCACAACTACGAATATAAATTTCCATGTAAAGAAATTATTCTAAATAGCAGTTGTTCCTGAGAAAAGAATCGGGATATGCTTAAGTTATATTAAGTTGTACTTGTCAATGCCACAAAGTAAGTGTGCTCATATTTGGTAAGCACATACTCTCACTCTGAATACTTAAAAGTGGTAATTCAAGTGTCATGCATAAGTTTAAACTGAATTCAAGAATACTAGACGGAAGCAGAAACTGCTAAAAGCGCAACGCAACTGGTCTACATGTTGGCCTTGAAAACTTGAGCTGATTTTATGGCAGTAATTTAGTCACTTTAGTACAATACAACGCGATTTAATCAGACACTTACACAGAGCTACTATAACGACACTCCTCAGCGTCATTCTCAACCCATCTACACAAAACATTATAGCATTATAATTTGCCAAGACTTAAAAAAACTCGCAGGAATTTATAAAAGTCAGTCACCTTTAAGAAAGTCGTCTGACCTTTTGTAAATCAGGCGCCATATGCGGAACCATTTCAGAGGTCATATAACCGAGCAGCCAAATTTAGTTCAACTCAACTGATGGTCCTAACTCCGTGCTTGAGCCGCTGCTATTTGAAATTCCTTCAGCGCATCTGATTAAGGATCCTCATCAGAGATAATTCGGTAGGTTCCGAAAAGGAATTGAACAACATTAAAGATTGCTACAAATGTCTAGTCGTGTGATTCTATTTCCAGGCATGCCTCTATCATCTTCGTCTTCATTAGACACTCGACAACGGCCAGCTAGTCTAATCTGATTCTGTCCATTGTTTCCAAACATGTCCTGCACACAGAATCTGGTCGGACTGCACACAGCACCTTCACAGTCGAATGTGCAAGACTCTTAAATTCCGTGCAGTGATTTCGAATTTTTTAGATTTTGTTTCATCTTCACTGCGCGATCTTCAGCATTTAAATCCCAGCGTCCCAAAAGAAGCCGTAGCCACAGAAATCTTGAGAAATCTTGTTGGTAAATTTAATCTTTAATCATATAAGTAAAGTTTAATTCTTTCCTATTAATAACTAAAAATAAAGTTCTCCCTGGTTCGACCTTGTCATCTTCTATCTACAGAGAGACTAAACATATAATTAAGTGTTCATTTGCGCCCTCTAGCGAACAGACCAAAAGGTTCTTTACCGTTACTGCCATCTGTTGAATAACTGTAATAGTCGTTACAACGTCTAACAGCTGTAAAACAGAATAATGCCCAAGGCATCAAATGGATTGTATCCTACGTTATATTGACGTGCATGCTGAAATCCTGGTTGAGTCCTATAGAAACTCAGCCTACGGGGAAGCGTGACTTGGAGAAGCTAAGTCTTAAGACAAGACCCAAGGGCCAAGACTGACTCTGCAGACCGAACATGTTTCACAACACAGTTCCAGAGTCTAGGGACAGCTACAGAAAGTGCAAAGCTGCCAAGAGCTGCCTTGTGCTCAGCAGTCTCAGCTTGGTTAACACAGAATAATCATACTCAGAATAGTATTGAATGTATTTAACTCTCAGACGCAGTGTCTGGGTTCAGCAAACACTAACTGAACCTGAATATTTACCTGACACTAGACAGTTTATGTTTGCAATCCTAGTGCATATTATTGTTGTAAAACTGTTTTGCTTTGCTGCTGATGCTGACAAGTAAATAAACGGCTATTGCAATTCAATTCACTTAAGGACATCAGTGAAACACAGTCACTGTGTCCTACAGACAGACATGTGTACAGAAAAATATTTAACATCAGAACCTGTTTCTGAAATAAATGGGAATCTATTAAAGACATTCGATACTATTCTAGCCGTATGCATCTCATTCATACACTTCGTCTGCATAAATTAAATTTTCTGGTCAAAGTCTGGGGTGTCAGCAAGAGGAAAATGGCATAAATGTGGTGATAATCAAATGATTACTCTATCTCATCCTACCTAAAATAATCCAACCAACCAGAACATCATAAATTCCCAAAGACGATAGCAGTACCCCACCTCATCACTACTTCTTTGCCACCCAACAAAAGCTTGGTCAGCTACTTTTTTCTCCAGCACTCAATCAAATATTAAACAGAAATTCACATACAATCTCTTGCCGACAAGGTCTTTTGAAGTTGCGCCGATGTTAACTGACCTACGATATTATTCAGGCATCCGACATCCTTGGCGCCTCGAGCTTCCATTAACATATTCGACCCGTCTCATGGCACCCTGCTTCGCAAGATAACTCAGCCCGTTACAGGGTAACTAACACGCTTAATTTCCCCCAACATGGGAACCCACCATACAACGACGGGCGTTCATCAATTTCTTGTATGGCGTCACAGCATACCGGCTTTGCACAAAACTATTCAATACCGTGTGAATGATGAATAGTGTCTGCGAAAGGCAAGAAGAATAGCAAGCGGGTGGCTACACAGTATATAAAACCGCGGCTAGAAGCCGATGGTTGCGACTAAAGCTGCACAGGAACTGAGGAGAAAATGCTTTGTTGTGAATTATGAAAGGCTTTTTGTTATTTAGTACAATAAGCACGAAATTCATTTGGAATATTAGACAGATAAAAAAATTTATAGCAAAAACTCCGTATTGTTGACTATTTTATCAATACCTTTGATGGTGCAGTGAGAATCAAAGATGTGTTAAACATGTTTCTGTTTAAATTGAGTCTGTTTATTCAATTTTATGCCATTGTAAGGTAAGGTACTCATTTGTTACATATTGCGCTTAACAACGGCCCTTAGAGGCTTGAACCCTTGGTTAGTTAAGATTTTTGGCTGAAGTGCTCAAACAACAAGACCAGACCAATAAGAACACTGATCCTTATGGTGTATAGCACTTGAGGAAATGAGTTGTCAACTTAGCATGATTCACTACGATTCAAACCCTGAACACAGAAGTGAAAGACTGAGGTGCTACCAATCTGGTGCCACTAGATGGTCAAAAGCAGACTGGTCCAAAACAATTGTAGTTCCTAACAACTATAAACCAGAAACCATAACACTGTCTGCAAATGAATCGATCACTTGCTCGTGTTAGCAAAGATGCCAGAAGACTTGGACCATACAGAAACGACTGTGGAAGTGCATGTAAAAACTTCAAATACGATATTTTTTTTCACTATTCATCTAGACTTTAAGCAATCTCAGATTTTGTATTAAATGAGACTGAAAAATTCTGGATTTTGAACCACAGATGGCTCAGAATCGGGGCTAAAAGCGGCTCAGGTCTGTGTTTAAATAATGCTTAGATCTGAAGTTAAGTAACCTCAGATCTGGAGTCAAAGCAAGCTTCGAAGTTGACAGTAAAGCAGTACCGAGAAATGACGAAACCCCAACTGCAACGTTATGTGATGAAGATATTCCATATAAGCGCCGATATGCATCATATATGGAGCCCATAGGTAGAATTTTATCATATTCTCACCATATCTTCAGCATATGACGTGCAACTTATAATTTTCTGTAGAATTCAATGTTAAATATGTTTAAGTTATGAAAGAGTGGATTTTAAAAAATACAAACATGTTTAAAAATATGAGAAGAAAGCTATTCTACTAAGTCATTAGCAAGTGTTTTGAAATTTAAAAAAAAATTGGTATCAGACAAGATGTAACATCAGCCTCCAGCATCAGTTTACAATCACCAGAAGACTCATCACAAAAAAGTCGCCGTTCTGTCAGCCTCCTTCTCTCGCGAAGCCAGCAACTAATCACGAGCGAAGCTTTTAAGTAAAACATCTTCCAGAAACTTCCGTCTTCATTATTCTGAAATTACTTGAGTGTTGCCTCCGATCGTCGCTAACAAAGCTTTACCGCCACATCTCTGAGAAAGACCAGACAGCAAGAACTGTTTCTCGCCCGCGCAAATATCCGGAAGGATAATGCATAGGATCTGTTACCGAGGAAATGAAATTTTACACGTTGCCACGGGCCCGTTTAAGCTGTAGGGTGATAAGGATTTGCCTTATGTATTGCTGTGTTGAGCAGCTGGTTTCTGAAAGCCAGGATGAAAAATCAGCAAAGCTAATCTTGCAGCAGAGCAGGCCAGTCAACGCAGCCAAAGAAAAAGTAAAACCGCTGATAATAAATAATAGGTGCTTGAAGGTTTTCTTAAATGGGATTACTTTTGAATCCCATATACAGCTTCTTTGTAACTGTCACTAGTAGAATGGTCATTAATAATCAGTAGTAATTTGACTTAACAGTCAAAAATGTAAATCGAATGTGATTATGAAATCAATCCTGTACAAATATAACAAAAAGTCACTTTTTCAGATTCCTATGGTAAGGTGATAACTTGTACACTCTCAAAACCCAGACAGCAAATGTTCATTAGGCCCATATACCTGAAACATGACATAGAACAACTGGAACAATCACAGATGAGAGCCACTTAAGTAATTGGAGTTACAAGGACCTGAGCTACGAAGAAAGGTTGAAAATGTGTGGACTAATAACGCTGAAGAGAAGAGAAGGAGGAGCACAGGAGACCTAGCTGACGCTTATAAGATCATCAGTGGAAAGAAGGCAGTGCAGTGGCGGAGGTTCTTTCAATTAGCATCAAACAAGGCGATTTGAGGCCACAGATATAAATTTTTATGAAACCGAAAGGACCATTAGGGCAGAAATTCTTTAGCGCTAGAGTTGTAAACTTTTTCAATAGTTTGGCTGATAGTACTGTCTCAGCTGACACTATCACAGCTTTTAAGAAGCTATGGAGGATGAGCTATTCAGCTTTCCAGGTTAACATGCAGCGGTTCTAACACATGTTGCATGTCTTCTAAACAATTTAAACCCTAGTTATGTTATGTTAGAGCCCAAACATTTCTAAAAAGCCAAAAAGTGCCAAGTATTGTAACATGACAACTTGTAAGGCAATGAAACTCCTCAAAAGTCACCACAGAAATGCTTCTCAGTGCAGTAAAGTCCGATTTCAAGTCTCAGTTGCTCAGCTAAATGTCTAGGTGCATAAATATATTGTTAAAGTTTGCAATTTAGTTTGTCACATTTCCCATTGTTTATCAGCTTCTTTGTGGGCATACAACTGTTTCATCAGATTCATCTTCATTTGGTCAATTCCAGGCCGGACAGCAAGTTGTAAACAACTGTCCACGTTGCAGATTGTCCGGACAACCTAACCGATTTGGATCACCGAAACATAATGCAAATCCTGCGCAATATCGTTTTGTCACATCAATTATTCTCTCACCACACTGTCTCCAAAAGCAGCGGACATTATAAAGTCCATATGACAATATTTCCATATGGGCTTCATATGTCCTACATACGGGCCCAGTTGATTCCATATGTAGGACATACAAAGCCCATATGGGAATACTACAGTATGGGCTCCATGTGTCCTACGTACGAAGTTAGGGTATGACAGCCTAATGGTAAACATGTATCATTCCTATTATCTTTCATGGCATTTTCGTTGATAACTGACTTATGAACCTCGGTGGCTGATATTCCCGTGAAATTTGCCAAATGTAACACGTGTCTCTTTGTTGTTGGACCACGTAACACGTACCAAAGAACTGTCGGGTATTTTCGGATTGTTTTTCAAGCGCTCTTGTTGTCGACTGACGCGATGTACAGTATAATAGGCACATCTGAGTGTCGATAAAACGGCGCTATATAAGTTTCCTGATCAAGCGTTCAGCTGACGCAATAGGCTTCACAGCACAGACCCAGTTGCGAAAGGATACTTCCAAGCCACTCCTCTACCAAGTGCCACCCATATCATTCAGGAGTGTACCTACCCCATCGCTGTATCTTCCAACCACACGGTAAACAACCACGAAAGGGCTTGTGCATGGGAACATCACCAGCACCAGCAAATATAGCAGGAAGCGATTTCATTCTGTCATCTGTTTACCTGCCCGTCTAGACTGGCCTCCGCCTTCCAGTCCATGTCAAGGCTGGTACCAGCTCTTCACGACGTCTGGATTATGGCACAAACTCTCATTTGATCACTGGGAAAGATTTATTCAAAGCCATCAGTCTGTATCCTGCGAATCGACGCTCGAAGCCAGAGGAACAGACCTTGGAGTTTTTTAGGCTGCATAAACTCAATTTCTTCTGGGTGTTATGCAAAAATCAATAGTTTCGCTTTCTTTTCTTAAACACACAAAATACGTGAGTGAGCTGCTGATCTGAAACTCAGAGATTGTTGCAAACTTCGAATACATACTGGCTACTAATGGGACGTGCACCCTCCCTATTGCAAAACGAGCGCTCCTCAAGAATGTTTGCCCTGTACAGAACAGAGGCGTGAGGGATTTCCCGACGCTGCGCCTTCTACCATCTCCGAAGGAGTGCCGGAGAGTGAGGTAACCGTGTTCCGCGGACTTCGTCGGCTGATGTCATTTCTCATCCGCAACGCAACCAAACTTTGAATGAATGAATGAATGAGTGAATGAATGAATGAATTATTGAATGAACGAGTGAATGAATGAATGAATTATTGAATGAACGAGTGAATGAATGAATGAATTATTGAATGAACGAGTGAATGAATGAATGAATTATTGAATGAACGAGTGAATGAATGAATGAATTATTGAATGAACGAGTGAATGAATGAATGAATTATTGAATGAACGAGTGAATGAATGAATGAATCAATGAATGAACGTGCCAACACGCAGTGAACAGAAGTGAGAAGTGCTTACCATCATCTGGGGACTGGTCGAGTACAGCGGCGATCGTGTAGTAGTCGGAAAGATTCAAGTCTGAGACTCGAGGCGACGATGGCGAACCAAGTTCCGAAGCCATGGCCGATGCAGCAGCAACTTCAAGTCAAGATTTCCGATCCTGGAACAAACCACCAAAGCATCTAAGTCTCTGACCATTAAAGAAGGTATACGCTCAACGATCATTTACCACATCAACATCCAATCAACCATCTTCCAGTTTCTTTCAACCTACATACAACCCACTGGGCGTCTGTGAGGTTCTGAAAAGGTGCACTGTATAAAGTTTTGCATACTTAAATACATACAGATATACATACATACATACATACATTCGTGGATGCACCTATGGTTACCCGTACATACAAATGGGTACATACATGCATACATACACACATACATACAGGCATCCATACATGCATACATACATCGTGAAGTTCCTTTATCTCTTCTTCCCTCTCTGTTGTTCCCACAAACAGATTGAACTGATTTGAATTCAGATTGAACTGAATTGCATTCACTTTATTGACAACCAACAGTTTAGGAATTAGTACTAACCATCAGGTTTAGATGAATCGGTGTCTATATGCTGATACTTATGCGTGTAACAATACTAACAATACTATTACTATTATTAATAATGATAATGATGAAAATTAAATAATGACGACGATGATGATGATAATAATAATAATAATAATAATAATAATAATAATAATAATAATAAATAGGTTGAGACTAAGTTTCAATATTGTGTACACATGAGGCCACGATTTGGTTTCGTTTGTTTCACAAGATTGTGATCCCAGTGTATTCGAATATTTCGTCACTCAGAAGATGGCGCTGAAGTGCTGCAATGTACGCTACTGGTACATTCGCTAGATGGCAGCATCTGCCTAGGTTTAAATAACCCAAATATTCGCCAGATGGCACTTCATTGTGATGGCCAGTCTGTCATTCAACAAGCAAGATTGGTATAACGTTGACTCAGGTTTCTTAATCATTATTCATAATCAATCAGGTTCAATAAAATCAAAAAATGAAATCCAGCAAACAAAAGAAATAAGGATTCAGCTAAGGTGGAAAGTTTGTATTGAAGACAAGCATTTTAAACAAGCGAAAAATTTCGAATGAGCTCATGTCAAATTCTGAAATGATATAAGAGCACACGGCAACAGTCTTGCTTTGGCAAAACGGGATTAAATGACCACCGAAGGCTGAACGATCAAGGTTGAAGATATATTGTTGTTACGAAACAATACAGTTTTCGACAAGAAACGATTTCACTATAGGTCCACTGGTCTGGTCAGTTACATTGGTCAACGCGTACGTCAAAGGCGCCTCTGTGCGTGAAGATGCCGGTTCGAATCCCGGTCGTGGCTTATTTCAAGGATTTGAATCTCGGGCTAGCATGGTCCGTGCACGGGGACCTTAAACTGCGTGGCGCCGATTCAAACGGGCAGCGGTGGTGAAAGATCTCACCCTAAACATTCAGTGAAAACTGAGCAGAATCGAGGCCATACGGTCGCTATTGAAAAACGTTTACATGTACTGGTGTAGTCAGATACAGTCAACGCGAACATCACGGACCTTGAATTGCCCATAACTTTCCACTTCATGTAACCCTCTGGAAAGCAGAAAGTAATTACGTGTCTACATGATTACAACCCGGTCCAGTTATTGCCACTTCTTTCCTTCATTTCTATATTATGGCAAGGCAATTGGCTTTTGAGACAAGTGTCTCATTAAACCTGAAGTGGAACAATAAAATGGACGGAACAAGGGAAATGGTCCAGTTTAGTTAGCTACACCTAAAGGTCAACTAAGCATTGAGAACAACTAATATAGTTTAGTTAGCTACACCTAAAGGTCAACGAAGCATTGAGAACAATTCATAACAGTTTAGTTAGCCACACCTAAAGGTCAACGAAGCATAGAGAACAATTAACATAAGAGTTTAGTTAGACCCTTTCCCCACTTGACCTCATATCAAGAGGATTCCCCTCTGCCACTCCTCTATCCAGTGACTGTTGCTTGCGCAGGGATTGCAAATGACGGCGATTTCTCAATTTGCAATAACTCCACATGAACAGAATTTCCGCAGAAGGGAACCGCAAAGATGATTGGACGCCTTGAACAAAATTCATCATTCTCTTATTTGTCGCCTTGCTTTGGAGATCCGGAATCGACAACGCGGGTGGTATTGATTAATCAATTGCAAAGCAATTATCTTGTCAGTGATTGTCACGGACGACCACAGAGCATTTTTCCGTCTGCTTCCGTCAGCGAAGATGTTCCTTGAACATGATGCGTCATGGTCGGATGTCAGATCGATCATCGCAACATAATTCTGATTTGCTCGGAGGATATTCTCCCATTCTTATTTATATCGGCACTAAAACGGTCCTCAGATTAGATTGGAGCAGATTTTACCCAACAGATGTGGCCTTTGGCGGGTAAAACTCGAAGTACGAAGAGCCTTTCAAAGGATTTTAAACACCACTATAATATATATGTTCAAACACCACATACACACACACACGCACGCACGCACACACGCAAACACACACACACTCAAACGCACATACACATCATCATCATCATCATCATCATCATCATCATCATCATTAGACACAAGGACAGCTTTTATGAGCTTTCAGCTAGCTCTTTAGAAATTTTCAGTTTACGATTACGATTACTCCGTAAGCCCTTGAAAACCATTCAGTTCCACTGTACTTTTGTGATTGGTCTCTCTTGAAGAGGGGCTATATAAATCTGTGATTACAGTTACAATTAAAGTCGTGTAATGTATGTTGAACCGTCTGCACCGTATATGCATGTCTCAAGAAAAGCAATGTTGTGCCACGTCAAGAACCAAGTCCGGCTGCCAGAAGACCAGAGAGAGAAGGAGAGAGGAGCTGTTAGGGTGGGTTGTGTTTAAGCTGAGAAATGGGAAGGCAGCGAATTCGATGGATCAGGGTGGGATTTCTTGAAAATGTGAGCTTAGATTTGTATGAGAAGAGATCAGAACACATAGAAGACGCAATTTATAGTCACAAAATCCCTCAAAGGCGAGTCAGATAAACAAGCTACCGTCGGTTCAATGATAGTATATTCCCTGCAGGGCAAGGCTGTTCCGGAAAATTCCCAAAAGAGACAGACAGTGCAGCATGATTGAACGACATCTCGATCGAAAGCAGCTCGTCCTTTTCCGAAACCGTATCAAACCAGTCACTGACGAAGGAAAAATACTAGTCGAGTTGTTTCCAAGCCTGGAAGCATACTATAAGTACACAGCAAGCATACTCCAAGTATATTCCAAGCAGCCTTCAAAAACACTATCCTCTCATTCCTTAGCTGCCCGGGAGTATACACAGCATACACAGATAGAGTCCAGGATAAAGGTTCTGTCGATAACAGCATTTTATCTATTCATGTGCACACGTTTTGCATGGCGACCACATAGCTTTGTAGTGTGTGTTAGTTTGTTTATTTGTTTGGGTGTGTAAATATGCAGATATACACGTACATAAATACATGTAAACATATATCTATAGAGAGATAGACAGACAGACAGACAGACAGACAGACAGACAGACAGACAGAGCTGCTAATTGTTCACTGAAAATTTCAGGCGAGGTCCTTCGTAATCGTAAACTCGAGAATTCTACACCGCCCAGCGACATCTAAAATTGCAATTATAAGGAGAGAATCGTAATCGTGAACTTGAGATTTCTATAGAAAGCCAATTCGCTGGAATTATTCACAGGTGCTCGGTCAAAACAAAATCGATAGGCAGGTAGAGTCAGATTCGGTTCCAAGTCAAGATCCAAGGGTCATGCAGACAGCTACGGTGGATGGCGTTGGATGGATCCACAAAGTTCCAGAGAACGGACATCGCAGGATAAGCAATTTGCAAAAGATACGATATGAAGGGTGATTGAAATGAAGCAAACTCAATGCAAAAACTTCAAAAAATTCAATGCAACTAATTCCAATGACAGCATTGTCTGGCTAGATGCATCCTAAGCTACCAATTTTCAACGGGCCGTTTTCGACTGATCAACTGTGCAAATTTACTAACTGCTGTGCGGCAGACATCATCGGACACCCTAGAGAGCAGACGAAGAAAAAGACTTGGCTACGTCGACGACGACCCAAGGAAAAACCCAGAAGCCACGGGAAACAAACACATATAGATGCCATTAGCACACATTATCGCTTTGCCAGTCCTTGTAATGGTCCCTAGATCACACTTAATCAGGCCGCCCTTACCACCAACGCCTTCACCCATCCATCTGTCAAGGAAACGAGCCTCACATCCAATATCGTAAAAAACTAATGCGAATACTGCTGTAAAACAGACCAACGAGGCTCCCTGCCGTCCGTGCAGAAAACTAATGCTTAATTCGTGTTTGCATACGGACATCACCCTTCGTATCATATCTTCACGAATTGCCTATCCTGCGAAGCCCGTTCTCTGGAACTTTGTGGATATATCCAACACCATCCACCGTAGCCGTCTGCATGACCCTTGGATCTTGACCTGGAACTGAATCTGACTCTACCAGCCTATCGATTTTGTTTTGACTGAGCGCCTGTGAATAATTCCAGCGATTTGGCTTTCTATAGAAATCTCGAGTTCACGATTACGATTCTCTCCTCAGAATTGCAGTTTTAGATGTCGCTTTGTTTAGAAGTGACTGTCGATTTATGCTTTACTATAACAGTATTAAAGGAATTTCCGTCTCAGGCAGAAGATTGAATCTGTTTATTCAACAGATATGCCAACCAAACAGCCATTATTAATGTCAACAACCTAACAAGCCAACTGCATAACAAGCCAACGATCGGCCAACCAATGTGTAATCTATTTAACCTTAATCTAATCTGTTAACCTCATTTAACCTTAATCTTAACCTGTTTCCATCTTTTTCTTAACTTGTAAGAACGTTTTCCATCCTGTTTCCATCTTCTCTTTCACTTCCAAGTACATTTTCCATACTACTTCCATCTTTTTCCTTCGCTTCCAAGTACATTTTCCATCCTATTTCCATCTTTTCCTTCACTCCAAGTACATTTCCCATACTATTTCCATCTTTTCCTTCACTCCAAGTACATTTCCCATACTATTTCCATCTTTTCTTTCACTTCCAAACTTTATTTTTGCAGTGCAGTTTCACTATAAAACTACTCTGCAAGCGGCCAGACATGCATATTCGAGCTCAACCGTAAACGTGCGATTTTGGAAAGCTTGGACTCCCCCATTGGAAACCAAATCATTGAGGTCCCTCTCCCCATTGCAGAATTATCCCTTCCTGGAAAAATCTAAATACTTCGCAGGAAGCCAGTGTAATGATTGCATAAATCAAACACATATAGATGTCATACACCCACGCATGCAATCACGCACCCACTCATAGCCGGTCACGGACCACGTACAACAAACAAGTCCTCAAAGCAGGACAAGTGCATCTGACATTTTATGTATACATATATATTTTTTATCCATAATATGTTTGTTTTTCCACACTGTAAGTGTAATGTATGTAAAACGTAAGGCAATCGTAATCTCAAGAATTTATGAAGCGCCATGCTTAAAAGCAAAGTGCAGGGCACCAACTTATTCACGAGCGCTGCGTCAAGTCTGATGGGTCGTCCAGAGATACCCCATGAAGAACAAGATCAGATACCGTGAAATCAGACAGGGAAGGAGAAAGAGGAGCTGTTAGGGTGAGTTTTGATTAGATTGAGAGATACGAGAAGGCGGCGGATTGGATCGGTCAGGGTAAGATTTCTTGAAAAGGTAGGGCTTTAGTTTTGAACTGAAAAACCTACGGGGTGGTAGACTTCAGGCGGATGATGGTAGGTGAACAACAGGATTGGTGGAGGAACCGAGTATATGCGGTTAAGTTAGGCTTTGTTGAAATTCAGAGAAATGGGAAGAGGCAGATTGGATGGATCAGGAAAAGATTTCCTGAAGCGCTGGTACTGATTAACACAACACAAACTAGCATAACATAGATCACTGTTGAGAGGTTGTGAAAGGGTGAAAAGTTCAGAAACCAGAGCAAGCAATCTATGCCGGTGATTGTCCTTGACTGGAACCCGGAGGCGCAACATAAAGACCAACACTGACAGAATGTGTCAAGCATTCTTTTCCCTACTTCCCTACTCAGAATAAATACTGAAACAAAGTTGGCAACCTTGAATTAGTAAGAAATTATCTGAATACATGTTACATCACATAACATAACACACATAAAATCAGTTATAAATGATAGGAAAGAGACTTCAACTGCATGATCTGCACTGTAGTAAATGTGGCAGTGTGAGTGTTGTGTATGCATAACATAACTATAACATAACATAGCATGACAAACATAGCAAACATAACATAATAACACAACATAAAATCATATGAAATAACAACACATAACATAACAACACATAACATAACAACACATAACATAACAACACATAACATAACAACACATAACAACACATAACATAACAACACATAACATAACAACACATAACATAACAACACATAACAACTCATAACATAACAACTCATAACATAACAACACATAACATAACAACACATAACATAACAACACATAACATAACAACACATAACAACACATAACATAACACATAACATAACAACACATAACATAACAACACATAACATAACAACACATAACATAACAACTCATAACATAACAACTCATAACATAACAACTCATAACATAACAACTCATAACATAACAACTCATAACATAACACATACCATAACAACACATAACATAACAACTCATAACATAACAACTCATAACATAACAACTCATAACATAACAACTCATAACATAACAACTCATAACATAACAACACATAACATAACAACACATAACATAACAACTCATAACATAACAACTCATAACATAACAACTCATAACATAACAACTCATAACATAACAACTCATAACATAACACATACCATAACAACACATACCATAACAACGCATAACATAACAACATCTACGCATAACATAACAACATCTACGCATAACTTAACATAACAGTCTTAGGTTTTTAATGGTTCAGAAGATTTCAACTGCGCTGGAGTAAATATGGATTTCGGAATGGGCCACAAAAGTGGTGGACGGGGTGGCGAACATCGAGACAGAAACCGAACCCCAAATCAATCGGTCGGAGATAACACGGCGACGGCCAATCCTCATTTCTTTATAGCCCGCCAAGGGGACGACCAACGCCCATCCAAATCCACCGTCCTACCGTCGGCTTCTACCCGAGACGAGTCGATATGGGCCGGGACAATTTATGCCGGCGGCCGGTATGACCACGAAGGGAGGGCGGAAGAAGAACGACGCGGTAGGGAGGGCGAAGGAGGAAGGTGCCCGGCCGACCGTGCGACAAGACCATTTGACAAGAGACATCGGTAGCGGTAGCAGTAACCAGCTGCAGCAGCCCAGTCACGCCATTACTGCTGCTGATACAGAGGATAATGTTGTCAGTGGCGGAACCCGGAGTTTCCAACGGAGGATGAAGCCCTGTAGCCCATGCCACTCCCTCCTCTGGAATAAACTCCCGCCAGAATTACGGCAATTACCTGACCCCCTCCTACAAACTCACCAACAATGCACTGCTTGCAATCTCTGCGCAGGTCTTTCACTCAAAACATTCCTCTTCCATAAGTCTTAACCTGATTCATCCTCTTCCCCTTCTCTCTCGCTGCTCCAGCTCAGAACACCATCCACCGTGTAGTCATCTGTCAACCTGCCTGAGCCTCCGATCTTGACCTGGAGCTGAAGCCGACATCATCTGCCTATCGATTTGTTTTGACTGAACGCCTGTGCATAAGCTGGTTCCCGCGACTTAGCTTTCTTGGGGCGCTGTAGAAATCACAAGAACACGATTAGAAGTAAGAATGATTGTCCTAAACTTCCCTGAGATTATTTTCCTGGGGGTTCAGAAAACAGAACAAATTTAGTCTTTTTCAAATTGTCAGCCATAAGGATTTTGAATGCGTTTTTCTTCCACAGATTTCTTAAGTACTTCTTTGTCTCTCATGCTTTCTAAGTTTTCAAGAGTTTTTCAAGACGTTTATTGTTTTCCAAGACGCTTCACGACTCTGTTTTATGTCCACGGATTTTTATGACTGTTTTGTTTCCCAGGATTTTTCATAAGTTGGTGGCAATTAGTGTCCAAAGTAATTTCGGTAACCAGTTTCATCGACATTTTCACTTCAGAAGTTAACAAGCATCCCTTGCTCAGCTGTTATCAGTTCGAGGCCAACTCAGTGGCATCACCATCAAAATCAAATTCCGAGAAGTATGGCCTCTGAATCTGCCCTCATACGTCGCGACGACCTAATAAAATAAAATCTAAATCTTCTATAGACTCGTTATCAAGATGCCCAAAGCATCAGTCGATGGTCGCTTCAATCGCAGTCAAAAATCATAAACCGTTGGAGAACCCGGGCCGAATTCCGATAGGTCAGAGAAACCAGAAGCCAGGCTACCTTGGGTAAACAAGTTGGAAGAGATGTGTTCTTATATAAAATCCTGGAAATGGCATTGCTGCTCATACACAAGCTGGCGCACAGAGGCTCCAAAGAAACTCGCGAACCGACCAGACACCTCCATAGAAAATTGCCACGCTCCACAGAATTTAATTATCGCCATTATGATGAATGATAAGCAGCATCTGTCTCGAATAAGCCATATCTCTCCACAAAATCCCAACTCGGATATATGTATATGCATGGATATAGCGCCTTTGTTGTTCATCACAAAAGCGCCACCCATGCTTGACTAAGTGGTGCTAAAATTCATTAAGAACGACAGGTAAATTGCCAACTCAAATGAGGAATACCTGTTTGCAAAAATCCAACTCGGATAGTAATTATAACCTGTAGCGAATTATCTGTTCTAATCTGACGGTTTCGTACTGAACAAGACATCAATTGATGCAGGCAAGTAAGTAAATATGTATGTTTTACGTATTGAAGAATTAATGTAGCGCCTCTTAGGGACTTCCCAAATGCATCGTGTCATAAATGCGCCATAGTATGACTTGGGTTTCTGAAGCTCTGGCCTGTGACATGTCTGCAAAAACTGATTCTCCACTATATTCTTGTCACGTCTTCAACCCTCCTCGAGCCGAGGTTTGGTTGCACCACGGACAATTTTGTGAAATCCGCTTCTGTCCCTTGTCTCCTGTAATAACTGGTCGAACGATAATTCAGTCTACGACTTGAAGTTATCCATCTATGTCATCTTGGGCCTTCCCCGAGCTCAGGATCCAGGAATTCTGCCTTCGTTTATCTCTAAGCAGTCTCCACTCATTCGTAGCACATGCCCGAAGTATGAAAGCTTCCACCTTTTAATTAACCCGAGCGGACTCTTCTTTACTCCTGCCGTCTATATGACCCACTCAATATATAAAATTCAAGGAAATCAGCAAACAGCTTTCTGCCACAGAGAAGTCTGTTGGCAAAGAATTACTGGCTGCAGAGCAACTGACTTTAGCGGCATCAACCTAAAAGCCTTTCCGTGTCTCAAGTCTCGAGCGCAACGCAAGGCATCAATCACTTCACGTGAGACTGCGCAAAAAAGACCTCGAGAAATCGAGGATGATGACGACGACGACGAGTTTTCTGCCCGTATCAAGGTCTCAAAAGTATTTCTCCTATGAAATATTATTAAAGGAAGTAAATAAGTAAGTAAGTAAGCAATGCATGTGCTATATTTGTCTGATTGTCTTTCTCTGGTCATACCTTTGGGTAGAACTGTTCTGGGTAAACGGGCTTTTTCGGTTGCTGGACCTAAATTTTGCTAATTTTAACTTGCAATTAAACATTTTTGAAATGCTGCTGGTTCTCATTCGTGTCTTTGTTCCGGGAAATTATAATACTTTATTTATTAAACTTGAATTTAAAGACAAATACACTTAGCAATTTATTGTTCGAAATTCAAGCTCACAAACAGTAATTATTTTTACTATTTTACATCGCAGTCACTAGTTTGAAACCTGCAAAGCGTCTGTGCTTAAACCTGGAGGATACTGGATCGCATACCGATCGTAGCTTATTCCAGATTTTAATCTCGGGCTAGCACGGTCCGTACACGGGGACCTTAAACGGCGTGGCACCCATTCGAATGGGCAGCAGTGGTGAAGGATCTCACCCAATAAATTCATTGCAAAATAAACAGGGTCGAGGCCAAGAATGAGGCCACACGGTCGCTATAGAAAGACGTGTACATTAACATTTATTTTATTGTTACAGTCTGCAGATATCTGTAAAAACATTTCTTCGGTGTATTGCAAGATCTTGCTTATCCCGATCAAACACAGCGACAACGCACAGCAGGACTCAGCAGACAGACATCGGACCAGACAAGGCTCGACTTGCCCGACTGATGTCGGAATAACTATTGATCTTCTGGACGGAGGGACGGACGGACGGCATGTACACGCGCTCGAGCTGTACAAGGCACTTCACGCAACCGCTGAATATTAAACATCCGCCGATATACACAATAACCGCAATTAAATGTTGTTTATATATGCAAATGTCTCAGGAACTGGAATCAATGAGGAGCAAAATGGCCGCTAGGCGTCGCGACGCTGGCCGCTTTTGTGCGTTGCACTTGTTACGTTCGCAAGGATACACAGAATAGAGAAAAAAGAGGTTGATGGTGTAAACAGGTTTCCAGACGACTATAATTGCTGGTGGCTACGAGGCCGCTGGTGAAGGGTAAAGGTGCTCGACTGGCGACCTGAAGGACGAGGGTTTAGTTCCAACTAAGAAAGGCATTTTCTTGCATAAATGCTATGCTAGTCGAATGCTGGGTATTTCTTACAGAATAATCTTGCTAGTATATATCTCTGTTTGTCTGTGTGGCTGCTTTCCATGCATTTGTTTATTTGTCAGTATGTCTGTCTGTGTGTCTGTCTGTCTGTCTGTCTCTCTGTCTGTCTATCTGACTCTGTCTTTCTGTCCATTCGCCTTTCTGTTCTTCTGCATCTGTCTGTCTGTCTGTCTGTATGTGTTTGTTTGTCTGTCTGTGTCTGTCTGTCTGTCTCCTTTTGCCTGGCTCTTAATCCCTTAATATCCAAAAATTCGTATGTGTGTGTGTGCGTGTGTCTGTATGAATTGGCGTAATGGGAGCCATGGTCGGTAAACATTGTGGCATTCACAGAGAAGCTGCTGGGGGGAGGGGGAATCCAATAGATCGGACGCCAGCTGAAAGCCATGACTTTTCGTTATGATGCCATTTCCTTTCCAGCTCCCTCTCTCCTTCCCTCCCTTCCTCCGCGCAGCCTTCCGTCTCGCCCAAGAAGTCACGTATACAGCCCAAACGTCGCCCAATCCATTATCTACCCACACGTACCCGCCACGCACACGTCCTATCGATCGCCAGTAGCCTTGACCGTCGCCGCTCGGAAGAGCTCGCCGATTGACCCTTGACCCTTAAGAGCTGTTGTCGTCACCTCCGGCCGGTAGACGTCACGCTCGACTAGGTCAAGGAAAGGTCACGCTCGACTGAGTCAAGGAGAGGTCACGCTCGACTAGGTCAAGGAGAGGTCACGCTCGACTAGGTCAAGGAGAGGTCACGCTCGACTAGGTCAAGGAGAGGTCACGCTCGACTAGGTCAAGGAGAGGTCACGCTCGACTAGGTCAAGGAGAGGTCACGCTCGACTAGGTCAAGGAGAGGTCACGCTCGACTAGGTCAAGGTCGAAAACGGTGTAGAATTCGGTGATTTCAGTACAGCCCCTATAAACTCGCAGTACTCCAGTATGCTGGCTCTTTTCACGTACGGACAGGTCTTGCTGCTATGAATATTACTTACTTGTTAACTTTCTGACTACCTACTTTACGTACTTACTGCCTAACATTCATAATTCCTTCCTTTTTACACCCTGCTTTGCTTGCTTCTCTTAAATCCATAACAGACTTGGTTCTTGACTTGGCAGCTTTGGACAACCCCACTGAATTGACGCAGCGCTCGTGAATAAGCTGGTGCCCTGCGATTAGCTTTAAGTAGTGCTTTAGAAATTTCGAGTTTACGATTACGATTACCTCAGATAAAAATAATAGCAATACTATAATAGCAACAAAAACAACCACATGTTGTGGTTGTTTTTGTTGCCATTGATAACACTGGCCAACAGAAAAAATTTTTTTTCTTGTTGCCTTCGGTTTTAGACCTGTTCTTGGGGTAATTTTGGGCGCTGATTCAGAAAATGTCATTGGATTGAGTGCATCAGGTCTAGTTTCTGAGATATCGTCGATTTTGTAAAGAAAACCCAGTCCACTCTTTAAACGATGTCTTTGACAAAACTAAAATGTCATAATAAGCTTTATTTATGGCTAATTATAATTCTTGCTGATTCATATAATGCCTACATCCTTATAATGTGAAATCAGCATATCTTGCCGCGTGCTGAGATATTGCTGATTCAACGAAATAACTATTCCGTAGCCTACAGCTTACTCAGCACTAAATTCATGGCCTCATTTAGAATTTATTTGTGCTTATACAGCGTTTCATGGTTTCGAACTATGTAAATAGATTATGCTGAAGTCAGCATTTATAGCCTATATAAACCGCCTCCTGAAAGCTAGAGCAGCCGCAGTCGTCTTAGGGCATATTAAGAGTTGGTCGCAAGAACAATCTGTGAATGTGAACATTAAATAACTACATGTTCTTAGTATTTTTTAGGTTAGTCACTTAATTCCTCAGATGCGAACATCCTTAAGGTTATGGCTACCTCCAGACGGAGCTGCATTAACCATCCAGACATATTCTGCTACATTTGTGGGGAATACACACTAAAAGCAAACAGGAAACCGATTTCTGAGTTTGTAAAAAGAGCATATGTAGGTTATTTTGGTGTCAAACTTGGAGATCAAGATAAGCAATGGGCTCCTCATACAGTATGCAAAACTTGTATTGAACAATTGCGCCACTGGACAACTGGAAAGAGAAGCTGCCTGAAATTTGGTGTACCGATGGTTTGGAGGGAACAGATAAACCACTTCGACGACTGTTACTTTTGTATGGTTAATATCATAGGCATCAATCGAAATAATCGTCACAAGTTGTCTTACCCTGATATACCTTCAGCCAGGAGACCTGTTCCGCATTCGGATATTGTACCAGTTCCACCTTTTCGCAAACTACCTCAGCTCTCAGACGATGACACTTGCATGTCCAATATCGGACAAGATGACGAAAGTGAAGAAAGTGGGGGCAGTGACAGTGATTTCCAATCAACTTCACACAGTGAACGTTTTGACCAAAAAGAGTTGAGTGATCTGATCAGGGACTTAAATCTTTCCAAAGAGTCCTCTGAATTGCTTGCGTCCAGACTAAAGGAAAAGAATGCACTTCAGCCTGGAACGAAAATTACAATTTATAGAAACAGAGAAAAGGATTTGCTGCCATTCTTTACCGAAGACAACAACCTAGTATTCTGTAATGACATCAGCAACTTATTGAAGAAAATTGGTCTGTCGGATTACAGCCCAGATGAGTGGCGTCTTTTTATCGACAGTTCAAAACGTAGTCTGAAATGTGTGCTTTTAAATAACGGTAACAAATTTGGTTCTATTCCAATCGGTCACTCCACCAGGATGAAAGAAGAGTACAATGCCATCTCTTTAGTACTGGAAAAGATAAAATACAAAGAGCATCAATGGGTAATTTGTGTAGACTTGAAGATGGTAAATTTCCTCCTTGGTCAACAAAGTGGCTACACAAAGTATCCCTGCTTTTTGTGTCTTTGGGACAGTAGAGCCAAGCATGAACATTGGACAAGAAAAGATTGGCCTTCGAGGAAAGACATGGTGGTTGGAGCTCAAAATGTAATCAAGGAATCTTTGGTGGCACGAGATAGGATCATACTGCCACCACTACATATAAAGCTAGGCCTGATGAAACAATTTGTCAGGGCTTTGAATAAAGAAGGTTCATGCTTCGAATACATAGTACACAAGTTACCAGGAATTACAATGGAAAAATTGAAGGCTGGAATCTTCGATGGTCCACAGATCAGGCAACTTATGAATGACCCACTTTTCATACCATCAATGAATGAAATCGAATCTTGTGCCTGGTCTTCCTTTGTTCTTGTAACTAAAAATTTTCTTGGCAACAAGAAGGCAGACAATTATGCACAACTAGTAGAGGATATGCTTCTTCATTTCAACAATCTTGGCTGCAACATGAGCATTAAAGTCCATTATCTCCACAGTCACTTAGATCGCTTTCCAGAGAATCTTGGTGACTTCAGCGAAGAGCAAGGTGAAAGATTTCACCAAGACATCAAAACAATGGAAAATCGATATCAAGGAAGATGGGATGCACACATGATGGCAGACTATTGCTGGAATATTATGCGCGATTGTTCCGGCAGATGCCACACTCGGAAATCGTACAAAAGGAGCTTCTTCGGTGTCGAATGACTTGAAATTTTTATAACAAACTTGTTCTGTTTGGTATCATATAAGTACAGTTTCAGGTACTACCATTTTCTTTTAAGTATTTGTATTATTATGTTTATTTAGTGTATCACATAATAAATTGAGCACTACATAATTATAGCTATAGCCTTATGTTTTATGGGCGAGCAGAGGCAAGGACTGGTATATGGCATAATGTTCTATATCTCGAAAACTAGACCTGCTGGGAGAAAACTGGTGCCTTTTCTGGAATCAGCAGGTCAAATATACCCAGAAACAGTTCTAACATTTGAGGCAACAAATTATGTGTTGGCCAGTGTAATAATTATAAATAATAATAAAATTAATAATTAATAACAATAATAATAGCCAACGCAGAGATTTCATTTCTCTGGAGCCTTTTTATAAGTCCCGAGGGAGCATAGGGCACAAATAAATAATAATAATAATATAATATACCTCTTAACTGTTTCTATCGTAATTTTTGGTTCCTAATGGATTACACTTACCTTGGGCAAAGAACTAATAATGTGGCAGTAATGAAAATGATGAAGAATTCGCATTTCTGATCACATATCTTGAACAGGCGCTAAATAAATTCACTGACTGACTGAACAAATGAATCTTACATGGCAGCATCTCGTATGTTCTGCACCTGAATATTGTGACAGTTCTGACGCTTCGACGACGAAGCCATCGTCTGCTTCCCAATTACAGATGTCGCCACAAGCGTTGCTATGCCAACCGCTCATTTAGAACAGGTATGGTAACATTCAGTGCATGGAAAACAGATCGATTTACACGATCTAAAACCGGCGCATCCGAGTACTTTTCGCTTGAGAACAAAAACGCAGGACAAGAAAATGTATCACAAAATTCACCAAGGTAAAGGGGAAAAGGCAGGACTATGTTACAGCAAGACATCACGTAACATAAAATTTACCAAGGTAAAGGACAAAGTGCAGGACTATGTTACATACAGCATGACATATAATATTATACAAAATTCACCAAGGACAAAGTGCAGGACTATGTTACAGCATGACATACCGTATCACATAAAATTTACCACGATAAAGGACAAAAATGCAGTAAAATCCATCATGCTACACACATCACATTAAAGTTTTGTATCAAAATGAAACATCAAAAACGAAACATGAGCACCATAAATCAGCAATCAGCCTCATAATGGCAGAGTCGTTAAGCAAGAACTACACACACATCACCAGATATGACACAAAAAATTCGTGTAAGATAAGGTCGACGTCAATGGCCCTGCAGCCACAGGATGTCGCTAAAAATTAAATTATAATACGATATGCTCAGCTGGTGAAAGACACCTTTAAAACGTGCTCTTTTTTCCTATTTATGTGCCTACCTCGGTTGTGATCAATCGTCATTTGATAAGTTAATACTTTCATACAGCAGCCACAAGATGTCGTTAAAAATCGAAAATTACTACGAGGTGCTCTGTTACAATAGACACCTTTTTAACACTTTCACCTTCTCTTATTTATAATAGCCAGTAAACAGTAACTCAAATCCCACATTTTTGAGATCTTTTAAAACGGTTTTGACCGACGTCACATATTCATCAACTGCGTCTAATCGTGTTGCTGATATTCTCTCATTAACGAACGGGTAATGTGAAATCGACGTCAACGGCTCTGGTAGCCAGCCACGAGATGACGTTAAAACTGAAAATTTCTACGAAGTGCTCAGCGGTATTACACACCTTTTAAACAGCTCCTATTCTCCTATTTACAATCAGGTACGCTCAATCGCTTACCTGTGATTATCAGTTTCACTTGATTTTAATGCCGCACATGTACACAAGAAAAGGTTATAGTATCTAAACATAAGTTCGACACTCAGCCACAAGATTATGCTAAAATTTCAAATCTAATTTGATGTGTTCACCTCTAAAATGAGTTCATCTTTTCCGATGTACTGTATATCTCAGTTATTTTACTGTTATTTTCTGCATTGATTAAGCGCCACTATCTAATGAGACTAAGCATCAATCGATGGCTCTGGGCAGTTGCGTGTGAAGAACTTTCTCAAGGTCCCACACAGTAACCGGCCCACAGGAGGTTCGAAACCGTACTCTCCGCGTTATAAGCCGACCGCTCTAACCAATCAGCTACAAGCCCAGCGCTAACCAATCGGCTACGTGACCCACATACAAGCCGAGCGCTAACCAATCAGCTACCGTGACCCACATACAAGCCGAGCGCTAACCAATCGGCTACGTGACCCACATAAAAGCCCAGCGCTAACCAATCGGCTACCGTGACCCACATACATGCCCAGCGCTAACCAATCAGCTACCGTGACCCAAATGAATTACTGTTTGTTAGAACCAGAGGCCAGGCCCTATATCCGCTTGTAGCTCTTTGTCTGCTTTGTTTCTCCAAGCTTTTAATCCACAACTACCCGGTAGACCTACATGTCTGAACGTTTCAAGACACTTATATAGCGCCTAATCTGAACTTCTCAAAGCACGACTTCATGCAGCAAACTTGCAAAAATGCAAAAAAGAGGAAATTTTACCGAAAAAGTACAGAAAACATCTGTCTGTATATTGTATCACCATAGAAGCGCGTTCGGACAATGGGGGGGATGCAGAATATTTCATCAACGCAGAGGAAAATTGTCGGAAAGAGAAAACATGTCCCAACAAGAAATGAATTGGGATCGCATCACAAAGGCTCCTTTGAAACGGATCTCCGTAAACAACTCCTTAAATGCACCTGCTTGTCCTTGTTACGTTCATCATCCCGGATTATATAGCTCTTGCACAAGGCTGAGATCCATTCCAAGTACTGTATAATGTATCACGATATATGATATTAAATACTGCTGTGGTCTTCAAACCATCACACAAATAATGTATATATATATATGTATATATATACTTACATATATATGCACAGCATTGCATGGATATATATATTGTTACATTTAAAAGTCTAGGGAACTTATAAAAGAACATTAGCATCAGACTTTGGTAATGTAATCAAAAATTTATAAAGCGCCACTTCGAGGGAAACTCCTCAGAGGCACGTTTGGGATTGGATCGGAGAGATAAGAGGAAGAAGGGGAGATCTACCCAGGCCAACGTTTCCATGCTCAGTCAGTGGACATATGGTGTGTTAACAAATGCATAGCTTACTTACTTCGATCTAAAAAAGATGCGTAGGCTGAATACGTTTTTAAAGCTGTATTTTTAAAGAAAGACTCCATATCGCTATGTACACATGTACATTTGTATGCCTTGGGATCTCTCTCGATCGCTGTGTATATGCATATATGAATGTACACATACAAGTATGTATATATGTGCGTATATGTATACGTAAATGTACATGTTTGTGTATAATGCTTTGCCGATCGATCCTGTCTAGACATTTTATTACCGTCTGATATTACCGCCAAGTCAGTCACCCGGATGAATACGGATCACGTTGGATTAGGAACGAGAGAGAGACACAGACAGACAGATAGACAGACAGACAGACAGACAGACAGACAGACAGACAGACAGACAGAAAGACAGACAGACAGACAGACAGAGACAGACAGGCAGACACAGACACAGACAGACACAGACAGACACACAGACACAGACAGACACAGACAGACAGACAGAGCCAGCCAACGACGATGTCCACACATCACCAAAGCAGTCACTGGCCAAGCGCAGCAAAACATTGTCTAGGGAGTAGTCGATGCAAAACTACATCCGTCCGTCATTTCACCGACCCGTCCGTCCGTCCGTCCGTCCGTCCTTCCGTCCGTCCGTCCTTCCGTCCGTCCGTCCGTCCGTCCTTCCGTCCGTCCGTCCGTCCGTCCTTCCGTCCGTCCGTCCTTCCGTCCGTCCGTCCGGCCGTCCGTCCGTCCGTCCGTCCATCCATTCCATCTATCATCCGTTCATTAATCTATTGTCCTCTGCGTTAATTCATCCGCTCAATCGTTCGTTCTTTCATTCATTCTTGCGCTCACCCATCCATCTTCTGTTCGCCCATCCATCCACCGACTAATTCCTTCATTCATCTGTTGTCTTCATCTGCGTTCATTCCTTCCTTCCTTCCTTCCTTCCTTCATTCATTCATTTCCCCACCACAGAGTCTCTGAAGAGCAGAGAAACCGCCGGTTATTGAGGAAACTCAAGAAGTCAACGAAGTGAGAAACGGTGCCATGTCAGCCAGCACATACAGAAACACACACAAACACACACACTGAGACACACAGACACACACACAGACAAACACACAGACGCATAAAAATATACGCAAAACTGACATATTCAAAACCGCATACTCACAGCTGCAATGCGCAATGAGAGATAATGAAAACAGGGTATTGAGAATACAGTAAATGCAAATGTACATGTTTTTCGACCCTGCTCATTTTTCAAAGAATTAATCGGGTGAGATCCTTCGCCACCGCTGTCCGTTTCCATAAGTGCTATTGACAAGTATATAGCGTCTAGAGAAAGCGATTTAAAGGTGTCTAAGCACAAACTAATATTTGTAAAGTGTAAATGTAAATGCACACGATTTTCTACAGCGAACGAATGGTCTCGACCCTGCTCATTGTTCAGTGAATCAATCGGGTAAGATCCTTCGCCCCCGCTGCCCTTCTGCACCCAAAAACCAACGCCATAAAACGCAACCGGCATTCACATACCACTTTTTTCAACAACAGCTCCTCGAAACGCCTCATTCGAGTTCCACCCAACAACTTTTTCCGCGCATCCGACCATCGGAAACCCGACACGGCCGACCGAATGCATCCCTCCCACTCGATCCTGAGAGGGTTTCGGCGAATGGACGATTCATCGACCAGAGAATAGTCGGCAGGATTTGCAAATCAAGCGCAGAACTAACGATCCATCAGTGTCATTTATGATCAATAACTTCCGGGTAATTGCTAAATAAAATATGTTCTATTGGTCGACGATGCTCTATTGGTCGCCAACGCTTCAGTCCGAAGGCTGACAGATCTGATCCAATGAAAATATCATGTCGGCGTCATCAGGAAGTGTGTGTGTGTGTGTGTGATCCAAATCTGATAGCGGGATGAATAACTGGCCATGTCGACTATCATTATTGCTTACTGCCAAAATAACGCATCAAAGTATGTAAACAAGCTCATACTGCATGTATGTATGCCAATATATTGTCTAATGCATATGCAATGCATAAATTATGTAAATATATGCATACAATAAGTAAATACGTATATATTGAGGGTCTGTATATGTCAAATGAATATAATGTGTAACCTTTATATATATATATATATATATATATATATATATATATATATATATATATATATATATATATATATATATATATATATATATATATATATATATATATATATATATAAGTACAGTGCATAAATTATGTTAATATATTTATGCATATATATGTAATATTAATATACTGTGTAAGAAAATTATGCAAAGATTATGTAAATGTGTGTACAATGAACACATGTAATATATGTATATCATGTTCATTTACATTTGTTTCAAGTCCGCTACAAAAATTGTTGCCGAGAAGTCTACACACGAGCCAGGCCTCAACGCGTTGTATTCAGCGCAAGTCCACACCTTTTGACTGATTATCTAACTATTTTTGACGCAGTTACCTCGATTCAGAATCATCCATGCCAGCTGCGTTTGTTAAACTGTTGGGTATATTTCTCGGATTAAAAAACAACGCGAGTATTAATTAAAGAAGTTCAGACTATTGGACTAACTCAAATCAGGTCTGACTGTATTAATCCGCAAACGGACCGTGAAGAAATCCCACTCCTTATGCGTTTCTTTCACCCACGATCAGCTTTTTCTCCTATCATCGAAGTGGGAAACCGCATACGTCCGCCATAACGACTGCTGCCGCTACTACTACTAATGCATTTGCTAATAAATTCGCTTTTGGACGTCCGTGCCTTTCCCATCAATGGAAAAATGCCATCAATGGCAAGCTACATTAGCCTCACATATGTGCCCAGCGTCCGAAACTCCTTATCCGCAGTGATGGATGGATCGGAAAAGGCTTTTGACCGGAACTCTACAAGATGTGGTTTCCTTGGCCCCTGTGCCTTTCACCAACCCTTCACCCATTCCACTCAGAACTGAAAACACTTCTCTTCTCCAGATCCTATCCTGATTCCTCTTCTTCCCCTTATCAGTCCTGAAGATTCAATCCAAACATCACTTATCATAGCCTGCCTGACGCTTGGATCTTGACCTGGAACCGAGCTTCTTGCCTATCGATTTTGCTTTGACTGAGCGCCTCTCAATAAGCTGATTCTCGAGCGAGTTATTTTGGTTCTACAGTTTCAGTTCGCTGTAGAAATCTCGAGCTTACGATTACGAATACAATTACGATAATAACATCTTTTGGCCCATTCACCAACACCAATCCACCGTCAGACAAGATGGTCTCCGGAGTGCATCAAGGATTTGAAGCTGAGGGGTAAAATAATGGTCGGATGTGGGGCTCAACTGATAACAATGCCGATGATCAGAGGAACTGAACGAGGATACAGTTAAGTTAAGCACAAGGCGCAGAATAGAGACGATAGGAGGCATTAGATTTCTGGACACAGAAGAAAGGTGTTCCTGGAATCCTGGATACAGCAAAAGTCACTTGAAATCTGCACAGAGAAGTGTACTTGTATTCCTGAACAGAGAAGAATGGTGTCACTGAATTTCTTGACAAAGAATGATATTGAATTTCTTGACAAAGAATCGTGTCCTTGAATTTTCCTGACAAAGAATGGTGTCATTGAATTTCTTCACAAAGAATGGTATAACTGAATTTCTCAACAAAGAATGGTGTCCTTGAATTTCTTGGCAAAGAATGGTGTCATTGAATTTCTTGACAAAGAATGCTCTCATTGAATTTCTCAACAAAGAATGGTGTCATTAAATTTCTTGAAAAAGAATGATGTCATTGAATTTCTCAACAAAGAATGGTGTAATTGAATTTCTCAACAAAGAATGATGTCATTGAATTTCTCAACAAAGAATGGTGTCAATGAATTTCTCAACAAAGAATGGTGTCAATGAATTTCTTGACAAAGAATGGTGTCATTGAATTTCTTGACAAAGAAAAGTGTCACTGAATTTCTCAACAGAGAAGAATCGTGTCGCCACTGGATTCATGAACAGGGAAGAATGGTGTTGTCTGAGTTGCCTGTGAGAAGCATACTGACAAAGAGAAAATAGGACTTATTTAAAAGGAAAAGGATTAAATGCACGAAAACTAAGCCAATGCAAAATTTATGGTTATAAAAGCAAGTGCTGGAAGCACATGGCTCAAAGTGTCACGATTAAAGCCAGCCACTCCTCGTTTGAAAGCATCTACTGACAACTCAATTCGCTCGCGGAATCTCTTTTTCAGTCGGTCTTAAATGTCATTGCACTGAAGTGAGAACATGCAATTATCGCAAAAGCTTCGGAGTGCCATCGTCACGTTCTCTGCAGAGAGAGTTCGGTGCTTGAGCAGATGTTCAATTCCGTGCCAACGACGCAGTTTGAATGTCAATTTATTTGGCTTCACCGCCTACGGAAAGAGCAGTCCAAACCATTTAACATGTAAATCCAGCCCTAACGTTGCCAGTTGGTAAAAACCGAACCTGATCCAGTGGAGATCTTAAGACCTATCACTGGCATATTCACACAGGATGTTCTTTCATCACACAGTCCAATTTTGAAGTGTTCTCTGCGCTAGCTAATGGGATTTTTGCACACAGAAAATTTCTCAGCTTATTGATAATTACCACAAAAAATAAACCAAAAGATGGAGTATTTCCAGTCAAAATGTAATGCACGTTGACGTATGTATCTGGTAAATTACATAGCGCCTTTTAACGAATTCTCAAAGATGCTAAAATGTGACATTCGAACAGCCTAAAATCAGTTGACATAATGTTGGCTGAAAATGTTCCTCCAAATCTTGAGCTGGCCATGTGGCGGAACAGTCCATATCTTCAGTAGTTGGGGGTAGTTCCAGGACAGCCCAGTTCAGAAGAAAGCACTAAGGGCTCGCATCCTTGTATGGAAGAACGAGGTGAGTAAATGTTAATGTACAAGCTCTTCTATAGCAACGGTATGGTTTTGACTATGCTCATTTTTCAGTAAATTAATTGGGTGAGATCCTTCAGCGCTGCAGCCCGTTTGAATGGGTGGATCGAACCAGACCACCTTTGTCATCCACCCATGTCATCCACCCTTGTCATCCACCCATGTCATCCACCCTTGTCATGAACTTATTTCAGAAACTGAGCAACAGCAATATCACAATGTTTTACTTTACAATAATCAACTACAATATAAGTAAAACTCTTTAAGCAGCTTGTCTTCGTGTGGAACTAGTGTTCATGAAAATGACCTACATATTCGAAAATCCCTTTCAGGAAAAACAACGTGGCGCCCATCAATCAACCAACGCAGAGATCAAATCTGGAAGCAGCCGGTTGAACAGCATCGACAAACATCCGCAACAGTTAAATCACTGCATAACAGGATAATTTGTCCCGACAGACCAACCAACAACCGTAAACAAGTTTCCCCTTTGGAGATTCTTTTACAGCCTTCACCTTGAGCCCAACGAATCACCTGGTCAGAAAACGGCCATTAGACATGTCTTGTCTTGTCTTGTCTTCGACCATCCTCCAGCCGAGGATTGGCTGCACCACGGACAATTTTGTGCCATCTGCTTCTGTCCCTTGTCTCCTGTAATAACTGGTCGAACGATAATTCAGTCCACGACTTGTTGTTATCGATATACGAGTATGTCATCTTGGGTCTTCCCTGAGCTCGGGATCCAGGAATTGTGCCTAGGATGATCTTTTTATTTAAGCAGTCTCCACTCTTTCGTAGCACATGCCCGAAGTATAGACTGCTAGACTGCAGATATTTATCCTAGCTTAAGAAGCTGTTAATTCTGGTAATTGGAGATACCTGCTTTGCAACCTGGAGACAACTGCTTTCAAAATTGAACACACTTCCACCGGGAAGTGAAGGCAATGGCAATGGAAACTGAAGACGCTTAATTTGAAAATTAGAGACACCTGCTCTTGAAAACGACCCCATAATTTGCTGACTTGCTTGGAAATTGAAAAGATTAGCTTTGCAAAGTGAAGATGTTAGCAATGTAGGAAATTGAAGGAAATCAACAAGCTCACTAAATTACAAATCATGATAGTACCCAAGGAACTAGACTACAAATGGTTCAGACCTAAACTACATATGGTCTGGAACTAGACTACAAATGGTTCAGAACTAAACTACATATGGTCTGGAACTAGACTACAAATGGTTCAGACCTAAACTACATATGGTCTGGAACTAGACTACAAATGGTTCAGAACTAAACTACATATGGTCTGGAACTAGACTACAAATGGTTCAGACCTAAACTACATATGGTCTGGAACTAGACTACAAATGGTTCAGAACTAAACTACATATGGTCTGGAACTAGACTACAAATGGTTCAGACCTAAACTACATATGGTCTGGAACTAGACTACAAATGGTTCAGAACTAAACTACATATGGTCTGGAACTAGACTACAAATGGTTCAGAACTAAACTACATATGGTCTGGAACTAGACTACAAATGGTTCAGAACTAAACTACATATGGTCTGGAACTAGACTACAAATGGTTCAGAACTAAACTACATATGGTCTGGAACTAGACTACAAATGGTTCAGAACTAAACTACATATGGTCTGGAACTAGACTACAAATGGTTCAGACCTAAACTACATATGGTCTGGAACTAGACTACAAATGGTTCAGACCTAAACTACATATGGTCTGGAACTAGACTACAAATGGTTCAGACCTAAACTACATATGGTCTGGAACTAGACTACAAATGGTTCAGACCTAAACTACATATGGTCTGGAACTAGACTACAAATGGTTCAGAACTTAACTACATATGGTCTGGAACTAGACTACAAATGGTTCAGAACTTAACTACATATGGTCTGGAACTAGACTACAAATGGTTCAGAACTAGACTACAAATGGTTCAGAACTAAACTACATATGGTCTGGAACTAGACTACAAATGGTTCAGAACTAAACTACATATGGTCTGGAACTAGACTACAAATGGTTCAGAACTAAACTACATATGGTCTGGAACTAGACTACAAATGGTTCAGAACTTAACTACATATGGTCTGGAACTAGACTACAAATGGTTCAGAACTAAACTACATATGGTCTGGAACTAGACTACAAATGGTTCAGAACTTAACTACATATGGTCTGGAACTAGACTACAAATGGTTCAGACCTAAACTACATATGGTCTGGAACTAGACTACAAATGGTTCAGACCTAAACTACATATGGTCTGGAACTAGACTACAAATGGTTCAGAACTAAACTACATATGGTCTGGAACTAGACTACAAATGGTTCAGAACTAAACTACATATGGTCTGGAACTAGACTACAAATGGTTCAGAACTAAACTACATATGGTCTGGAACTAGACTACAAATGGTTCAGAACTAAACTACATATGGTCTGGAACTAGACTACAAATGGTTCAGAACTAAACTACATATGGTCTGGAACTAGACTACAAATGGTTCAGAACTAAACTACATATGGTCTGGAACTAGACTACAAATGGTTCAGAACTAAACTACATATGGTCTGGAACTAGACTACAAATGGTTCAGACCTAAACTACATATGGTCTGGAACTAGACTACAAATGGTTCAGACCTAAACTACATATGGTCTGGAACTAGACTACAAATGGTTCAGACCTAAACTACATATGGTCTGGAACTAGACTACAAATGGTTCAGACCTAAACTACATATGGTCTGGAACTAGACTACAAATGGTTCAGACCTAAACTACATATGGTCTGGAACTAGACTACAAATGGTTCAGAACTAAACTACATATGGTCTGGAACTAGACTACAAATGGTTCAGAACTAAACTACATATGGTCTGGAACTAGACTACAAATGGTTCAGAACTAAACTACATATGGTCTGGAACTAGACTACAAATGGTTTAGACCTAAACTACATATGGTCTGGAACTAGACTACAAATGGTTCAGACCTAAACTACATATGGTCTGGAACTAGACTACAAATGGTTCAGACCTAAACTACATATGGTCTGGAACTAGACTACAAATGGTTCAGACCTAAACTACATATGGTCTGGAACTAGACTACAAATGGTTCAGAACTAAACTACATATGGTCTGGAACTAGACTACAAATGGTTCAGAACTAAACTACATATGGTCTGGAACTAGACTACAAATGGTTCAGAACTAAACTACATATGGTCTGGAACTAGACTACAAATGGTTCAGAACTAAACTACATATGGTCTGGAACTAGACTACAAATGGTTCAGAACTAAACTACATATGGTCTGGAACTAGACTACAAATGGTTCAGAACTTAACTACATATGGTCTGGAACTAGACTACAAATGGTTCAGAACTAAACTACATATGGTCTGGAACTAGACTACAAATGGTTCAGAACTTAACTACATATGGTCTGGAACTAGACTACAAATGGTTCAGAACTTAACTACATATGGTCTGGAACTAGACTACAAATGGTTCAGAACTAGACTACAAATGGTTCAGAACTAAACTACATATGGTCTGGAACTAGACTACAAATGGTTCAGAACTAAACTACATATGGTCTGGAACTAGACTACAAATGGTTCAGAACTAAACTACATATGGTCTGGAACTAGACTACAAATGGTTCAGAACTTAACTACATATGGTCTGGAACTAGACTACAAATGGTTCAGAACTAAACTACATATGGTCTGGAACTAGACTACAAATGGTTCAGAACTTAACTACATATGGTCTGGAACTAGACTACAAATGGTTCAGAACTAGACTACAAATGGTTCAGAACTAAACTACATATGGTCTGGAACTAGACTACAAATGGTTCAGAACTAAACTACATATGGTCTGGAACTAGACTACAAATGGTTCAGAACTAAACTACATATGGTCTGGAACTAGACTACAAATGGTTCAGAACTAAACTTCTAAGAGACTGTAAAACCTGGCCAGGGCATAACAAATGCCAAGATATCACTGAACAAATGTTATTATTACTATTACTCTTTACCTGCCACAGCACAGACCAGAAGTAGTGTCAATGCCCTCTTTCATGAATCCACCCAGCAGATTGATGTACACCGTTCCCCATTACGTCACAGTGCAGCAAAAAGGCCTGCATCAATCAGAGATTGAAAAAATATTATAAAACACAAAAGCAGCTCAGCAAATAATGATAGGAAGTACATTCATCTTACTTGTTAAACACTGCAAAAGATGTCACGTCTTGGAGTCTACCATCCAAACCAACTAACGCTTTCTGTATCAAGAAACTTGAAACGCTAGCAGTATGCAATGAGACTCGAGGGAGCAAGTATGTTTCCTCCCAAACGAGTCACTTCTCTCACAGTTTCCTGTCGATCAACGTGGCTATTCTTATTCAGAAACAATCAGTTTTATCTGTCTCGTCATGCAACATTCAAGTTATTTCACGACTATGCAGTAAACAGCAATTTTCCCTTGAAACCGAACAAGTAGAAGGCCCTGTACTTTTCGCACGGAACAGTTTTTCTAGTCTTCTTGGTACAGTCAAGCCTGTCAATTCTCAGTAATAAAACCGGGAAGAGCCACTTTTGCTGTCACAACACGAGCCAGCACGAATGCTACATGCTGCCCTGATGTACACTGGACCTTTTGGCCCAGGAATACGAAGCAATTGCGATGAAGTGGACGTCAGAAGCAGCGCTGGCATCGAGTCCAGCGACGTTGCCTGCAAAATGGCAGCTGACCCAGACAGCTCGCGAGACAGGACGAGGGCCAGCCGCGTCAATAGCATTCCGCCGATGACCGCGACACTACCAGCTGCTTCCGTCCCACATTGCGATGCAACGCTCTGTCGTTACCGGACTCCCGTCGGTAAACGCTGGATCGTAAACACTTCCTGAAGGATATCGCGTCTCGGCCGTGCAACAAACACTGATCATGAAACTGCGTTTGAATTGCTCACACAGAAAAGACAGAATTGTGTGCGCACGACGAATCCTGCTTACGAGAAGACTCGAAGAAGCGTGTACGGTTTTATTGAATTCTCTGCACAGTTCCAGACTGCTATTCAATCTGTTTGTTGTCTCTGCGCAACGGGCTTCGCTGCCTATTATGGCAGGCTGCGGTGAAATGGAATTGCGTGCACGGGGCGTTGCCGAAAGCCACGATGGTCGCCTCCATGCAATATGCATGAAACCCAGCAACGGCCAACGATAACTGGCCGCGCCAGCAGCGCAGGGCACCAGACTACGCCGGAAGATGGGAACAGTCAACAGAAGACGTTTCTGCAGGCAAAGACTGCCGCAGCCTCATCGGGAAAACGGCACACCATATAAAATCTCCATAAAAAGTTAATGTAGTCGATAAGAAGCAATATTGTCTGGGCATTGCACTCACAACGATCGGGTTTGGCAGACATTATTATCCCATACACTGTCTGCCTCACTCTTGGATCTTGACCTGGAACCGAACCCTTCCATCCTATCGATTTGCTTTGACTGAGCGCCTGTGAACAAGCTCGTTCCTGCGACTTAGCTTTCATTGGACGCTGTAGAAATCTAGGGCTTACGATTAAGAACATCTATTCTTGCAGGAATAACTACAGTTTTCAATATTAATCACGTCGAAAATTCTATCCAAGATTGCTGTACCCTCAAAAAACATGGCTTCAGGTCGTCCTGTTACGTAGCCACACTCTTCTTTCTCAGGCATTGTCTTGATTCTTGTCCGAATGGTAAAAACATGAAAACTAAAAATGAGAAGGGTGGAAGCTATGCGGTTGCCATAGAAAACATGTACATTTACATTTACATTTACAAATATCTTGATACCTATACTGATACAGAAAAACCTGACATAAAAATTGCTGTCTCTGTTTTTGATCGACTTATCCCGAAGGGATGAATAAATAACTGGACAAGCAAACAGGGAACAATAATTGGGAATTCCACGTTCCAGAGATCAGTGGAACGCAATCGTGGAAGGTAAATATTAATGATTAGAGATTCAAACAAGATAATAAATATACAATGAGATAGACAATCAAAAGTGAAGAATGTTTCTTGAGAATGATCCAAAAATGACAAAGTGTGTTTATATTTATTGGTACCATTTGCAGGAATCATTCATAAATAACTTTTTCAGATATCATTTATAGGTATCAATTTCTGATATTATTCATAAATATCACTTTCAGGTTACATTATAGGTCTCATTTTCAGGTTCAGTTCCTATGGTAAAAGAAAATTCCTTCTAATTCTCCATTTTTCAGCCTCTTATGAGTCCATTCGAGAACTGGTTAGTCTTTCAGTGAATTTTATTAATGTAATCTAATTCCCATTTTAAGTTGCTCTTGAAGGTGTTGTTCATGTGTACCAACTGTAACTCTTGCCCATTCATAATGACTACAAAAATCAACCAGTAAACTCCAGGAGGCAGTACTTGCCAGTTTTATTACTGGGTTTCAGTGTGTGATCAAACAATGGTTTTATATTTGGATTGATTCCGATACTGTGCACAGCATTCTATTAGGTTGTTCGATGCACAGATTCAGTTCATTAAATTCCCCTGTGCTCTATTCTTGAAATGCCTTAGCTGGCCTCCGAATCTCAAACGTTTGCGCACCTACTGAAGAACAATTAGGAAACAATCCTGGCATTTAGTGATTTACAGATGTGGTTTGATTGAACGCCTCTGCCATCTAGCGATTAACTCAAAAATCCGCGAACTATTGCAATGACTATACTAGATATTGTCGGCTAAATGAAATACAAAAATTGCATCTTTTAGTATCGTATTAGCAGCTAGTACTATGCAACATTAACGCGAGTTGAAACTTAACCCAGTTAGTGATGGGCCAAATCGTTCAGACTTCACGTATAAAACATTGCAATTATAGTTATAGTAATGTGATATGTAAATCAGTTAAAATTCTGACCATAAATCAGTAGAAATCGATGTTCAACCTTAAATATGCGATGAATTATGATTAAATATAACTTTGGATATTTAAATAACTTTAGTAAATTTCAACTTTTTACACAAATACTTTAAGCACGAAGCGCCCGAAAATTCTTTAAATAAACATATGGGGCACCACACGCGCAATAATTACGAGTCAATGAAAGTAAGATAATAATTGAATGAGTGTAAAATTGCAAATGCAATATAATTGTAAATCACCAAAATTTCCCAGGTCAGTATCCAGCATATTCTGTTACCAGAAGACCAGAGTTAGGACACTGATGAGCTGTTAAGATGGGTTATGTTTAGATTGAGAGAAATGAGAAGGCGACGAACAGAATGAATTACGGTAAAAAAGATTTCTTCAAAATGTGTGAGTTTAGTTTTAAACGCAAAGTGTGAGGAGTGAAAGATAAAAGGGCTTGAGAAAGATAACGATGGGTGAAAAAGGACTAAATAGAGAAATTTGACGAAGTTAACTTCGCGCTTTCATTTTCAGTGTTTGCAAGCTTTTTCAAAAATCATTTTAGCACGATGCCAAATTAAAATCCATCTTAAATTTGCAACTTGCTCCTATTCTTTCAAAATATAAAACAAGAGTATTTTTACTTTTGTGTCACTGTGTACGGTGATTCAGCATTCTGGCAACTGGTCTCTAGATGTCGTTAAAACACCATTGTAACGTGTAGACTCTACAAATAAAGAATTATCTGTGATTTAGGGTTAACGACGGTGAGAAAAAGGGAGAAAAATTTCATAATAATGTGTGACCTTCAGAGTAGTTTGGGACAAATAGTGAATCCGTTGCGAAAGAAAAAGATGCGTCGTTTCGTCGATTTATTTGCTAAGCGCGCTGTGTATGCTTAGGCGCAGTTCTTCGTTTGGATATTCTTGTCGTGTGACCTCCATCGTCACGATAAGGATTGGTCATTTCTAGATATCAACATGGCTGTGAGCGTCCGTGAACTGCGGCCTACCATTTACGAAATGTAAGTAGGGCGCTTTATTAATTGGAACTTTGCACTAGTCTTATTTGCAAAACAGGTCCTTGAGTAGCAGATTTTGGACCTAATCGATAATTTATTCTTGCCGATGATTTGAAAGATAACTGCTTCTCAGCTTGCATTGGCCGAGCTAACCGTCAGCTGTTCGAGTTAAGTGCTGCAGATTGCCGTAGCGTTTGAGGGCTTCGTAATTAAGCAATGCGGAAAGGTGATTAATATGCTTCGTTACGTCGTTGTGTGATAAATCTGACTTGTAAATCAGAGCCGTTAGTAGCTTTAGCTCATACTAGATACTTCCAGGTGGTGACGTAGTCATTGGCTTTGCAGTGAACCTCAGCACGGACCATTTCACGCGGCTTCTCGCAGTTAGGATGTTAGAGTCTCGATTTAGAGTTGATAGTACCTACAGTTTGTGCATGAATCTGAGAACACTGCATGTTGCCCCACTGACGATATGTAAGCTAATGATACACGTTTAGCTTTAGTCTACAAAACGAGCAGGTGAGAAAGCAGCTTTCATTTCCGTTCCTCTGTTGTACAGTTGTCACCCTTAAAATAAAATGGAAATTGTATGTTTCTGAATATTTATATAGCGCAGAATTTAGCTTTGCTGAATGCGTCTTATGTAGGAGGCAAGCTTTCCGTAAGAAGCCTGGAACCCCGCTTTCAGTTCTGCAATGGCACGAGGATAAGTCTAAGTAGGCACTATGTCATTTTGTCATTTTGGTTGTGTTATGTTACGATGCAAGGATTGTAAATTTTATTATTGTCTTTTAAAACTATTTTTGGATGTCATTTTTGTCGTCACAGTTTGTCTGAAAGTTTGTTTTTATTTATTAACTCTTTTCATTGTCAGATTTGTCTTTTAATTTTTCAAATGCCACATATGTTTTACATGATTGTAAATTCTGGCTTTGAAAAGACTTCCGATTGCCTCAAAGTTGCTTTTCTATGGACTATATATATGGGGCTTGTAAACAGTCTAGTTTACATTACTTTACCATTTAACTGTTTGTAACTAGACAGAATGTTACAGTTTGCTAATGAATAAAGATGACAAAAGTGGTCAGACATTTTGCCTGCCTTCTTGTCTGTCTGCCTGCCTTCCTGTCTGTCTGTCTGTCTGCCTTCCTGTCTGTCTGTCTGCCTGCCTGCATATATACCCATTACATGTATGCACATAATGTATAATACTCTGATGAATTTGTCTTGCACAGGGCATTATATAAATCTGTAATTTACATTTACTTTATATGTAACTGTATATTTATATATACACAGGTATCCACTATTGTTTATGTATATGTATTAACACATCAGGCTCATACAAATACAGATACAAATATATAATGGTATATATATATGCACTTACAAATATATTCTGTTATATATATATACATATACTTACATACATATGTATGTATACTTATAAATATATTCTCTTATATATATATATATATATATATATTACATACAAACATATATATGCATGTGACTAGAAAGCAGATTGAATGATCGTGGAAATTGGGCAAATTGTCCACTAGAGGATGGCTATAATACATGTATATGTATACACACAGACATAGGGTTCATACAAATATATGTATATACACTTACAAATATATTCTGTTATATATATATATACATTATATATATATATATGTATATATACACACATGTGACTAGAAAGCAGATTGAAAGATCATGGAAATTGGGTGAATTGTCCGCTAGAAAATCAACGTTGGACAAGATGGTTCTGGAGATGAATAGTCCTCTTGTGTATCTATCTATTCAGTGTGCGATGGGTTTTGTTGCACTGTAAGAAACAAATCGCAGAGGAAAATCCGCAGACTACCCCTATTTTTCATCCGACAATTTCTTCCAAGAATTTGCATCAATTCGTGCGTGTTTTCCAACAGCTGGATTAGATGGAAGAAACGAAATCCAAGGAATCCTTGGAAGCACAGTTCGTGTGTATTACAGACCGTATCTTACTGCAGAATCCAGTGCCTGAATTTTCCCCCATATTCTGTTTCTCTTGATTACAAGAAACCACCAGATTTATCTGTTGCTAACCAGATTTGTCCATCGCTGCAAATTGTTGCCGTTGCATAGGTGTATCTCCATGGCAACTGACAACTGGCTTTGATGGAGACTGACATCTCAGAGGTGAAACTGATCCAGCAATCCTTTCAGTAATAAATTTCGCTCTGTCTGAGGTAATTATCCTTTGAAACGAACGTGTGTTAGGTGAAGAGGATTTCCTCCTGCATCTGCCTTTCTCTTGGAATAATCTTCTACTGGAAATATATGTACTACTTCCTCTTGAAATAATCTTCTACTGGAAATATATGTACTACTTCCTCTTGGATTAATCTTCCACTGGAAATATATGTACTACTTCCTCTTGGATTAATCTTCTACTGGAAATATATGTACTACTTCCTCTGGGAATAATCTTCCACTGGAAATATATGTACTACTTCCTCTTGGATTAATCTTCTACTGGAAATATATGTACTACTTCCTCTGGGAATAATCTTCCACTGGAAATATATGTACCACTTCATCTTGGAATAATCTTCCACTGGAAATATATGTACTACTTCCTCTTGGAATAATCTTCTACTGGAAATATATGTACTACTTCCTCTTGGAATAATCTTCCACTGGAAATACATGTACTACTTCCTCTTGGAATAATCTGCCACTGGAAATATATGTACTATTTCCTCTTGGGACAATATTCCACTGGATATATGTAAGTACCTTGTGTGACAGGTACTATTGGTTGGCATGCTGGACTCTCAGCCCAGAGGTTGATGTACAAATCTGCGTCTGGGCAGAATATATTTGAGATGTGGGTGCACGGTAGCCAACTGGATAGAGCGCTTTGCTTGTAATGTGGTGAGTGCAGGTTTGAGCCTTCCCTTAAACGGTTACTGTGTAGGGACCTTGGACAAGTTCTTCACTCACAGTTGCTTTGTGCTTCAGATTTAGATTCACTGACCTTGCATGCGTAATAAATGCAATAATAATAATAATAATTCATGTGTGTTTTTGGGGCACGGTAACTACCTGGTTAGAGCCCCCAGCTTGTAACGCAGAGAGTATGGGTTCGACTCTCCCCTCACCGTGCAGGGACCTTGAGCAAGTCTATCACTCACAACTGCTCAGCACCATCGATTGATGGTTAGTCATTGGATAGGGACACTTAATAATGCAGAAATAATAATTTATACGGGGATGTATGTGGACATTGATGAAGTTCCTCTGAAAAGACTCTTCTCGAACTTGCTGTCTCATTTTATGTTCAAAGCAGGTATTCGAATTGTACAACACTTTGAGTATTTCCATTCCCATTATTTTTCTATAATTCTGTATTGAACTTAATGCTCACACACGGAAATGTATTTGTACCGGCAACTAAGACTAGAAAGGGTGATCGGGCCTTTTGGGTCGCTGGTCCGCATGCCTGGAACAGCCTTCCGGCGTCCATTCAGGAGTCAAAAAGTGTCAACCTCTTTAAAAAACAGTTGAACTTCTATTTACTTTATACTTGGGCTGAATTTTGTTATTTTTTTGTACTTTATAAAGCACCCTAGAAGTAGCCTGCTACTTACAATGCTATATAAATTGTCGTAATTACAATTACAAGGTAAGGCAGTAAATAATGCATATATCCAGTGACTGAGCCTGAGTGAGGAGTCGTAGGTGAAAGGTCAGGAAAAGGTCAGTGAGTGGAGGTAAACATTTGACGCAGGTGGAATTCAGGCTTTCCATTCTGAGCTCAGTACAACATTTGACCTTTGTGTATTTCACTCCCACACTGAGTGGAGATAACAAAGTGGTACAGGCTAAATGCCGCCCTACCACCCAGGCCATGGTACTGGTAAACTCGCTTCTCGTTAGATCAGCTGGATGTTCTGACAGCATCTTTGTGAGTCTCTCCCTATAGAGGGTCGGCGAAAACATTGATGTAGAAACATCAGAACAGATGTGGGAGTATTTTTCGGTCCGTTGTTCGTTTTGGATAAACTTCGGACTGGCCTTGTGTTGGCGGGCACAAACATGGACACACAAACGTACAGACAGACACGCACACAAACATACAGACGCATACAGGCACACACAAGTATAGACACAGACACACACAAACAGACAGCTGCACAAACATAGACACACAGACACACACAAACATAGACACATACCTGCGCACACACAAACATAGACAGATACAGACACACAAACATAGACAGATACAGACACACAAACATAGACACATACGGACACACATACATAGACATGCAGACAAACATGCAAACATAGACATATACAGACACACAAACATGCATACAGACACACAAACATACAGACACACATAAACATGCATACAGACACACACAAACATACAGACACACATAAACATGCATACAGACACACACAAACATATAGACACACACTGTACCTACGAAGCTACGTCAGGTCCTGTTTGTTTACCTGTCCGGCAGGGGGCGTACGATATTGCTTTCATATCATCAGTTGTTTTGACAGATCTGGGTCCCTTTGGCAATTAGCATCTAATGGTCTCTCTCTCGCTCTCTCTCTCTCTCTCCGTTGCCTTGCACTCGAATACAGGTCTCTTGCACTGCGCACCGCGCACGCACCGTATGGTCGGACTGCGGAGCTGCCGGTATGTTTTCGCTGGCGGAGTGGTGTTTTCGTCAGTAATTAGCATGAATGGTCCTGTTGTTGTGCGTCGAATTATCGAACCGTTGAGTCCTCGACCGTATGTGGCTTGCCCTTGTGAGACTCTTCAGACCCGTTGACGTGTGTGAGTGTTGAGACGCTTACATGTATTTCGGAGATTTGAATCTTGGGCTAGTATGGGCCGTACACGGGGACCTTAAGTGGCGTGGCGCCCATTCAAACGGGCGGCGGTGGTGAAGGATCTTGCCAGATAAATATGTTGACAAATGAGCAAGGTTGAGGCCATATGGGTGCTATAGGAAAACCCCCCATAGGTAAACATGAAAACATTTAAATACAAATATACATGCTTGCATACTTACGTACTTGCATATATATGTATGTATTTGTATGTATGTGTGTATGCATGTATGTATGTATTAGGTATGTATTATGTATGTATGTATGTATTATGCATGTGTATGTATGTATGTATTTATGTCTGCATATATGCATGTATTTGATTATATGTATGTATATATTTATGTATGTCTTTCTGTGTGTATGTATGTATGCATGTATTTATGTCTGTATGTATGTATTTATGCATGTATGTATGTATTTGTTTGTATATGTTTATGTATGTATGTACGTATTTGTGTGGATGAGTATCAGTGCCATGGTTGAAATTCACTGAGGCAGAGCCAAAGAATTTGGGGTGGTGTAACTTGGGGTGGTGTAACTTGGGGTGGTGTAACTTGGGGTGGTGCTAAAGTGCTAAATGTTTATGGTGTCATGGATACAGGTTCAGGGCTCTCTGTAGCCTGACTTCTGATTTCTCTGACCTATTGGAATTCAACCTGGCTTTTCCAACAGAGCATGATGTTTGATTGCAATTTCACTTGAAGCAACCATCAATTGATGCCTTGTGTATTATCACAGCGGCGCTGTAGAAATCTTTAGATTAGATTAGATAGGGTGAACTGTGAATACATTGCAATTGCATGTAGCAATGTGATTAACGATAGGTCCTGCTATTGTTAGTAATATTACTGCTCTGCTGTCAACAGGGAAACCTTAACAAACCATGTGTTAGCTTATCCTTAATGGGCACAAGCACACACAATATATATATATGCATTAATGTATGTACATATATGCATATATATATTGTGTGTATATATACACATACATCCATTCATGCATATATATATATATATATTACGTTCTGTATTGTGTATATGTGTGTATGACTTGGCTATACAGTACAGTTGTTGGCTGAAGTTTCAGTTTTGAGTTTGTAGGGGCCGTCCATAAATGACGTCTGCAAATATTACCTACTTTGGATCCCTCCCTGAACTTCTGTGGAAGTCTGCACTCCGGCAGAGTACTAAGGCCTACATTAGGCTTCCCTGGTAATCTTGCAGGGCTTATTGTGCTACGAGGTGGGGAACTTTGATACTTCCGCCTTCAAAATGTAATTAGATCTAGCACAGTTGAGATTGTTTGCTGTGTGACTGAACCTGATGCTTTAGTCACAGGATGTGCGGAAATAACTCTTTGTACCAACTTTAGATGCGGACTTCCGCAGTGGCTTAACCCCCTCCCCTTGTCCACATTTGGGTGACCCTCCCTCCCCTCTTTGCGGACATCCTTTAGGGACGACCCATTATCGGACAGTCAGCATTGAGGAAATGATATATTCCTATTTGTCATCAGCATCATCTTGTGATGTCAATGAGTGATGTGATTTATAACTGAATTTGATGCAAGATAAGCAATCTAATGTTTTCTATTTGCAGGATTTAAAAATTAGTTTTGGAATAATTTTGCCAGAATCAAAAGAAGCGAGAAGGAGCAGCAGACGGTTGACGGTCGCTTTGCAGTCTTGTGTGCCTCCTCCTTGGCCGACAATTGTCACAATTCGTCTGAAGATGCCATGCGATAAGCTGGACACTTCTGCACTTCTGTGGTACCTCATCATTCTTACACTTTTGCCGCTTGGCAACTTAGAAGTGGTTACCTGCAGTGAAGCTGGATGCACGTGCGACGATGCGGTTCGCTCGCTGAGCTGTGTCGGTTTGAATCTGACGGTGGTCCCAAACACATCAGCTGTCGACGTGCATTCCTTCAACCTGAGTGCCAACGAAATTTACGAAGTCAATGATGATGACTTTGTCAAGTTTACGGAGCTTCGACATCTCGACTTGAGTCACAACTTGATGTCGAATATATCAGCGAACGCGTTTAGTCACAATGTTCATCTTCGCAGTCTCTCACTTGACCACAATGATTTGGATGATTTTCTGCCGGGTATCAAGTCACCGTTGCAGGAGTTGTATTTGTCGGCAAATCGGATTAGCAATGTAGACAAATTTACCCTTTTTTCTAGTCTTTCAGTACTGGACCTGAGCGAAAACGCTTTGGTCCACATCCCGGAAACATTCCTGGACAATTTGGCCAATTTACAGCGACTTGACTTGGCTGGAAATCAGATCGATGAGTTCGCAGTGAACGTGACGTCGGGCGATGTTTTCCTGAGAGAGCTCAGCCTGTCCTCGAATTCTCTTGCTCAGTTTTCTATATCTGGACAGCTGAGATATCTGCAGGTCCTTGACCTCAGCTGGAATCGGCTGTCAACCGTCGATCCAGATTGGTTCACCAGTTTGCCAAACCTGCTAACACTTGTTATTACCGGTAACCCCATCGGCTTTGTTCCCGACTTTGCATTTCAATATCTGACCAGTCTGGACACGATTGAAATGAGTTACCTGCAAAATCTTACCAGTATTTCTGAAAATCTCTTTACCGGTTTGAACAGTCTTAGGCATTTACAGCTAGCACACAATTCAAGATTGAGTTCGATTAGCAGTCTTGTCTTCAGCAACCTCACCCAGTTGAGAAACATTGACTTGAGAGACAACAATCTCTCTTCTCTCGAGTCGGTTATGTTCAGCACTCTGAAACAGGTGGAGGTGTTGGACATCTCTGGAAATCCGTGGTCATGCAATTGCGTTTCGTTTCTGGAGTTTCTCACGTTGGAGGGCATGTTTCGGAATTCGCTGAAAGTGGGACCAATCTGTTGGGACGCGGAAGAGGCGGTAAGAAATATGACTTCTGATCTATTTGACTGTCGAAAACCCAGAATTCTCGACTACACGAAAGATGCACAGCACAGCCTTGGTTCGTCTGCTGTTTTGGACTGCGCTACATCACGATATCAGCCGTCTCAATTCATTTGGGTAACAAACAGAAACCTGACGATAGCGTACTCAGAGGTGAATGCGGAGCGAGTGCTGGTTGAAAGATTGTTGCTATTGGGTGTGGATTCCTACGTACACCAGTACGAGCAACAGGACCGAATGTTCGTCCTGCCCAACGGGAGCTTGTACATCACGTACGTGACACGAAAAGAAGGTGGCACGTATCGCTGTATCGCAGCAAACGAGTACGGAAATGACACAGTCAGCGTCGAGTTCCAGTTAAATTATCAAGTCATGTCGACGGTGACAGTGAAGAGCATAATCCTCGGTTTTCTGACAGCAACCGGTTTCTTCTTCATAGCCGTCATCATCGGTATCATCCGTTATCTGGCGTTTGTCTGTAGCTCGAAGGAGCGCAAGAAACGCAAGAGCATCCGTGAAGTCCTCGAAGCGATACAGGACTACAAGGCGGCGCAGATCGACAGGTTCAGCGCGTACCGCACGGCGAAGATGGATCAGTTGTCCGCGTTCAAATCAGCCAAAATCGATCAGTTCTCGGCGTTTCGACATTCGCGCATTGATAAGCTGCGCACGTACAAACAAGCGACAGTCACGAGCGTTCTGCAATACCTGGAACGCATGCGCGAGCACTACGCCTGCCAGACGGCGCGTATTAAGGACAATTGCACACAGCAGATGGACAAGCTGCGCGAAAGCTACGGTGTCCGGCGCGGCAAATTCAAGGACTATCGCTCGCATCAGGTGGAGAAGATGCGCGAAAACTACAACGCTCAGGTCCTCAAGATCCGCGAGTACGGCGTGCAACAGATGTCACGGCTTCGCGACCAGTACAAGGCACAACAGCAGAACGTGCTCAAACTGCTCGAACTACTCGACATTGGCAACTGCGTCACAGTGATCGAAGCCGAGTGCATGCACACCGAGTCTATCATCTTTGACGCGTCGATCGCCTTCGACTTCGAAGCTCACCCAATTCACGTTCCCCGCGACACCGACTCGAATCTGTCGGACGAGTCGGAGTACCTCACGGCAAGCGAGTCAGGGTCGGAGACCAACTCTGCCATTCTGCATTCGATATCCTTCACAGCCGACGTTGAACCTGGGATTCAAGAGCCTGAGATGTTTCCTGACTTTCAACGCATGGACAGTCTTGGCGATTCAAACAGCGACATCTTTCTAGAAAGCTTTCCCGCAGATCCTATGGATTTCCCCAAGATGCCGGAAATGCCCAACATTGTCGTCATCGGGAAAACCAACGACACTGCGTCGTCTGAGAGAGAAACAGAGTTTTAGCTATTTGTGACATCTTTCTTCAAATCTTTAATTAATATTTATCTTGTTGAAAATTGTCAGAAAAGTTATACTGCAGTAAACTGTGCAATCCCGATTGCAAATCGATGCGAAATGACTGGAGAAGCATCTTTTTATGTTTTTCCTTGTGGTAATACTTTATGATGTTGCTCACGTACAATGTTTGCCAGCGAATCGTGTTGTTCATTAGAGATATATCACTTTTTAATTTCTCGTAATCAGGGTTTGAGTAGTAACAAGTACCAGGTTTTAGTATTTAAGTTTAAGATGTTGATTTGTAGACTTCTAAGGTCAAAGGTCAGTTCGTAATCTGTTGGTGCGGTTCTGATTTTAGGATTTTGCCTGTGAGGCTTTGCTTCTGACAACCGGTTTTCGTCTTGTCAAGCAGGAACAGCTCAGCGTGCAAGGAATTTTATCCAGATTAGCTGTGCACTTGTGCTCCAAGGTGTATATCAGTTGTAGTTCATTCCGGAGGTCGACTGCCAGCCAATAAGTTTGTTGCTGATATCCTCTGCTCTCGCAGTGGAACTATATACAGAGTTGCTCTCAGAGAGTAGTACTTGCACGTCTGCTAGGTCACGTGATTCTCGCGTTCTGATGACTGGAGAAACGCAGGTAGACGTTTCTGTGTCAATCAGTCAATCGTTGTTCGTGATTGTAGCAGTAATTTAGCAAGTATTGCCTTACAATCATCCATGATTGCTGGGATACGTGCTCGGCAGCCAGAAACTGAAGTTGTTTCTGGTGTGTGTTTGTTTGTGTGTGTGTGTGGGTGTGGGTGTGTGTGTGTGTGTGTGTGTGTGTGTGTGTAGATGTGTAGTCTTTTTAAAGCCAGAATTTACAACCATGTAAGACATATGTGGCATTTGAAAAATGTACTGATATGTGTGTACGTATGTGTGTATGTACCAGCATATGTGTAATTATGTGTCTAAACATTTGTATAGCGCCTTTTAAGGTTCTCTCAAAAGTGCTGAGTGCTGCCCAGTTCTTTTCGTTCTCTCAATTCTTTGATGTCCTTCAGGTCTGTATTTAAAACTCGTGTGATTGAAATTGATTGCCCACCGTAGCCTAACTTCTGGTTTCTCTGATCTGTCGAAGTTTGACCTGGCTTCTGTGATTGATCATGATTTTTGATTGCGATTTCACTTGAAGCGACCGTTAGCTGATGCTTTGGGCCTTCTGATAACGGCGCTATAGAAGCCATTAGATTAGATTAGATTAAATATTAATGTCAATACGCGTAGGTAGATAGAGATTTGAGTAGATATGAGTGATTGTTAACTTAATAGTTGTTGCAGGTTGTTCTGGGTAGAAACCATGCTGAATGTCCTCAACGCCAATTTGCCAGTCGCTTATAATGTGCTATAAAAGTGTTCATTCCCATGGCGCTATATAATATTCATGCATTGAGTGTTCAGTCACGTGCACGCCTACACACATGTTGCAGGTTGTTTGGGACGGAATCGGACCTTGTTGTAATTCGCGATGTTGGTGTGGTGCAAGATCGGTTCCGGTGTAGTGCGAGTTCAGTTCCGGGGCGAAAACGGTTCCCACTTTTCTTCACGAATAGTGAAGCTTAAAGTTTTCTGTTTTCTTGGTAGTAAAATTTGATGCAAAACAGTATTTAAGTAGGTGGAAAAATAGAAGCGCAAGCATTCACCCAAGTAGTCTGTATTTATGCATTAATTAGGAGAAAACATTATTTTGACAAACTGTTATGTGACGTCCTCGGTCACGTGAACCAATCAGTATTTTTCGGAACTGTTTTCGCCACTGGAACCGATCTAACACGACACCGGTTTGCGAGTCGGGAAGCTTTATGTCGTGATCTAGTCATCAATCAGTTCAGAAAATAATTACCTCTTTGCCTTTGTGGTGATTTAATTGGTTTTCTAGAATCAGTTTTTAATGGTTTTTTGTGTGAGGTATAAAACGCCTACGTGGCCAGGCCGCAATAAATCCCAGCGAGCTGGAGATAAGTATAAAACGGGTTTCCCTTAGCAGTCAATTCCAAAGTCACATTAAGCTGATTTTTAGCGAAACCAAATACAAGTGACGATGCAGCTGTTAGTTTGTTAGTTATTGTTTTGTTAGTGTAGCGAGTAGGATGAATTTTGGTTATTGGCTGATTGCAGTTATGTGTAAGAACAAATTAACATTCTGTGTGTTTCATTATGAATTATTTCAATGAATGTGAATGGAATTTGAGTCTTTAATAAGGATGACTGTACTCGCTAACAAATATTGAGCTTTTAAGGTAACAAAGTATTGATATATACTTGCTGTTAAAATGTGTTTCAGTGGTGTTACAGTTGGTTACTAGTTAGTATTATTTTAACGTCAGCGTAATATTAGTGTAATCTGGGTAACTCGCAATTTTTTCTTCAAGTTCTTCCCCTACCTCCCCCCGAAGTTCGAACAACCAACGGCGCCATTCCTAACCTTGTTGAGCCTCCTACTTCAGTTTACTGTATCCGACCTCCATCATCCAGTCTATGAGCATTTGTCTGGAATTCCTTTTCTTTCCTTTCCTCCCATTCATCCCTGTGTGGTCTTTCTCAGAAGGGAATGTGTCCAATCCATTTCCTCTGTCTCATTCTTATTGTAGCCACCGGAGATCTTTCAGAGAAATCGTTATAACAAATTAACTGTGTTGCTAAACTGGTTTTTTAATGAACTACTTGATACAAGCGATAGGGGTCGTTCATTCAGGCGTCCGTGAAGAGGGAGAGGAGGTAGGGGTCGCCATACTACCGACAGAGAAAGAGGGGTTATGGACGGGGTTTTGGAGGGGTTGTGGACGTGCTTCTAATATTTTACTTCAGTACAGTCTGTTCTTTGAACACCAACTTCAGTCAGTCAGATGACAGTTTGTACTGCGTTGGAGCTAATTAGAGTCCCTTTCCCGGGCGCGGTAGCATCAAAGTAGCCCACCCAGTAGTACAGTTAGCCCTGCAGGGTAGCCAAATCTAGGCCTTGGTGATCCGTTGGAGTGCGGACGTCTGAAGAGGGGTGGGGAGGGTAATGCCAAATGCGGACTAGGGGAGGGAGGAGTCTTTTTGCGGACTTCATTTATGGACGACCCCCCCAATAAGGCCACTGTGTGATTGTGGTCTGCTCGGTAGCACACCAAGTGTGTGATCCATCGATTGCGGGTTCAAGCTTGCTGAGTGGACTTGTGTAACGACCCTGTAATAAGTGCAATGAACGAATAAGTAGAACAGCGTTTGGTTGCTTACTTGGTGTCTTTGTGGTTTCACGTTTAAGGTTTTCCATGTGGTAATTTAACAGACTGCCTGTTCATTGGGTCAGGGTTCAAACCCTGGCGACGTAAAGCAGAGCGTAGGTTGTAAGTAAATGTTCTTGCCCACCTTGCTTAATACCCGATGGTTAAAATTGGTATTAGTATTACGAGTAGCATGTCTTTTAATTTGTTTTAAATGTGAAATATTGTTTAGAGTAAAATGCTGCAAAGCAGAAATGCAGGGCGATTCGTGTAATCAAAGTTGCTTGGGGGTCAAATTCTTAACACTGAGGGCTTGGCTGGGACCTGCTTATCGGGGTCACCTCTTAGTATCTTTTGTGGTATTTGATAAAAGGTCGCACATGAAGGACGTCCGCAAAAATTGGACCCCTTTGTCCGCATCTGTCCGCATTTGCGTGACCCCTTCCTCTTTACGGATGTCCTTTATGGATGACCTCTGACCTTTGTTGGTATTTTTGTGGTATATTTACTGCAGCACATCTTTCGTAAGTGTTCAGATTCTGAAAATGTTTTCATGAAATAGCTGTTTGAGATGTTCGTGTTATATCTTGATTTGGTTATTGATCACTGGTATGCACGCTTGTCAAAGTAATGGTGGATTCGTTCTTATACGAACAACAACAATAATAATCTGTTGTCCAGATTAATTTTGGGTACAGAACTCTTCAGGGTACAAAAATTTATTAAAATATTTCTGCCGGGTACGTATGACCTGTTTTATTATTCCTTTTAGCTGAGATCAGTCGGTGTAATCCAATAAGAATAAAAAATACGCTAAAAGCCGTTAAAGCTACTGCTACTACTACTACTACTACTACTACTATTTCATCATTACAATTGGTTTATCCAAAGTAGCAATGATCCCTCAGGATTTTGAAAATTATAGTATAGGATGTTCTGAGTTGAAGGTGATAACCTTCTTTCTATCATTTCTTTAAATTTTACCAACAAATGTCTTTCGCACAATTTCTGCTGAAGACTCTCATAAAATCCCCAACTCATAGACTAAAAACACCAACTTCAATTCAAACTTCAGCGTTGACTAAAGTTTCTGATTGCAACCAAAGCTCGACAGTATGTGCTCTCGGTTCGTACACGGGGACCTTAAAAGGCTTGGTGCCCATTCAAACGAGCAGCGGTCGTCAAGGATATCACCTGATCGATTGTAAAACGATCAGGGTCAAGGCCACAAGGTCACCATAGAAAGGGTGTACATTTACATTTACTCGCACTGGGAGTGTTCCTGATACATCCGAGACATTAAGGCGTGTGCCAATACATAGACAGGTGTGACGGGTGTGAGCGCGTACTACCTGTAGGTACAGGTGGATAGACCGAGCACGTACAACTGTAACAAGGAGCCAAAGGGAACTGTCTGGAAAATCAGGCAAATATTATTACTACTACTACTATTATTATTATTATTATCATCATCATCATTATATTGGTGTTCGTGTTCTTGAATCGGGATTATAACCGAAATGTGCACCTGATTTTCGTTCAAATTGGTAGTTTTTACTCACTTATCTTGTTGTATATGTCAGAATTAGTGTTTATCGAGATGTTACTTGATATTCCGTCAAACTTGTATTGTTTGCACTCTTAAATTTTATCGCACGACAGAATTTTGTTCGAAATTGTATGCAATTTATGCTGGTGAAATTTTCATGTTTGTTGATAAAATATTGTGTATTTAACTGAATCGTATTCTAGTGGGTAATTTTCTTGAGGTAACGATGCATTTATTGTGTTTTAGAATACGTTGTTGTTTTAGAATACGTGTGTCTTCTTGTGGTTGCAAGCAGAGACTGGAATTACATTCGGAAATGATTATTGCTTATTATGGTATAATACAGTGCGATTCGTTTAACACAAAATGCAGAAAACTGGTGTGAAATGTTCGTGTTAACCGATTTTGGCGTTAAACTAAACCCGAGCAGAACCTGCTAGGAATCGTGTATAAAAAGTAACATATCCCATAAGTGAGACGTAGGGGAGGCGCTCTTCTCCTTTTCTTCCGCCCTTGAGCCGGTGATGGACGAATCCCAGTGTGCTGGACACGGGGCCAGTGCATTGCGGGATTTGCCGTTTACTTACGAGCATACGCCGTGCCTCTGTCGCCAGGCAGTATAATTTGGTACTGGCGTAAGCTGGGAAGTAAACGGCAAGCCCTGCGATGCACTGACTCCGCGTCCAGGACCTTAGGATTCGTCCATCACCGGCTCAAGAGCCTAAAGAAAAGGAGATGAGCGCCTCCCCTACGTCTCACTTTTGGTTTATGGGATACTTAAACACTACTAGATTAAACAGTATGCAAAAAAGGGCGGCAGATACAAGCTTTGCATGGGTGAAATATTGCGTAAGTATGGAAATATATTCTAAACTCCAGCTTTGCAATGGTAAGCGGTTCTGCGATGGAAGGATTATCTATTCCAACTGCACAAGATTGCGCGCAAGACGGCGTTTTATCGCGAACGGTTCAGTCCAATCTATTTCCGTCAATTGGCGCACTGATTAGCCGGGGGGAGGAAGGCCGGAGGTGATTGGCTGGCGGTTGCCATGGCAGCGGCCGAGGGAGGATAATAAATCGGAGTGGTTGCAGCAATCAAGTTCTGCAATTACTTCTGAAATCAGATGACCGCTCGCTCTCACAGTCCGGAATCTAATGTCTGGTTCCAGCTGACACTTTCAGAAGTAATTACAAGACGCTGTATTAAGTGTCTGATATATACATACGTATTCCAAACACTATGACCCACCGTAGCCTGCCTGCCTGCCTGCCTGCCTGCCTGCCTGCCTGCCTGCCTGCCTGCCTGCCTGCCTGCCTGCCTGCCTGCCTGCCTGCCTGCCTCTTGGATCTTGACCTGGACCCGAACCCTTCTTGCTTATCGATTTTGTTTTTGACTGAACGCCTGTGAATAAGCTGGTTCCCGCGACTTTGCTATCGTTGGGCGCGGTGGAAATCTCGAGTTTACGATTACGATACTTACAATACGAACGCACTTACATACTTACATACATACATTATTTAAACGGGCAGCTGAGGTGAAGGATCTCACCCGATTAATTCGTTAAAAAATGAGCAGGGTCGAGGCCATGCGGTCGCTATAGAAAACGTGTACATTTAGATTTAATTTGGCCAAGGCAAGTCGTAAGAGAAGATATGTTAACGGCATAGGTCGAGTAATGATTAGAAGCCATGGGGAGGACGCCCTATGGGGTGGTCTGAGGCATTGAGGGCGAAATTACCCCTGCCTAGTTCCTACAAATCGCACCCGATTGTCTAGTAGTAATAAATAGTGATTGAAATCACAGATTACTGTGGCTTTCCGAAGTAATTATACATTGCAGTACTATATTTGCTTGGACACAGAGGTTGTCAATTAAGAACGTCCGGAGAGAGAGGACAAATGCGGACAAGAAGTATGGAGGGTTATGCGGACGTCCTCTTCTAGAGTTGGTAGTCATTTCAGTACAGTCTGTGCTTTAAATGCCAACTTCAATCAGATTGCGTTGAATCTAATGACTTGTGCATTTTCTTGTAAATTTCCCATAGACAGTTTACGTCAGTTTAGAAACCACAGCAGTTTCTGCTTCTATCAGACATTAATTTTAAGAATATGAGGCCAGATTTCTCTGACTATCATTGAAGCTCTGCGAAGGACTGTCTTATTGTGGGCGACAGTTGTTATGCTGTTTACGATTTTCGGACGAGCTGCCTAGTGACGTTAATTAATTAATCAATCAATCAGCCAGACGTGTAACTTTGGTCTAGAAAGTGTGGGAGGTACCAATTTCTTTTCTCTGCTTTCGACATGCACGTACTGATTATTTATTGGCTAATGGTATAGAAGTCATTGGAGAATGCCAAGCTCACTAAATTTAATATGCATTTTGTATTCGTAGTATGTCAAAGTGGACACGGTGGTCTATCGGTAAAGCGTCTGTTCAGTGATCATGCTGTGCGGGTTCGACTCCGTGTAACGCCCTTGGGCAAGTAATCGTAATCCTAATTCAAGATTTCTACAGCGCCCAACGAAAGCCGCGCCGCAGGGACCAGCTTATTCACAGGCGCTCAGTCAAAACAAAATCGATAGGCAAAAAGGGTCCGGTTCCAGGTCAAGATCCAAAAGTCAGATGGGGAGACAGCGTGACAGCTAAGGTTGGTGGTGTTTGGGTTTGGAGAGGAGAGAGAGATAAGAGGAAGAAGGGGTGTTTGCGCACACCGTGCCTCTGTCACCAAGGAGTGTAGTTTGGTACCGACGTAAGCTGGGAAGTAAACGGCAAGTCCTGCGATGCACTGGCGCCATGTCCAGGACCTTGGGATTCGTCCACTGCCGGCTCAAGGACCTAAAGAAAAGGAGATGAGCGCCTCTCCTACGTTCCTCATGGAACATGGTTTCTCTGAGCTATCGGAATTAAACCCGGCTTCTCCAATGGATTCTGATTTTTGACTACGATTTTGACTTGAAGCGACCATTGGCTGATGCCTTTGCATCATGAGTAACGGCGCTATAAAAGTCTTTAGATTAGATGGAGGTTTACTTTTAAAGGGGGATACGGTAATTCAGTAGAGAAAAGTAGGGGTACGTGTACCCTGGAGCCCCAGAAGCTTCGGCATACGGCCTTAACCAGGCATGCCATCAGTTTAGTACCTATCATCAGTAACTGGAAATTACATCAAATGCATATCGGGTTTAACGATCCGATTATTCGATCGAGGCCCCTGGATTGGACGTATCCCTCCGCTATCTGACCTCGGTGACCTCAGTTACGAACGCTTAACAACCCTCAGATTAACTCATCTTCTCTCCTTCCTTCTCTCCCTTTAACTCTCTGATCTCCGGGCAACAGGATCTTGTTTTCCATACGTTATCTCTGGACAACCCCTTCGACTTGACGCAGCGCTTGTGAATAATCTGGTGCCCTGCCGGTGGCTTTCCAGCAGCGCTTCAGGAATTGTTGAGCTTAAGATTACGATTCTGACTCAGTAACTATGTTGTGATGGTTTGCAGTGTATGACGCCATCTCGTGACTGCCAGAGCAATTGACGTCGACCTTACCTTACCTACTTGCGTGTAAATGGTCAAAAGATTTATGAAGCTATTTTTAGCTCAAGCAATAAACCTCCACAAGGATTACAACAATTATCTGACCCAACATACGAATTGACCAACACTTCACCTGTTGCAATTTTCCGCAGGTTTTTCAATCAAAACTGAAAACACTCCTCTTCCACAAATCCTCTCTTGATTCGTCCTCCTCCCTTACACCCTATCGGTTTTGTTTGACTGAGCGCCTGTGGATGAGCTGGTTACAGCGACTTAGCTTTCGTTGGACGCTGTAAAAATCTGTAGCTTACGATTACGATACTGTAATAATTTTTAACAAACTAGTAACTGTTAATCATGTGGTGATTGTTAACAACGTCTCAAGTTGCGATCAGCATCAACGTTGGTTGGCATGTGAGTGTCCAGGTCACTGCAGAGTAAGGCCAATATTCTGTCGTCATTATCTGATGATGATGATGATGATGATGAGTATGGTGGTGGTGGTGATGATGATGATGATGATGTGATGATGATGTTGATGACGACGACGATGACGATGTGATGATGATGATGACGATGATGATGATTATGATGATGGTGGTGGTGGTGATGATGATGATGATGTGATGATGATGTTGATGATGATGACGACGATGACGATGATGATGATAATGATGATTTCTCTGCCAGAAGGCAGGTCCATTGGCTTATGCCACCCGGGGATGAGATGAGTGAGGTGGTGTCCCGTTGCCTTCCTCACAGACAATTGTGGGTGAGCAACTTGTCCAAGGTCGCTATGCAGTGGCTGAGGCAGATTCGAACCCGCGACCCTCCGGTTACGAGGCACAGACCATACCACTACACCACCTAGTCTGGGTATCTCGTGTACGAAGACCAGTTTGGTAAAATAACACAAGCTTCGCTGCTATTTCGTTGCCTCCAAGCGATTTTTAATCTCATTGTGAGAAAAGCTCGAAAAGGGGTGTTATTAATAGTTGATAGATGTTGATAAATATATGGCACCGATCGAACATGTTTTAAAGGTGTCTAAGCGGGTCTTGCATTATCCAGTTTTTAACGACATCTTGTGGCTTCCTAGGCCGTTGAAGTTCGGTTGGGCATATGAACCGTCTGACCTATTTTCCGCTCTGACCTAGTTTTTCGCGGGGTTTGCAAGGCTGACCTAGTTTTTTTCTCGTTCTAGTTTTTCGCTGTTCGCAGGGCTGAGTAATATTAATGAGGAAATTGGCGCCTCCAGATGATGGCTGGCTTTGTGTATTAACCAGGAAACCGAAAAAACTAAAATTATCTTGTGAACTTAGTATAAGAAAATGCATATAAAACACCCGTTTTATTTGCTCAGCTAAAAAGTCAGTACTGCGTCCATAGTACTTAAGACAATGGTACTACCCAGCTAAAAGTATGTAAAGTACTGGTGATTTTAGTACTAACTGTAAGATTATTAATATTATTATTATTATTATTATTATTATTATTATTATTATTATTATTATTATTATATAAAAATGTCAGTGTATTCTTGAAAGCATTATCTAAGAAAGCAAGGACACAGATTACATTAGCTATGCGAACATACACTGCACTTAAAACAGTTAAAAGAATCTAATGGGAAATGCTACCCAAACCCTAACCCTAACCCTTAGGATGCTACTTCCACCCTGTAAAAAGAAATATGTTGATATGTCTAACCCATTCTTTTGTTTTTATTCCGATAGCATGCGTCCCCTTACTTGCATGTGAGCATTAGTATGTATGTATATTTATAAGCCCATACAAACTGTTATACATGTATATATGCATACATACATCACATGTACCCTCGCACGCATAAACACTTGAGCATTCTAAATTAGATATGCACAACTGGTGTGGCTAATAAGTCCCACGGTTCCAGTACAACAGATGGTCAGACAGACAGACAGACAGGCAGACAGGCAGGCAGACAGGCAGACAGACAGGCAGACAGACAGACAGACAGACAGAGTGAGAGGAGTAGGGAAACAGAGTGAGAGTGACAGTTGAGGGACATGCAATTAGCACAGAGAGCAAAAGTAGGAAACGTGGTAGAGAGGAGAGAGATGAGAAGATAGGAGAGCAGAGCAGAGGAGAACAGAGAAGAGCAGAGGAGAGCAGAGGAGAGCAGAGGAGAGCAGAGGAGAACAGAGGAGAACAGACGAGAGCAGACGAGAGCAGACGAGAGCAGACGAGAGCAGACGAGAGCAGAGGAGAGCAGACGAGAGCAGAAGAGAGCAGAGGAGAGCAGAGGAGAGCAGAGGAGAGCAGAGGAGAGCAGAGGAGAGCAGAGAAGAGGAGGAATGAAGCGACAAGTAAGAAGAGTGTCAGCGGTGAAGAGGAAAGTGATGAGAATAGAGGGGGGGTTGATGTAAAGAGGAAGAGAGGATGAGGAGAGGAGAGAGGTGTAAGGGGAGAGGCGGAAAGAGGAGAGGAGGCGAGAGGAGCAGAGAAATACAGTGGTAAATTCGAGATTTCTACAGCGCCCAACCAAAGCTAAGTCACGGGAACAAGCTTATTCACAGGCGCTCAGTCAAAACAAAATCGATAGGCAGGAAGGGTTCAGTTTCAGGTCAAGATCCAAGAGTCAGGTAGCAGACAGTCAGACGGCTATGGTGGAAGGTGTTTGGAATTGAACCGGAAAGTGAGACAAGGGGAAGAGGAAGAATCAAGAAAGGATTTGCGGAAGAGTGTTTTCCGTTACGAGTGAAAGACCTGAGCAAAAATTGCCAGAGTTGTTGATGAGTTCGTATGACGGGCGAGATAAGAAAGAGAAAGAGAAGATGGAAAGAATTGATCTAACCAGTAAAACGGCAAAAAGACTTGTTCAGGAGGAGAGAAGAGAATAATTACGAGGAGTGGCAAAAGGGGTGTAGGGTAAGAAGTTTCTGAGAGGAGAAAACAGAAGGAGATTAGAGGTGGAGTAGTGAAGGAAACAGAACATTCACACACGCTTGCTATAGGCAACGCCCTTGGTTGGACGCCAGTGATGTTGACTGGTGTTGATTTTGTTAATGCTTCAGCTGCTGTGGATACGAAAGATGTTGTGTTGTGGTACCTCGTATGTTATAAGCCGCAGCATCTGGCTTCCGATCTCCCACGACCGCTCTCTCTCTCTCTCTTTTCTCTCTCTCTCTCTCTCTCTCTCTCTCTCTCTCTCTCTCTCTCTCTCTCTCTCTCTCTCTCTCTCTCTCTCTCTCTGCTCTCTCTCTCTTTCTCTCATACTCTGCACCGACGTAATTTATGGATGAACCTGCACTGAAAGTCGCCGATGCCACATTTCAAAGCGCCGTGCGACGGTCTCCGTTGTGTACCGTGATTCAGGCATTTCACACGTCTTGTAGACCTACTATACTTTGAGAGACTGATTATATAGCAACATTGTTGTACATGCATGCATACATGCACTAAACACATCCACACATACATACTGTACAGGATACATGCATACATGCATGTATATATGCATAGATCCATCCATCCATCCGTCCATCCATCCATTCTTTCATACATACACACATACATACATACATACATACATACATACATACATACATACACACATACATACACACATACATACATACATACACACATACATACATACACATACATACATACATACATACATATATACACACATACATACATACATATATACATACACGCATACACACATACATACAGACATGCACGCATGCATCAAGATATATATTCATATTTCGGCGAGTAAGGAAGGTGCTTTTGTGTAATAGATTGTTGGGTGCTGGCGCTCCCCAGCTATGGTAGTAGTAGTAGTAGTAGTGGTACTAATAATAATAACAACAACAACAATAATAATAATAATAATAATAATAATAATAATAATAATAATAATAATAATAATAATAATAATAATAACGTGCTGTCTGATAATCGTCTGCACTTACATTAATCTTATTATGAAGCACTCATACATATGTATTTTAATTTATCTATGAAGCTATGCTTAGACACCTTTTAAGAGCTTCAATGGGACTCGATAAATTTATCTTTAACCTTACACGTTACAAGTTTTTTTTTACCATTTGTTTTCTTGCTGTCTTCATACCTTCAGAAAAACTGAGCAAGTTAAAGAAAAAAACTATTAATAGAAGGAGGAGGAGGAGGAGGAGGAGGAGGAGGAGGAGGAGGAGGAGGAGGAGGAGGAGGAGGAGGAGCACAAGAGAGGAGAGGAGGAAGAGGAAGAAAATGAAGGAAGAAGGTTGAAGAGGAAGAATTAGGAGGAGGGAGGAAAAGATAGAGCAGAAGAACGAGGGAGGAAGAGGAGCAAGAAAAGGAGAAAATTAAACTACGAGGAAGAGTCCCCGGTAGTAGGAATTTGAAATGAAGGAGGAAGCTAAGGAATTAATAAAATGAAGATAATTAGAAGGAAGAATTGGAGAAAAGGAGGAAGTAGAACAGAAGGAGAGACGCTATACTGTATATTTGTCAATTGCACCCGTTCAAAATAGCAACGGTGGTGAAGGATCTCACCCGATCAATTCACTGAAAATCAGCAGGGTTGAGTGCATACGTTCGCTGTAGAAAATTGTGTACATTTGTTTACAGTTAATCTAATCTAATCTAATCTACTCGGTGCAGTGAAAATACGCTAAACTGGCGTCATCTATCGAGCCCATTCTTAATTAATCTCAGCCCAAAATAATCTATTTTCTCTCTTCTCCAATATTTCTTTTCGGTTCGAGTTGTACCGAAAAGGTTTCGATCGATGGCGCTCCAACCAAAAGTAGCAGAAGACCGAATGAGGTTCAAAACGAAAACCACGGAAATACTGAAGCTAGATTGACAAACAAGAAATGCCATCTTAGGAGACAAACTTACACTGTGCTCGCTAGAGGCGCCAGTATCCGTCACTCTATAAAAACATTCGCTAGATTGCAGCACTGCTTTCTTGGGAAAACGTATGTATGTATGTATGTATGTATGCCGACTGACAGTGTATGGGCAGTGTATTCATTTTAGTTGATTCGGTAGATGGCGTAAGTGGAGACATCAATGAGACATATTTCTTGCCTGGCGAGGGTTTGACCCTTCGTCTTCTGACCACTCGACTATCGCTCACCCAAGGCCAATTGAAGCGCCTTTACTAATGGGAGAGTCTTGGGCGTTCTCTACGGGTGGTGCAACGGTTGGAATGTACTGGCAAACTCTGCGCTTCCTGCCAGGTCTTTATTCAAACTCAAATCTGTGTCAACATACTCAGACGTTTAAACCGGCAAAGATCATTATATATAGTCCTATTGAAGCACTTAAAAGGTGTCTAAGCAGAGCTTTATACATAGATATAAAAATATCTATCTTAGCCTGGCCTGGGGGATTTCCTGACCTTTGCCCTTCGACCGGATTGACCCAACGCACTGCGAGGTTTTGACTGCGATTTCTCTTATGGGTACCATCGATTGAAGTCTTGTGTAGTATGATGACGGCCATATAAAGTGATTAGATTAGATTGTATTTGATTAGATTAGATTAGTCTAGCGTGATATGATACCAACAAGTGTTTAAACAGGCCAGTCCAAGCTCAACGAGTCCCATAGGACCTTTGGAATGAATGAATGAATTAATTAATTAATTAATTAATTAATTAATGAGAATAATAATAATAATAATAATAATAATAATAATATTATTATTATTATTATTATTATTATTATTATTATTATTATTATTATTATTATACATTTGTTATAAAGATAGCCCCCGGGGGATAGAAATAGTGGACAGTGAAAAGGGGGAAGTAAGTAATCGATGAACTCATGAAATCGAAGGTTTTATGTTGCCCCTTGGAGGACGAAATTGATCAAGCAGACTTTATGGATAAAGGAAGACTTTGGATTGACCTTTTGACATCCTAATCGGTTGATGTGAATATCGATATTTTCTTGCTGCTTTTAAATAATACTCGGTCTAATACAACGTGTTCATTTAGCAAATAAATTGTTTCAGCTCAGTTCAGCTTGGCTAATCTAATCTAATCCAATCCAATCTAATCTAATCTGATCTTGTCTGTTATTCTAGTGGTTAGCGTGCTCGACTGACAATCGAGAGGTCGGGGATTCAAATCCTAGCCAGGGAAAAAATTTGTTTGAGATTTGGCTCCACTTGCGCCCTCTAGACAACTCAACTTCGTTAGTACACTGACGGTAGAAGAAGATGACAAGGGAAGATCAGACGGTGAGGAGAGGACTGGCAAACCCTCTCGCATATGCCGAGGCCAAGGAAAATGAAGTGGCTAACGCTTCATGCCACGAAGCATGAACCAGATTAAGGGACTGCCCTTCTTGTTCTTCTTGTTCTTGTTCTTCTTGTTCTTGTTCTTCTTGTTCTTGTTCTTCTTGTTCTTGTTCTTCTTGTTCTTGTTCTTCTTGTTCTTGTTCTTCTTGTTCTTGTTCTTCTTGTTCTTGTTCTTCTTGTTCTTGTTCTTGTTCTTCTTGTTCTTCTTCTTCCTCCTCCTCCTCCCTCTCCTCCTTCTCCTCTTTCTCCTCCTCCTTCTCTTCTTTTCATTTTGGTCTAATCTAATCTAATCTAGTAAACACAGCAATACAACATTTAAACGAAGGACACAACTTGTCCCTAACGGTTGCCTGGCTGAACAATGAGTTATGGCTGGAGGATTCTAACCCGGGTTGCGGCTTGCGCGCAAACCAGTCGGCAACGACGCCTTTCAAGTGGTTTGAACCGTGTTTTGCGGTCGTCTTATCTCGAGGCCCAGATTCGCGGAAGGTGCGGTCCATTCGCCGCTGGAGATTGGCCCATCAGACATCTTCTAAGTCTGCCAATTAATCAACCTCGTGAAGAGAGGGAGACGGAGTGCAGGGCAATTAATTTCCCAGCCGAAGGGTTGTAGTTGGGGAGAGTGTGCGATGGTGCACACGCGTCTTAAGTGGTTAGCGATGGACGGGGCGAACTTACTGGGAGGTCGCCAGGGTTTGTTAGAGTTTTTTTCATCTACACAACTAGTCTATTCTTATTGTTTCATCCAGAGGTTCTTTAAGTGGTGGTTCATGGGTCGGCGCCGATCCTCGGAGCTGTGGTAAATCGGTCCGCAAAAAGATACTTGAAATGAGTTGTTTTTCAACTTAATCGCAAAAATTGTTAATTTTAGACATAATCGGTCGGCAAAACGGCACTTAAAATGAGTAATTTTTCAACTTATTCGCGAAAATTAATAATTTTTAACATGCTTGATTGAGGCCATTAATAAGTATTTAAATTTAAACAATTTTCATTAATGAATTTGTTAATCTTGGATATGCAAATACTCAGTGATTGTGCGCGAACAACAGTCTGAATTTATTGACTCTTAGTAGCTTAAAATGTTTGAGAATCACTGGTACAGCCAACCAAAGCGATAGGAAGATATCCCAAAGGCGCTATATTAAGTGACTTGATAAACACATGCTCCACTCCCTCCCTCCAACACCTGTTCATTAAGGTAGCACTCCAGGTAATACCGGTAACAGAAGATGGACAAAGGTAATACTCCAGGTAACACCGGTAACAGAAGATGGACAAAGGTAATACTCCAGGTAACATCGGTAACAGAAGATGGAGCAGTGATAGTGCTCAGCTACCTAAGGCCTGACGTTCATCATCACACGTAAAGCTACAGAAAACGATTCAATTTGAAAAATTAATCAACCTTTTGAAAAGAAAAGATCAGAGAGAGAGAGAAATGTGTAGGCCGAACTTTTTAAGAATTTAAGACATCATGAGAACGAATAGACCTTATTTTTTTCTAAATTATATACTAGCTGGTCTTCTGGCAACCGGAGTTGGATCTTGACATGGCATCTTTGGACAACCCCACTGATTTGAGGCAGCGCTCGTGAATGAGCTGGTGCCATGCGTTTCGGTTTTAAGTAGCGCTTTAGAAATATCGAGTTTACGATTACGATGATGATTACGATTACGTTTGATAGAGTGGCCTAAATGTTGAACAAGAAGCAATTCTGTTCCCGATCTGCCATCAGCTTCAACCTGGAAGTCTGACTCTGCGCCAACAGATCACCTGATCACCTTCAGACTGATCACCTTCTAGACGTCGGAGCAGACGGTGCAATTCGATTCAGACATTCACCTCTTCACGTATCAGTCGACCCCGAGCAGGTCTGCGATTGTTACAGACCAGTTTCTTTCCAGGTGCCTTGGTTGCATATCGCCTTTCGCCACAAACCGATACGCAGCAAAAACACTTTGTTTTGGCTGCGCGCCGTCCGTGTCTCAACTCTTCTCCTTGAGGTTCACCGTCCGTCTGAGTGTCTGTCTTTTACTGGTTGTCTGTGTTTGCTTATAAGTTCCTGCGTCTCTTTGTATCTGTCTGGTCGTTCTTACTGCCTGCTTGGATATGTCTGTGATCGGATGGTCGAAGTAGACGCTTCAAGAAGTCTGAAGTTTTTCTTTGCACTTGAAGAACACTCGTGCGATGGATATAGGGCACCGGTTTCGTATAAAAGCCGATGGTATTCAGCCCAGTCTTCGACCGATGACTTTGAAACCGAAGGTCTTGAAAACAGCTCAGCGAGTGCGTTAGTTGAAACCCTTCTCGCAGACGAAGACTTGCTGATACTGCTGTTGAAGAACAGCCGAAACGGTTCTAAAAGACTATCTGCGACTTCTAAGTTCTTCATAGTCGCAAACAGTTTGACGCAAATCCGCGTGAAAGGTCTTCTGACAGATTCAAGGTCGTTTGCGTTTCAGTCAGATACAGAGTTTCAGATCGCCTGAACTTGACGTCGTGTAAAGATGAAGCAATTTCTTCTCATCATCTCCAGTCTTGTCGTCTTCGCGTTTACGGTTGAATGCGCCCAGGTGATTATCTTTCTCTGATCATACCTTAGACTAAAACTGTTCTCGCTAAATGGGCTTTTTCGGTTGCTGGACCTAAATTTTGGAACTCCCTTCCTGTGTGTGTTCGTTCTGCTCAGTCGCTTCTATCATTTTGTTCTCACCTTAAAACTTACATTTTCAAGTTCCTTATCCACCGTAGGCTGCCTCTCTGTCTTGTGGACTGACCTTCTGGATATTGACCTGATTGTGGCTTGGCTTTGGTGCGCCATCGGTTGATGCTTTGTGCATTAGACACTGGCGCATTAGTAGTTACTAATTCTCATTATCATTGTTAGGTGTTGGTCCCACGCGGCGATAGAACGGATACTACGATCGACTACGACGAACCAATGTATGGCCAGGCAGATGACACGGTCGAGCGACGAGGATCCCCCAGCAGACACCCTTACCTCCAAGAAGACCTCTACACAGAGATAGCGAGTCTTGACCTGACTGCAAAGCCAGGTACTCGAAGAACGGCAGAACGACCATCGATTTCCGTCATCAAAGCCAACACAAGTAAGATCTTATTAAGAAGTTAGCAAGAAATTACTAAGTGAAGTTATCGGATTACTGTAAGTATTACAGTATGATAAGTAAGTTACAGTAAGGTAAGTACACGACTGATTACTGGTTCACGATTCGTGCGTAACACGAGTGTGCACATTTGGCTAAACCTAGGGAGTAATCGTATTCGTAATTGTAATGCCGAGATTTCTACAGCGCCCAACGAAAGCTAAGTCATGGGAACCAGCTTATTCAGAGTCGCTCAGTCAAAACAAAATCGAAAGACAGGAAGGGTTTGGTTCCAGGTCAAGATCCAAGAGTCAGACAGGTAGATAGTTAGACGACTAGATGGTGTTTGGAATTGAACCGAAAAGTGAGATAAGGGAAAGAGGAAGAGCAATTGTACAAACTGAAGAATAATTTTAAAGTGATACGGTAACTTAGGTAAAGAAGGTAACTTAGATAATGAAAGGTAACTTAGATAATTTAAGGTAAGATAAGGTAACTTAGATAATGGTAGGTAAGATGTAAGGAAGGCTTAATCAATCATTTTTTGCACGCGTCTTCCGAAGACAGATCTCAGCCGAATGACCGACTTTGAAACGTTTATTCGTGTCCAAGGCGTTTCTATAGAGATACTAAACAAGTGCTTTACCTTTACCTTTCTGGTGTCCGAGGCGTTTCTATAGAAACATGTTAAGAACTATGTTATTTTGTCTGTATTAGATCCTAAGAAATTTCTGTATCCTTAACTGTAAAACTTTTACTCTTTTACATTCCTGCTTCTAAGAAGTTTCTGTCTAGAGGGTCGTGTTATCCTTGGTACCTTCGACTTCGTGCCTCTGACAAGTTTCTGTAAAACAAACGTTTTAGGTTTTACGTGTATCCTTTATACACGGAATATGAAAATCGTAAACTGAAATTGCAGGTCGCTGTGTTGCGGATGGCGGAATAATTAGATTGGAGTTCCAGGTTTCCGTGGAAAGTCTCGAGCGAGACCTTACTTACTCACAGCTGGTCGTTGAATTAGAAGATTCGGACGACGCTGTATCCCTGCTCTCCAGTTACGTTCTCGGCCCAGCTCTTCCAGGCAAAGAACGTGACAGGGTGCCAGTGACAGGCCACCCGAAGCTGCGCAACAAGTGGTTGGTCTACGACGTCAGCGAAATCCTGAGGGTCCTCGGTCCTGCTGATCAGCGGAGCGGAACGGTCACGCTGGCCGTTCAGCTGATAGGAGCATCGACTTGGAACGGGACGGGGTCAAAGGTGAAGGTCGACTCTTGCGGAAGATTCTCGAGGTCGCCCCCGACTGTTTTCCTCTACCATGACTTCCCAGGTGAGCTCCGCGAACGACTTCAAGAGTCGGCAAGCAGGAGACCCGTTCGTAGGTCGGCGTCGAGTCAACGATCGGATCAGACGACCGCTTGCCACCTCCACCAGTGGACCGTCGACTTCCACCAGATGGGGATGAAGTGGGTAATCGCTCCCGTTCTCTTCAAGGTCAACTACTGCCACGGCGTCTGCAGCGACCCCGCCTGGAACCAGACGGACCTTCGAGTGCACCAGCTGAATGGCCGGGTGTCGAACCACGCCCTGATGATCATCCGTGCCCTGGCTAACCTACCCCAAGCGGAGACGGTGGGTCTGCCGTCTCCCAGCTGCGTCCCCACCGGCTACGACCCCATGAATATGATCTACGTCGACCGGAGCAACATCGTGAGGGTCGAGACGTTCAGCATGATGATTGCTAGTTCCTGCGGATGTGCGTAATCGGAGATGACGTCAGAATGACGTCAGCCGCACGTGACAACAATCTCCTTTTTATAACTCTACAAAACTGCTATTGTTTCTGATTTCACTTGATGACAGATTTTCGCGCGTTATCGATTTTCTTGTTAAGATAACACGCGGTGAAGTAACTGAGGGTAAAGTAATAATGCAGTTTGACATGATTTGCTTGTAAAATCTATACCGTTTTTCCTACAGACTTTTAAAGCGACTTTGCATCGGTTTTGCTTTTCGACTTTCTCAACTTACTCCGGAATTGGCGAAACTGTATTTTGGTTTCAGAATTGATGTAAAACTGGGTTTAGATTTTTTAACGGGTGTAGTTTGGTGTTGGAACTGTGTCTGAATTTGCTATCACCGACGTCTTTTTATTCTACTTTGTTTGAACATAAAGCATTTGTTTTGATTAGTTTATAATTGCATCGAACAATATAAAAGCTGATGTCTTAAAGGTACAATATCTTTTGGGTTTCTGCCGCTGCCTCAACTGCTAAACTTTCGGAATAATAGGCTGATGTCTTTTTGATTTGCTCTTTGTAACGATTTTAGCTGTAACTCTACAAAACCAGAACATTTTGTAGTTGAATGTTAGCTTATAATTGTTAGCTTTTTCAATACGTTTTCTTTTGTACGCACGTGGTCGCGCCTTTGCAAGATTTTGCATCGTTTTCAAATCATTTAAAGCTCTGGTGAACAATAGTAAACTACATTTACATTAATTACAGGTAGGTGTGACCACAGACGGATTTTCTACTATCACATTTTACTAAGCGAACTCGTTGTGAACTTTCTACTAAATGCCGGTATCAATTTTTTAAAGCTGTTTTTGAATACTTTCACTGACCTTAACTGATGGAATGCCTTCTTTTCTTGTTTCTTTATGGGTTAATGCCGTAGGAAGCTTTATATCATGTGTAAAGCCAGTTGTTATCAACCATGCTGTGAGAGATCATTTAATAATTTCCGGAATGACGGCAATTAGAGATTTGAAAATTGAAATTGTTTTAAGCAAAAAGGTTATGCTAATGCCCGAAAGAATAATCTATTAAGTATTTAAAACTTAACGACGTACTTAGTCAGTTATTATTATTATAACAAGATTGAGAAGATCTCTATGATGTAAATTGACAATGTTACGATCGTAGCAAGCTGCGCCCAGAAATTGTTTTGAACGTTCCACGCCAGGTGGCACCGTAGCATCTACAGCAAAAGTAGTTTAGACAGACGACTAAGCATTTAATCGATTGCATTTTTAAAGAAAGGATGTTCCACTTCAAGTCTGAGTAGAAGCAGCATGTATATCATAACTACCTCATCGTATGTTTCCATCATTTTTGGCTTAAAGCATATAATTATTAAAAATTTACTGAATGTTTTCCGTGTTGTTTTCTCTCAAATTTTCCATAGGTTTTATCATTTTCGGGACTGTTGTTTACACAATGTAGTCGTTGGAAATTAGTGCCAGCAACGCCATCGTCATCACCGAGTGATACATCGTACGCCTCTACCGCCACCATCTTCACCATCACCACAACCACCTACACCACCACCTACACCACCACCACCATCTACAACATCACCATCACCACTATGCATCACCAACAACAACAATAACGTCTTGTTTTCCAAACCTGAAAGAATCTTTTCTACATCGGGTTAAAATAATAATAATAATAATAATAATAATAATAATAATAATAATAATAATAATAATAATAATAATAATAATAATAATAATAATAATAATAATAATAATAATAATAATAATAATAATAACAGTAATAGTAAAATAATAATAAAAATAATAATAATAACAGTAATAGTAAAAATAATAATAAAAATAGCAACAACAACGGAAACGACGATTATGATAAATTAGAAAAATCATTTTGATGCTGATGTGGGTCTTGTATCTAGAATCGTATATATATATGTATATATATACGATTCTTATATATATTATTTATATATAAGCACCCATATAGTATGCATTTGTAGGCATATATATAATTATTCTTAATACTTGTGATTCGCCTGTTCTTGTCCATCATAAGTCTTCCTTCCTTCCTCACACACTTTCCCTTGTTCGTCCGTTCATTGCCTGTCTGTCTGTCTGCCTGTCTGCCAGTCGGTTGGTGCCTCAGCTGAGCGCATCAACAGCTGCTGAGCCTGCTTCTGTCGAAGAAAGAGATGGATGCGGGACCCAAGTCGTCTCGCCAGCAACAGCCTCAAAGCCCAACCTCCGATGCTTCGTGGGCACAAAGTAGCTATTTAGCATCCCGAAATAATGAACATACATGTGCCAATATACATGTATATATATATATATATACAGTATATGTGTCATGTATGCTTGGAGATATATGAATATGCTTAGATGCGTGCATGTATATGCTTGGATGTATGCAGGAATATGATTGATTATATGCATGGGTATTTTTCTGTTCATCAACACACACACACACACCACACACACACACCGCACACACACACACACCACACACACACACACACACACACATATATATATATATATATATTTTAAATAATGTGATATATATATATATGAACGCATGGGTATTTGTAAGGATTGGCATATATATTATATACCTATATATAAACCAATATATACCGACGAATGTATATATATGTATATATGTATATATATGTGGTTAAGTTAGTCATTATTTGGCCGGCTTGGTTAAGTAGCTCTGCGCAAAAGTAGGCTGGACCAAATCAGCGAAGTCGGTAAAGAGGTTGATGGGAGGATTCACCCAGCTGGGTACAATGACTTCTTGGTGGAAGGCATTTACAGGCATGGAATAAAGCGGTGCTCAGCGGAAGACCTTTTTCTCGTGTGTCAGACAACGTGCAGCTCATTTCTTAGTTCAATCCCATCCGTTCGAGTTTCCTTCCGAGAAATTTGTTGGTTGATATATCAGGGAAAAAGTTGTGACTGTTACGAAGTTTTACTGGATGCATCAGAAGCAGTGTGGTGTTACTGGCGTGGTGTAATTGCGAAGAACAAGGAGTTGATCTTAGATTGGATGTAGCTTCATTCGAAGTCTATTCAGCTCTACGACTTCTACTGAATGTTGTTCTCAAATTTCCGTTAAGGACCGAAATATTAAATCATCGTGTGTAGCTATCGTTTTGGCTAAAGTGAAATTATGTGGATAGCTCTCGGATTGGCCAGAACTTCACTTCGGCTTCTGTTCAGCTCTCGGATTGGCCAGAACATAAATTTGGGTTCTATTCAGCTCTCGGATTGGCCAGAACTTCACTTCGGCTTCTGTTCAGCTCTCGGATTGGCCAGAACTTAAATTTGGGTTCTATTCAGCTCTCGGATTGGCCAGAACTTCACTTCGGCTTCTGTTCAGCTCTCGGATTGCCTACAACTTCTTTTGACTGCCTTAAACTACTGATATTTTGAATAATTGTGATTAAGGTGTCATTTGGACAACACCCTGATTAAATTCTGTGGGTACCTCTCCGATTAGCTTTAAGTTCATCACGTACTTCAACACGCAACAAGGTCAAAGGAGTTGCAATTTGCTTTTTAATCTGTTGCTTTTCGTTCTAATATGAAGAGGTCCACGGAGTAGAAAAACCGAAATGTATCTGTTTTATGTGTGTTTGGTGAAAGATTCGTAGCAAGGAGAGCCGTCTGTGAGCAGGAGGTTATAACAAAACACACGCTTGGAGTTCCGTCTGAAACGATGCAATATCTTCGCAGAAGCCTGGTAGAGTGTATCGCCTTCTCCGTTTGCCTTCTGATCGGGTCTTCTGTTTGCGCAGGTAACAGATGACTTTCAAACAAATATTATGCTTTCTTTAAAATATACATATGCACACATACATGCATACAGCACATACATGCATACACACATACATGCATACACACATAAATTCATACACACATACATGCATGCATACATACATACATACATACATACATATATGCATACATGCATACATACATGCATACATACAGTACATACATACAGTACATACATACATACATGCATACATGCATACATACAGTACATACAGCGCATGCACACAAATATACATCCATGGATACATACATACAAAAACACATACATACATATATACACATATACATGCCCACACATACATATATACATACGTGCATACATACATACATACATATATGCACACATACATACACACATACATGCCCCCACATAAGTACATACATGCATACACACAATGTCATACATACATAAAGGAAGAGGCAGAGAGCATGAAAGTCGAAGACCCAAGGACCTGATCTTTTCAGGTTTCCTAGGCACCCTCCATCCAACCACCCATCCAGCGCTGAATTCCTGCCAAGGAAAATATTCCTCTAACCTGGATGCAGCCGTCTGGATGCTCGTTACTGAAAAAGAACAGAGTTCGCTTCCATACAAACTGACTGAGAAGTCGTTCCGTTAATAGAGAAGAAAATCGTGGCCTACTTTGAGGATAAATGTCTCGCTTAGCAGTTTAGGTTTCTCGTCTTGCAACCTGAGCTATCACTGACTCAAAGGCCTATGCATGTATGTGTGTATGTATGTATGCAGGTATGTATGTATGTATGTAGGTATGTATGTATGTATGGATGGACGTATGTATGTATGGATGGATGTATGTATGTAAGTATGTATGTATGCATGTATGCATGTATGTATGTATGTATGTATGTATGTATGGATGGACGTATGTATGTATGGATGGATGTATGTATGTAAGTATGTATGTATGCATGTATGCATGCATGTATGTAGGTATGTATGTATGTATGGATGGACGTATGTATGTATGGATGGATGTATGTATGTAAGTATGTATGTATGCATGTATGCATGCATGTATGTAGGTATGTATGTATGTATGTATGTATGTAGGTATGTATGTATGTATGTATGCATGTATGTATGTATGTATGTATGTATGTATGTATGTATGTATGTATGTATGTATGTATGTATGTATGTATGTATGTATGTATGTATGTATGTGTGCATGTATGTATGTATGTATGTGTCCATGTATGTATGTATGTATGTATGTTTGTATGTAATATGTACGTAACGACTGCGGAGATTTTGAAACCGACTTCACGACACTTTAGATTGTAGTGCACTGCAGTTGGGATTCGAACCTCTGGCTGTGTGGTTCAATACAGAAACATTACTATAACAATGCCGCCAAGCAGAGTGCAAACTTTTGATTTGGTCCTACTAGAAAACGCATCGAAGACTGCAATCATTTGACTGATTTGTTGAAAACTATTATGCGCACAAGCATAGACAGACACTGGGCAGACAGAGAGACAAACATGCAGACTCACCCAGACAGACTGACAGACAGGCTCGCACAGATACACAGGCTCACTCATGGAGACAGACACACCGACAGTCAGTTCGACAAAGGAATTGAAGAGAACGTCGCCAGCTAACCGAAAACTCGTTTTAATTCTGATTTATTTAACTGCTGCTGGTCGCTCGATAACCTGAATCCAATCTGGGTTGATGGATGGAGCAGAAAAAGAATCGATGTTTGGTTATCGCCTGACAAGTCGAGGCAAATGAAAGTGGAACACAAACGAGTCTCTGGTTAGTGTCGGCGATTATGTGGGCGCTCGCTCCGTCATTTCTGTTGATTGTTTTTCGTGTTGGAATCAAAACTCTGAGCGTCATAGGAAATCAGGAAAGTACTGATTGCAGTTTCGAATAGAAGGCCTCGGTTGAAAGTGCAAGAGTAACAGATTGTGAGCTGGTAATTGTAATCGTAATCGTAATCTTCGGATTTCTTCAGCGGCCAAAACGTCGGAGAAACCAGTTTAGTGACAGAAGCAAGTATGGTCAGGTTCGGTTTCGAGTAAGTTCAGATTCAAAGGCCAGGCAGACGTCCATACGGTGGGTGGTGTTTGGAATTGGGCGGCGAGGAAGACAAATCTTTAGAAGAAAATGGTAAACCCATTTTTGTAATCGTAAACTTGAAAAATCTAAAGCGCTACTTAAACCTAATCATTGGGCACAAGCTTATTTAAAGGCGCTGCGTCAAGTCAGAGGAATTTTGTTTTCCTTTCTTCTGCAGTGGCTTATTTAAGAGAATTGAATCTCGGGCTATAACCCACGGTAACCTTAAACGGCGTGGCGCCAATTCAAACGGAGATGAAGGATCTCATCCGATCAATTCGTTGAGAATGAGCAGAGTCGAGGCCACACGGTCGCTATAGAAAACGCGTACATTACATTTGAATTTTATATCTTTATTAATAACAATAATTAGTTGTTTATATACCTCTATTTACAAATTCTACTGAAAGCTGAGCAGCACCATGATATAAAACCATAACGAACTTGGTCGATGATCCGAAAAAACTATTACGGCTTCGAGCTTCTTAATGGAACGCCGTGTAACGACCCTGGGCAAGTTGATTGCGCGCACTTATCTGAGTCAACAAGGGGTAGAGTTTGCTACCAGCGTGAGCTGGGAAGCACACGACAAGCCGTGCTATGCACTGGACGCTTATCTAGAACGAGGATCTATCAGAGGGAACAAGCAGGACCATTTGGCCGGGGCTTCTCATAGGAAAGGAAACTCCAATTTTGGAAAAGAAAGTGTTACGTAATTTATCAGTATTTATTTATTTGTGTTTTTTTTATTAACTATTTGCCCAAATTTTACTCGCTTCTTACTGATATCAGGAAGTCGAGTAAGCAGAAACTGCAAAGGGTTCAGAACTCTTTGGCTAGAGCCATAAAAACGTCAGGATGTGAGCACAAGAGCTGAAAAGAAGGAAGTAAACCCGATCCCTCTGTTGGTGATGATTATGAAGATGATGACGACGATAATTTATATCCGTTTGAATAACATTTTATATCTTTATAAATATGGCAGGCGAGTCATGTTCGGGTTTGAATATTCAGGCAGTAACGAGGTTGTGAGCGGCAGAGAAACGTAAACATAAAATTCTCCTAAGCTCTACGATATTATGAAGACATCACATGTCATGATACACACACACAGACAGAGACATAGACATAGACACAGACACAGAGAAAGAGACAGAGAGAGAGAACGAGAGAGAAAGAAAGAAAGAGGAAGCAGAGAGACACAGAGAGAACGAGAGACAACGACAGAGACAGAGAGACAGAGAAAGAAAAAGAGAAAGAAAAAGAGGGAGATAATGAGAGAGAACGAGAGAGAGAATGGGATAGAGGTCAAGTAAGAGAGAATGAGAGAGATAGGGAGACAAAGAGATATATATAGGCATAGGCAGAGAGAGAGACAGAGAGACACACAGAAAGAGGTATGGAAACAGAAAGAGAGACAGACAGGCACAGACAGAGAGATAGCGAGACAGAGAGTGAGAGGAGAGAGAACAGTCAGTGCATTTCGTGGTGGTCTAAACTGCCCACTCCAGCAACCGAAATAATCGTCGACTATTGAACTGAAAAACCGATTAGCCAAAGACCAGATGGCGCTAATTATGATTTCAAAAGCATCATTGTCGGAGTCAGCAACATCTGATGAAGAAATCAAGCAAAGCGTTAGCAGTGTCCGAGAGAAGGAGACAGACAGACAGCCAAACAGACAGACAAAGAAACAGAGAGAGACGGTCAGAGATTTCCATCAGATGTGGCCGTCATTCAGACAAAGGATGTCTGGTTCGCTCGTTTGATGAGTTCCGCTAAGATCAGAAAGGCCGCCGCAATAAAGCGGATCCCAGGTACAACTGACCGACAAGTGGGTCAAAGGTCGAGGAAGGAAGAGGGGCAGGGTGATGGACAGAAGAGGAGGACGGAGGAGGACACGGAGGAAGATGGAGAAGAGGTGGAGCAGGGAGGAGAGGAGGATGGAAGAGGAGAAGGGATGTACGGGAGAGGAGAGGATGAAGAAAAGAGGAGGAGGAGGAGCTAGGAGAGGCTGATCGAGAAGAGGAGGAGAATGAAAAAGGAGGAGATGAGGACAGGAAAGAAGGAGAGGTTGGCGGAAGCGGATAGGCGGAGAGAAGGATGAAAGGAGGATGGTGGAGGACGAAGGAGAAGAGGAAGATACTGAGGAGAGAGGAGATAAAGAAAGGAGAGAGGAGGATGGTTGACGAGAGAAGGAGGCGGATCTGGAGGAGGAAAGAATTGCTGAGGAAGAAAGATATAGAGAATAGTCGGAGATGAAGTTGAGAGGAACATACAGAGTAGGAAGAGGATTGAGGAGCGGAGGAGGATAGGGATAACAGGAGGAGAATGGTGAAAAAGAGGATTGTAGAGGAGGATTGTTGAGGAGAGGAGGATGACGGAGTATGAGGAGGAGGAAGGGAAAGAGAAACGAGACAACCTAACAGTTTCTTGAGAGTACCGTCTGCTTCCCAAGACGCACTTCAGATATCTGCGATGCACGAAGAAGTAATCGTAATCGTAAACTCGAAATTTCTAAAGCGCTGCTTAAAAGCTAAGTACAGGGCATCAGCTTATTCACGAGCGCTGCGTCAAGCCAGTAGGATTGTCCAAAGATGCCATGTGAAGAAACGTCTGGTTTCCAGAAGATCGGAGAGAGAAATGGGAGAGGAGCTGTTATAGTGTGGGTTGTGTTTAAGCTGAGAGAAATGGAGAGGTAGGTCTCAAAGGAATCGAGGTCTCAGGGTCTCGAGGTCCAGAGACCAAGGAATTGGCTGCTGGATCATCCATCAACGTCTCATTGTGGTCGATGGTCCATGTTGAACTTATCCATAACAAATTCACATAATAGTATACATATGCGTTCATGCGTATGAAAATTTATATGTATATTTCAGGCCAGGTGTCTGGCTTGTGTGTCTACCCATCGATAACAAACTCAGGTATTTATGTATGTATATATATATGCATGTACATTGCCAGTAATATACATACATACATACCAACTCTAGCCTGTAATATAAATAAATACATACTATCTCTAACGCACATATGCATTTGTATATGTATATATACTACATGACAGAAGTCTGTAAGTATCTATAAGTTCTTATTTACCTGTTAAACTGATATATATCTTCATGTAAGTATATATGTATGATACAGCCATCATGTATATATTATATATATTATATATTATATGTATTATATATATTTATATACCGAGTCCCTAATAAACTCATATATATATATATATATATATATATATATATATATATATATATATATATATATATATATATATATATATATATATATATATATATATATATATATATATATATATATATATATGGAGGTATGTGTCGATTATAGATCGGACTTCAATGTTATATGGTTTAGAAGGCGGGTCAAAGGTCCTCGTGTTTTGACAGGTGTTCCGCACCGCAGCCTGAAAATCCATCACCGGTGGAGAGGTAGGAGTAACTAATGAGAGTCCAGCTGGCGAGACAGGGCGGGGAGACATCCGTTGTCCGTCCGCCAGTTGGTCAGGGTTGACTGAGAGATTGATTGATGGTGGTTGGTCCGATGTTACTGTTCAAAAAGTTATTGTTTAATGTATTATGAGCTGTTTTCTTGCCGATATAAACACCATTATCGGTTGCAACTGTTTCGAATTCATTAAGTCATTGTTTAGAGATTATTAGTTATTCTCTTACTAATATAAACACAATTTTCGGTTGCAAGTTGCAACTGTTTCGAATTTATTAAGTCATTGTTTAGACATTATTAGCTATTCTCCTGCTAATAAAAACACGATTATTCTGTTGCCGATGTAAACACGATTATCGGTTGCAACTGTATCGAATTCATTAAGTCATTGTTTAGAGATTATTAGTTATTCTCTTGCCGTTATAAACGCGATTATCTCTTACAACTGTTCCGAATTCATTAAGTCATTGTTTAGATATTATTAGCTATTCTCTTGCTAATATAAACACAATTTTCGGTGGCAACTGTTTCGAATTCATTAAGTCATCGTTTAGACATTATTAGCTATTCTCCTGCTAATAAAAACACGATTTTCGGTTGCAACTGTTTCGAATTCATTAAGTCATCGTTTAGACATTATTAGCTATTCTCCTGCTAATAAAAACACGATTTTCGGTTGCAACTGTTTCGAATTCATTAAGTCATTGTTTAGACATAAATAGCTATTCTCTTGCCGATATAAACGCGATTATCTCTTACAACTGTTCCGAATTCATTAAGTCGTTGTTTAGATATTATTAGCTATTCTCTTGCTAATATAAACACAATTTTCGGTGGCAACTGTTTCGAATTCATTAAGTCATCGTTTAGACATTATTAGCTATTCTCCTGCTAATAAAAACACGATTTTCGGTTGCAACTGTTTCGAATTCATTAAGTCATCGTTTAGACATTATTAGCTATTCTCCTGCTAATAAAAACACGATTTTCGGTTGCAACTGTTTCGAATTCATTAAGTCATTGTTTAGACATAAATAGCTATTCTCTTGCCGATATAAACGCGATTATCTCTTACAACTGTTCCGAATTCATTAAGTCGTTGTTTAGATATTATTAGCTATTCTCTTGCTAATATAAACACAATTTTCGGTGGCAACTGTTTCGAATTCATTAAGTCATCGTTTAGACATTATTAGCTATTCTCCTGCTAATAAAAACACGATTTTCGGTTGCAACTGTTTCGAATTCATTAAGTCATCGTTTAGACATTATTAGCTATTCTCCTGCTAATAAAAACACGATTTTCGGTTGCAACTGTTTCGAATTCATTAAGTCATTGTTTAGACATAAATAGCTATTCTCTTGCCGATATAAACGCGATTATCTCTTACAACTGTTCCGAATTCATTAAGTCGTTGTTTAGATATTATTAGCTATTCTCTTGCTAATATAAACACAATTTTCGGTGGCAACTGTTTCGAATTCATTAAGTCATCGTTTAGACATTATTAGCTATTCTCTTGCTAATATAAACACAATTTTCGGTTGCAACTGTTTCGAATTTGTTAAGGCATTGTTTAGACATTTTAGCTATTCTCCTGCTAATAAAAACACGATTTTCGGTTGCAACTGTTTCGAATTCATTAAGTCATCGTTTAGAGATAATGACCTGTTCTAGATTTGCTAATATAAACCCGTCTATCTGTTGCAATTGGTCGAAATTCCTTAGGTTATTGTTTAGAGATGCTGAGCTATTCTCGGTCTGCCAAAACACAGGACTGCCTGTTGCTATTTCTCAAAATCTAACATTGTTGCAAATCATGCAGTGGCCTGACCTGTCGGAAAAAAGTCATGTGGGAATAAATGCGGTTTCAGCTTCAGTTTGGTAAACTGACTATCAAGGCAAGGCTGCTGATGATGACGAGGAGGAGGAGGACGAGGAGGACGAGGAAGAGGAGATGATGATGATGATGACGATGATGAGGTGCTAGTGATAATGATTATGATGATTATTATGAAGATGAGAAGCAGAGTTAGGAGAAGGTTAAGGAGCAGGTGGAAAGAAGAAGATGAAGATGAAGTACGAGGATGAGGAGGATGTATGCATGCATACATACTCACATACATACACACATACATACACACATACATACATACATACACACATACTCACATACATACACACATACATACATACATACACACATACTCACATACATACACACATACATACACACATACATACATACACACATACACACATACATACACACATGCATACACACATACATACACACATACACACATACATACACACATGCATACACACATACACACACATACATACATACAACGCGTGAATCACGCGGATGCCTTTGTTTATGGATTCCATTCTCAAAACACATGTCAATGGATATTTGCAAACGAAGCGGCAAACGAGATGAAACGGCCTTGGAAGAGAAAGCGGGGCGGACGGCGGTGGTTTTTCCCGTAACTTATGTAGCTCGCACCTGTCGCTCTGGGACGGGCTTTGTTTCATCCGCGTCAGTCTCAGCCGAATTCGACACGTCGTTTATTCCGGAGACCTGGTTCGCGGTTGCTCCAGTGCTCCGATGAGCATGGAACTGCCAACGCCGAAAGCAACTTCTCATCTTTTATTTAAAGTATCCCATATCCCACAAGTGAGACGTAGGGGAGGCGCTCATCCCCTGGTCTTAGGCCCTTGAGCCGGCATTGGACGAATTCCAAGGTCCTGGACACGGGGCCAGCGCATCGCAGGACTTGCCGTTTACTTCCCAGCTTACGCCGGTACCAAATTCTACTGCTTGGTGACAGAGGCATGGTGCATGCAAACAACTTGTCCAGGGTCGTTACACGGAGTCGAACCCGCAACTGCATGATCACTGACCAAATGCGTTAACGACAGACCACTTTAGCACCGTCTAGTTATAGATTTTTATCCTTCTCCTCCTCATCAGTATTTTGAAAACCATTTTGTCTGCTGCCTTCTTAGTGTATCGAATGTACTAAATTTATTAAGTGTAGCAGGGCTGTAGTAGCAGTCGTTCGAATTGTGGTTAGTGTTTAAGTTTTGCTACTAAATCTCAGTATTTTACTGAATAAGCTACTTGAATAGTAATGATAACAGAAGTCAATCAGGAATGGAGTTCAAATGTAGCAGGACTGTAGGAGTAGTCGTTCAATTTGTGGGCGTGACGTAGTAGGATTGAAATATGGGTGTAATAGGTAGCTAGGTAAATAGGTAGGTAGGTAGGTAGGTAGGTAGTAGGTATGTAGGTAGGAAGGTAGGTATGTAGGTAGGTAGGCTTGTTAGGAAACTGTAATGTAGCGGTAGTTTTGAAATATACGACAGAATAGTATAGTAGAAATGGAATGGGACTCTGGCAGGAGTGTGGTGTGATTATAGTGTAAGAGCGCGGTAATGTAAACTGAAACGTTGCTCTCAATGAACAACTGTGAACTGTAAAGTAAGCTGTAACGTTGTTCTTAATGAACAACTGTAAAGGAAACTGTAACGTTGTTCTCAACGAATTCCATCATCGTTTAGGTCACCGAGAAGAACCTTGGAGAGTTATTTCGAAGGTTCTATCAAATGCTTAGTTGCATTTCAACACATAACCTTTGCTTTACATTACATTGCAATTTCAGATGTCAGCGGCGACTGTTCGATGACTGTATCGCCAACCTACTTCCTCTTCAGCGGTCATCTTAAAGTCCAGGTCTTCTGCCGATCCAGCTTCCGGTTTCGGCAGGACCTCGTCGACCTGACCCTGGTCAATCTGGACAGGAACCTCACCAAGTCCACCCAGACGACAATCGAGCAGCAATCGGGAGGGTCGAACGCTCCGTTGACTGGACAGCTGACCGTTGAGTGCGGATTTATTGACCAACCAGGGCGATCTGTTCTGAGGGTGATCCTGGGATCAGCTGAGGATGGGAAGTTGTCCGCGGAAAGTCAAGTGTTTGATGTCACGTGGCCACGGATTACGCTGGTTCTTCCGGAGAGACACGTGGCCTTGAGTTCGGATTTGGTGATTCGGGTGTATGTGAGAGAGGTTCTCTGCGATTCTTCTTCTTCCACCTCGTCTTCTCCTTCCCCCTTCTCCAGCAGTGAATACCGGGTGGAACTCGTCTATCTCGGCCAGAACCACGACTCCCTTTTGACTACCCCACATTCCCCTGATCCCTTCGTCGTTTACTCTCACCCCATCAGAACTCTCTCCGCTCTTCTCTCCCTCGATCTCGTCGTGCCCTGCGCGGTCATCGACCAGGCCGGCCTCTACCAGGCCTCTCTCAGGTCCTCCTCCTCGTCCGATCATCCGATCACCGCCAGCAACCGGCTGCAAGCGTCCTGGAGTCCGGCCTACAACCTCATCCCCGTCTCCGGCCCGAGTATCTACCCCTGCGACCAGAACGACCATCTGGCCGTCCGCTACACCCAGCCCCGCTGCTACAACAAGCAGGATAGGGTCCGTCTCTACCGCCAAGTCCAGAGGGCCAGAGGGACCATCGCATCGCCCGTCGACCTTGCCTACGTGGCCGAGCGAAGGGCGGATGCGATTGGAAACGTCGTGAGGTTCCCCTGCGATGTGTTTGAGCAAGAGGCTATCGGGTATTGCTTCAAGTACGTCAGCGTAGCCAACAGTGGCTCCGTGAGGGACCAAAGGAGCCTCTGTCTGCCGATCAGAAGCGACACAGGTTCGGCTGAAAGTAGATGTCGCCAAATGAAATAAATACACTTTTAATGCCTTGTTTATGAATGAGTTTTTTTCTTTTCTTCTCTTGTTTCTTGTTTCTTTTCTTTCTTCTCTTCCTTTCTTTTTCCTGATTTCCCGATTTTAAGTCCTTTATTTTCTTCTTAACTCTTCTAGCTTCATTTGAGGCTTGCTTAATTTCTGTCTGATAACTTTATTTCTTGCTTTCTTCCTCCCGTCCTTCCTTCCTTTCTTCCTTCCTTCCTTCTTTCCATAATTCCATCCTTCATTTATTACTTCCTTTGGTCTTTCTTCTCTTTCCATTCTTTCTTTCCATTCTTTCTTCTTTCCTTCCTTGCTTCCTTCCTTTCTTCCCTTCTTCCTTCCTTTCTTTCTTTCATAATTCATTCCATCATTTCTGACTTTCTTTCGTTTTTCTTCTCTTCCGATCCTTTCTTTCTTCCTTTCCTCCTTTCTTTCTCCATTTCCCTTCATTCCCTTCTTTCCTTTTTTGGTTTACTCAAGTACCAGCCAACAGCTGATCTCTGAAACACTATAGACAACATGTTGTCCCCTGTGCAACTGTTTTTTCTTTCCATGTTTACCTAACCTTACACCTTTCATTTGCTCAAGGCGATTACTTGTAAAAACCTTGTTGGATTAGATGTCTGGGAAGCAGAGGAGACAGAAGCAGCTACGGGGAGGTTGGGGAAGACGCCGACCGTCTTTGATACGAATGTATCGTTGAGTAAACTAACAAAGAGAGAGCTTCCTGATGTGCAGGAGAGTTGCGGAATCCTCCATAAAGTCGGTCGAGTGTTCTAATTTGTTCCGCTAGGCTTGACTCGACTCCGGTTTGTCGGACAAACTAGATGGGTTGGCCCAGTGTTTTGTTTGGGCTGGCGGTTTGTCTGAGGTACAAGACCTTATAATAATGTTTTGACGTTTCCTGCGGCCGACCACCTCTTCATCGAAGTCCGGGCCTGTCTCTCACAGCGACGCCAGGACGGCTGGGCTGGGCCGGTCCAGATGCAGATGCTGAGAACAGGATGCTGAGAAATGGGGATGCTAAACGAAGGATGCTATAGATAGATGTGGGAGAAGATGGCGCCGTTACAAGTGGCTTGTAGACTCCGGCAGTAGTCCGTGTATCTCGAAAAGATCTTCCTCTTGGATGATGCAGTAATTCTAATATTAATTACACCTGTTGCCATAGCTGTTTTTTTGCTAACAAAAAACTTGCAGAGGCCTCTTACGATCCTCTGAATAATTTTAACCACACTTGCAATTTATATTGGCAAGTCTGTATTGTAATTGCAACTGAAATTGTATAGCGCCTCTTCAGGGCCTCTCAGTGATATGGATCAGTCAATTCACATAGTGCTCAACATTCCATAAATCTGTGAGAAGTAAGTATGCAAAGAGGTTGGTAGATTCAATATAATTTAAGTTCCAGTATTAGATTTACTCTACGCTGAACTCAAAAGTTTACATTACCCGAATGTCCTTTGGATTCTTACGTTACCTTACAATCCTTAGTTTACTTTTCATGTCCAATCTTGTATTTCTTACCTGACCTTACCTGACCTGACCTGACCTGACCTTACCTTACCTTAACCTAACCTTAAACTGACATAGCTTGCATTCTAAGCTTACCTTAAATTTCTTATCATACCTTGCCATAGCCTAATCTCAAATTACCTTATGCAGTTTTACCTACCTCATACATTAGTTTACACTATTTACCTTGTCTTTCAATCCTACCTTACATTTCTTACCTTACTTTAATCCAACATCTAGTTACCTAACGTTCTATTTTTGTACCTTATCTGATACCACTTTCCTTGTCTTTCATTCAAACCTTAACAGACAGTGCATAAACTAACCTTTGGTGCCGACTGCCTCAGTTGCCAGTCCTTGGTTTTCTTTACTTAATACCATACCTCAGTTTAGGTAGATATACCTTCCGTTTCTTGCGGACAGGGTCGGCAGCTGTGGTGGATGGTAAGTGGAGCTCTTGGTCCTCGTGGTCCTCCTGTTCCTCGTCCTGTGGTCCCGGTCTTCAAAACCGGCATCGAACCTGCGACAACCCGGCTCCGTCGGAAACGGGAAAGTTCTGCGAAGGAACCACAGTCGAGTCGAAGACTTGCGACTTCACCTGCAGAGGTAACGACTAGTTTCTTGAGTTGGCGATTGATTGTTCGATTGATTGATTGATTGACTGACTGATTGATTTGTTGATTGATTGACTTATTGATTTGTTGATCGATTGACTGATTGGTTGATTGATTGATTGATTGATTGATTGATTGGTTGATTTATTTATTCATTTATTGATGGACTGAATTGCAATTAAAAGACTGATAGAGTGACGGACTGACTGGCTGATCGACTAATTGATTGGCTTAATGAATGACTGATTGAATGACGGACGGATTAACCGATTGCTTCATTCATTCATTAATTCGTTCGTTCGTTCGTTCATTCATTCATTCATTCGTTCATTCGTTCATTAATTCTTTCATTAATTAATTAATTAATTCATTGAAAAGGGTGATGATGAAGATGATGACTGATTACGTTTCCCAGCCTTGACTTAATTTGCCTTACTATTCTTTCTTTACTACATCTTACCTTTTATCTTCCTTCCTGTGCCTTTTCTTTACCATACATTACACTGGGCCAGCTATTTTCGTCCACCGTGCCTCTATCTGCAAGCAGTCTAATTTGGTACCTGCATAAGCTGGGAAGTAAACGGCAAGTTCTGCGATGCACTGGCCCCGTGTCCAGGACCTTGGGATTCGTCCAGTTCCGGCTTAAGGGCCTAAAGAAAAGGAGATGAGCGCCTCCCCTACATCTCACTTGGGGGATATGCGTTACTTTACTTTACACGAGAGATGTAAATCTTGTTTATCTTTTTACTGTACAGGGATTCTACCGTTCACTGAAGAGTCAGAAGATGGACAAGAGGAATCATCGGATCATTGCGGATGTGGTTGCGAGATCTCCCTCAACCCCTCCTCTTTCTCTTCATCCTCATCCTCTTCCTCTTATTCCTCCTCCTCACCTTCCTCCTCTTCCTCTTCATCCTCCTCGGGTCTCATAACACCGTCCCCCAACTGCATCTCGGAGTCGAGACGCTGGTACATCAGAGCCCCTCAGGATCACGTGATACAACTGACCTATGACCTCAAAATTGCACGGGGGTTTACCGAGCGTCGACCCTGGGTCCAGATCCGAGACGGTCGGGTCCCCCATGCGACGCTGCTGGCCCAGGATTTCCAGGGAGTTCTTCGCCAGACGGTTACAACCACTCAGACTGTGATGCTGATTGAAGTCCAAATGCCAATCAAAGATCAATCGGGCTCCAATCACGGATGGAAATCACCAATCAACTTCAAGGCGTCGTATGTCGTATTAGGTGAGTTAACCTATTTTCATCGGGCCCCATCAGAGGGGGCAGCAGGGTTATGGGTTTCATCTTTACACACTGTTTTCGATTACTTTAAGATAAGAAAGAAATGTTCTATTTTGACTACTTTGAAATGAGAAAGAAATGTTCTTATTCGAAAGAAATGTTCTTTTTCGACTATCTTAAAATGAGAAAGATATGTTCTTATTCGAAAGAAATGTTCTTCTTGACTACTTTACAATAAGAAAGAAATGTTCTTATTCGAAAGAAGTGTTCTTTTTCGACTACTTTGAAATGAGAAAGAAATGTTCTTATTCGAAAGAAATGTTCTTTTTTGACTACTTTGAAATGAGAAAGAAATGTTCTTATTCGAAAGAAATGTTCTTCTTGACTACTTTACAATAAGAAAGAAATGTTCTTATTCGAAAGAAGTGTTCTTTTTCGACTACTTTGAAATGAGAAAGAAATGTTCTTATTCGAAAGAAGTGTTCTTTTTCGACTACTTTGAAATGAGAAAGAAATGTTCTTATTCGAAAGAAATGTTCTTATTCGAAAGAAATGTGCTTTTTCGACTACTTTAAAATAAGAAAAAATGTTTTTATTCGAACCAAAGATTTTCTATTTACGGTTTTTGTAACTAGCAACAAATCTTTCGATTTCTTGTAATTTATTTTTTTATTAATCATTAATATTTATTTCTCCTTTCTTGTATTATAATTCACAGCTGCAAATTAGTAGGCTCATGATGTGCATGCATCGAGACTGGGGCCTCGTATTTGCAGTGGCCCCGGCCTCTCTGATTCTCTGAAAGGCCCTGACCCTCATTATAACCTGGCTTAACCTTTCATGACCTCATCTGGCATGATCTTACCTAATTTAATTTTACCTTGACCTATCTTGCTTTACCTGACAATATTTTACATTGCTCTCCCTTGTGCACACTGCACTTACTGAATTGCAATTAGGCGAGCATTAAATAAATTGAATTATTCAGTCATAAAACAGCTTTATATTAATTGTGGCAGAATTTGACATCTTGTCACTTCTTATTTCCGACAGCTGCCAACAAAACCGACAACCCGCAGGTGTCAGCTGATGTCAGCGCCTGGCCGTATTCGTGGCAGACGACGGTGACAGTGGCAGGACTGGCAGTCGGTGGAACTGTCCTAATCTGCGTTATAATTCTCGTCTGCCATCGGCGGAGAATCGCCCGACAGAATCACCACCTGGACGCAGCCAAGCATGTCAAGTACGGTTACTGCATGGCCACCGAACTGGAACAGAAGGATTCCAAACACGAAGTGGCGGGAAGCTTGGACGCGCATCACTTGGCGCAGCTTCATCGCCAGCTTCAGCAGCCGCATCACTCCGGATCTTCGGCACTCGGCTCTTCGAGTCATAAGGACTCGGACTTCCAGTGTTCGCGCGGATCACGTGCTTCCGACGAACGCAAGAAGAACCGGAAGAACAACGACAAACGGGCATCATCATCGCTGAATTCGTCGTCGTTGTCATCAGCATCATCACCGACGAGGGCAAAATGGCCGGACGGAAGAAGCGACTCACCCGATGTGGACATCATCGAAAGAACGGGGGTCACAGGGCAAGCGGAAGTCATTCCGCTGGCAGAAGTCGCCCAAACGGCTACCGATGGTGGCCAAGCGGTAATCAGGACTGCGTGCGAAACAGAGTCTATCAGCTGAATGCCTTGGACAAAAAAGAACGGCGTTATAGAAGTCACGGAATTATTCGGAGAAGTGGACTGATCGGTGGTTGAAACGAACCAAGGAGATCGCAGACTGGAGTTACGATGGAAAATATGAAGCAGATGTATTGATGCTGGAAGGCGTACATAGCGTGGACAATAAAAGACAATCGAGGAACGAATTTGAGAGACTGAGAGCATCAGAGCGAGAGATGCAGATAAAGACAGAAAGGCTGAAAGACACAGAGAGACAAAGACTGCGACAGCGACTGAGACAGAGGTAGAGACAGCAACCGAGAGAGAGACACAGAGATAGAGAAAGATGAGAAGATAGGCAGGCATGGAGAGAAACTGCGAGACAGGTAGAAACACGCAAAAAGGCATAAACAGATAAGTCGAGAGACAGAGACAGAGATAGAGACACACGAACAGGAAGAGACAGATGTAGAAAAGGACAAGACAGATCGAGACAAATAAATAGAGAGATAACGCGACACAGAGAGCCCCATACAACCAAACAGAGAGAGAAAGATAGAGAGAAAGACAGACAGACAGACAGACAGACAGACATGGAAGATTAAATGAGAAGATCAAGTTCTTAAAACCATTAGTACACAAACCCTTACATGTCGACTTTCCTATTAGCTTTACTAATTAATAATTTATTAGTATATATGTAACATATACTAATTGCTTAATTATTATTCCCCCATCTACTGATGCTCCAAATGAAGCCATTTCCGGCGGAAGCCAAAAACAATCATCTAATCAGATTGCTCAGTTTCCTGCTGGCTGCCATGGTTACTTCCTAAAATGCTTTTTAACGCGCACCTGTCAACATGTCGCTTTTCCCACGTAGGCGAGCTGCATGTCATATGCGCGGTGACATTAACTCCTGATCAGCTTAGTAACCTAATTTAACACGACTATTCAAAAAACGTCATTATTACCGGTCGTGGGGTATTTGTTTGTCAGAGAAACGATGGGGAAAACGGCTAAGACCGTAAGTTGCGTGTTGGTCTAGGAAACCCCCATCTCGATGTTTTGTTGGGAGACAATCAGCGGTTATTATATGTCAATGAGCTTAAAGCATCAGATTATTGAATACCGTATAATTGGTAGAATATATGTATGCGTGTATGTATGTGTGCGTATGTATGTGTGTGTATGTATGTGTGTATGTGTGTATGTATGTATGTATGTATGTGTGAATGTATGTATGTATGTATGTATGTGTGAATGTATGTATGTATGTGTGAATGTATGTATGTATATATGTATGTGTGATTGTATGTATGTATGTATGTATGTATGTGCGAATGTATGTATATATTATTTATGCATATGTGTATGTGTGCGCTTTCATATAGCGGCGTTGAGGAACCTATCTGGCTTTAAGTACAATCGCACGTTGAACCTCTTGCGCCTTTAAAGAACCTCTGCAGTGTTTAAAGCGTGGCGTGAACCTTTTGCTATGTTATGTTGTGTTATGTTAAGTTGTGCTCTATTGTTTTGTGTTATAGTGTGTTATACCATGTTATGTTGTGTTATGTTATGTTATGTTGGTAGGCCTCATAGATTTAACAAAGCAATTTTTCTCATGCACAGATTGTGTTATTCGTGACTCTTCGCATTTCTCTCTCTGGCTGTTGCCCTGCTAGTTTGTCTGTTTATCTGTCTGTTTGCATGTATCTTTTCGTGTTTTTTGTCATATTTCTTTGTTTCTTGTATGCTTCTATATATGTTTGATCATCTGCTTCCTTATCCGTTTCTCTATCTGATTCCCCTCCTTTTTATTTACTAGGTTCGCTTCATTAGACTAAATTAAAACCAGAAAAAACGTGACAATTTAGAAATTATAAATTATCTGTGACCTCAACAAAAGCGGATCTTTTGATCCTGTAAGTCTATAAGCGACGGTGACAAAGTCGGTCTTCCTGAGGCAGCTTTTGTGTGGCGCTGAGGACTTAGGGTGATTTATCTCACATAACATAGCACAACGTAACATAACACAATATAACATAGCATAACACAACATGACATAACATAACACAATATAACACAACATAACACAACATAACACGACATAACACAAGACGACACAAGGCAGCACAGCACAACATAACATAACACAACAAAGCATAACATGACACAACAGAACTTAACGTAGCATAACACAACATAACACGACATAACACAAAGCAGCACAGCACAAAATAAAATAACACAACAAAGCGTAACATAACACAACACAACATAGCATAACACAACATAACAATGCAACATAATATAGCGTGATATGGCATCACATCACGTCACATAACCTTTGACCTATCCCGAACCAATCTGCCGCCAATACATTAAGCGAAACACGAGACGACATATCAAAGGAACTGCAATTCATTGACTCATATCTGCCGGTCATATAACAAAGGCCACACTCTGTCTCGTTTGTTTTCTTTCCTAACGAAAGTGCGTTTCCTGTTACAGTGGCGCCACCATGCGTCCAGTCAACGAACGAATCATTTGCATAGCAGAGCAATCTGGACATCATTATCGCTTTCATTAAAGACATATATGGGGAAAAGAAGCAGTTCACTGACTAGCTTAGGTTGAAGTTTTATTAATCAGTATTGATCTTTTGTCCACCCTATAAAACACTAAAAGGAACTTCTGGTTTTGATTAAAACTGCAAAAGCTGCAAATGCTGTATTCTTTGGAAAACATAATCATTGAGGATATTTAAGTTAGAACTGTCATTCATCAGTCATTCCATCAATTCTTACATTCATTCATTAATTATTATTATTATTATTACGAAAAGTTAGTAGTCAGTCAGTCACTCAGTCACTCAGTCAGTCAGTCGGTCGGTCAGTCGGTCGGTCGGTCGGTCAGTCGGTCAGTCGGTCAGTCAGTCGTTCGGTCAGTCGGTCGGTCAGTCGGTCAGTCAGTCGGTCGGTCAGTCGGTCGGTCGGTCGGTCGGTCAGTCGGTCAGTCAGTCAGTCAGTCGGTCGGTCAGTCAGTCAATCCATCAGATATTAGACAAAACTGCTTGGCAGCACTTAACAGTAAACATGATCGACATCAGACAGTTTATACCTGCAAGAGTTCTCTGTGGACTTATATGTGTCGAGTCTTAGCAGACATTACTCCAATCTTTTAAGGTATTTCGACATCAAACAGTTGCTAGTGAATGTTATATCAGCCCTACAGGTACCGCCTGTTCTACAGTTACAATACTTTCTCTTGATGTGGCGTTGTATAAATCATGATTACAATTGCATACATACATATGTATATATACATACTTGCATACATATGTACATTAATACATATATATACATATACATATATATATACATAACAGACGTAAACATACTCTCTCTCTCATTCTAGCTGGAATTATTCCCTCCAGGGTAGGGGTCAGCCAACGTATACATACATTCATATGTATGCATATATATATGTATAAATACATACATACATGCATCCATGCATGCATACATACATCCATCCATACATACAAACATAATCCATACATACATACATCCCTATATAAATACATACATACATACATACATGCATGCATGCATGCATACATACATACATACATACATACATGCATGCATGCATACATACATACATACATACATACATACATACATACATACATACATGCATGCATGCATACATACATACATACATACATACATACATACATGCATGCATGCATACATACATACATACATACATGCATGCATGCATACATACATACATACATACATACATACATAGAAACATACATAACAGCCTGTTATCCCCAGTTATTTATAATCCCTCGAAACTGCTTACGACTACATGTATTTACTTACTACTCACAAGAGCGTGCATGCAGAGCCGCTGGTTCCAGGCGATGCCCCGGGAGATGCTCGTCTCCCGGTTGACTTTATCATCTGCATCAGTCCACCGTCTGCATCCGTCGCTTAGATGTACAGCATCAGCAGCTGCGTTCATCAATCCCGCCACAGACGCCGTCTCCGCCAAAGCCTTCTGCAATAGACGGCGAGGAGCTTCGTTTGACTGGCGCTTCATAAATGTCTTTTGACTACATTACATTCGGAATGTTTTAAGTAACAGGGCGCTATATTAAGTTTCGATGTCATTACATTTCGGACGTTCTTTCGAAGCACTATATGAATCTTCGTTGAGGGTACAATTGAGAGGTGGATATAAAGGCGCTATACAATTCGTGGACTACATCTGTACAACAAACGCTATGCAAATGACCAGATACATAGATTACATTACATATCTCGCCACTGAACTATTTTGACTGGCGTCGTAGTCGAGTGGTTAGAGTAGGAACAATCTCCGATGCGTGACAGGATTTGATGCCAGACTGCAGTTAATGACGTCGAGGAGGGTTATATTTATTTAATTCAGTCGAAGGACCTCACCACTTCAAGGACAAGTCTGTATTTCAGTCGAAGGGCCTCACCATTTCAAGGACAAGTCTGTATTTCAGTCGAAGGACCTCACCACTTCAAAGACAAGTCTCTATTTCAGTCGAAGGGCCTCACCACTTCAAGGACAAGTCTGTATTTCAGTCGAAGGGCCTCACCACTTCAAGGACAAGTCTGTATTTCAGTCGAAGGGCCTCACCACTTCAAGGACAAGTCTGTATTTCAGTCGAAGGGCCTCACCACTTCAAGGACAAGTCTCTATTTCAGTCGAAGGGCCTCACCAATTCAAGGACAAGTCTGTATTTCAGTCGAAGGGCCTCACCACTTCAAGGACAAGTCTTCAATGAGTCTCCATTATGATGAACGTTACTGTATCCCATACTTAATTCAAAATACCAAACTACGTTTGATATTTTATCCAAGAGATTAAGATCAGAGAAAGTTACTTTCTCCTAAGAAGCACTTGATTATATAAATTTACCATAACAATACAACACAATACAATACCATACAATACAATACAATAGACTATGATACGATATGAAATGAGATAATTCAGTAAACTAAGCTACAATACAATACAAAATCATACATAAAATTGAGCTAATCAGAAAACATTACAACACACTGGGATATAATACTTTACCGCACAACTTAATTATACCATAAAACTACATTATAATAAATTACATTTTAATACATAATATGTATTGAACAGCATAAATGTTTCTCTTTTCCAACTTACTTCCTACCGTAGCCTGGCTTCTGGTTTCTCTGACCTATCGGAATTCGACGTGGCTTCTCCAACGGTTTATGATTTTTGACTGCGATTCTGACTTGAAGTGATCATTGACTGATGCATTGGCGCTATAGAAGTCTTTAGATTAGATTAGATTGTTCAAGACAATACAAGAACGATGACAACAGGCAAGAACAACACGGACGATTTGAAGGATTTGGTGATTTCGACGCCGTATGCCACCAAGATGGCGATCTGGTTCATCTCGTCATTTGGATTAACCGCCAACATCTTCGTCATCTTCGTCGTGGCCAACTACACCCCGATGCACAAGACACTGACCAACACCTTCTTGGTCAACCAAAGCACTATCGACGGACTGGCCGCCTTCTTTCTGCTGATCACGACGGCCTTCGAAGACAACGAGACGCAGCGGGTCCCGGGGAACCTGTCCGACGAGCTGACCTGTCGTCTCTGGTTCACCAAGTTTCCCCTCTGGGGTCTCCTGCTCACGTCTACCTACGGAATCGTTACCATGTCCTTCGAGAAGTATCTCGCCGTTGTACATGCCGTCTGGTACATCTCAAAGTTCGCTCGAAGTCGCCTGATGATCAGGGCCCTCCTGGCCGCGCCCTGGGTGATGGGCAGCGGAATCCTGGGAGGGTACAGCATCACGACATCCCGAATCACCCCCACGGGATTCTGCACCACCTACTCTGTCTGGCCCAATGAAAGTACACAGCGGGCTGTCGGATTCGTTATCTTCTCGCTTCAGTACTTCCTACCCTTCACGATTCTTGTTTATCTCTACACCCGAATGGCGGTAACTCTTCACAGACGAGTCGTTCCATCTGGGGAAGGTCCAGAAAACGGGGCCACAAATTCGGGCACCTCGTGGCGAAACGCAACCATGGCTCGTGCCCGGAGTAACGTAATCAAGACTCTGGCTACGGTCAGTGTGTTCTTCGTGCTCTGCTGGAGCGCAAATCAGATGTACTACGTACTGTACAATCTTGGATTTCTGTCCGTCGACTTCCGCGGTACTTTCTACGGTTTCACGGTCGTCATGGTCTTCGTCAACTGTTGCTTCAATCCGGTCATTTACGGCGTCAAGTACAGACAGTTCCAGAAGGGTATAGTGCACCTGTTCACCCGGCGAAGAGGCGGGATTCCCGTGATTGGAACGGTTATCTCGGTAAATGGGAATAACGATCATTGCTTGACGAACGTTGGGAAGCAAAATGCAAAAGAAGAGTCGGCAAACAAAGTCATAAGTTCAAGCCGACCTAAGACTTGCTTTTGAAAGTACTATGGATATAGTCCAACTCTACGTATTCGATGCCCTATGTTTGTATTTATTTACGTGCATACGTACGTACATACTTACGCACGTATGTATGTATGTATGTATGCATGCATATATGTATGTATGTATGTATGTATGTATATATGTATGCATGTGTGTATGTATGTATGTATGTATGCATATATGTATGTATGTATGTATGTATATATGTATGCACATGTGTATGTATGTATGTATGTATTTATGAGTGCATGTGTGCATGTATGCGTGTATGTATTTGTGTGTGTATGCATGTGTATATTTATTTATTTATTTATTTTTATTTATTTATTTATTTTTATTTATTTATTTATTTATTTATTTATTTAAAGCAGTTGTAACGCCGCAGTGTCAGTTCATCTGAATCTGAGGCGCGGATATGTATAATTATGTATGTATGCAATTATGTTCATGTTTATAATTAAGTATGTATGTATATGTATATGTATGTATTGGCTTATATATATATGTTTCTAAGTGTATGTATGTATGAATATATATGTATGTAATCATGTACATATATATAATTGTTTATGTATGCATGTATACGTATTGTTACATACGGCGTTAGAATGTGACCGACTGGGTTAAGTTTTTCAGCGTTGTACGCCTTCCGTACACTTTGGCGGGAAAGCTGACCTTATAAAAAGGTGTTGTGTTCAACTTTTGCTCAGACTGGATTTTGTTTGTAGGCCCTGCGCGACGTATGTTTAGTCATCCTGGGTAGATAACTTGTTTAATTCTTCAGGGCCGGTTTGGTTCTTTTTCGAGACTAGGAGTGGCCTTGGCCTCTAGAAATCTCTGTTAGGCACCGTCTGCTCAGTGCGCGCTTCATAATAATGTATGCTAGCAAGAGACACTAGAATTGGAAGAGCGCTCACATACATAAATTGTCTGTTTTCTAAAGGATATTCCATTTCGCTTATTTGACAATTTTGTCTATTAACTCAAAGGCTACATAATTGTACGTTGAATTTATATAGATCATAGAAATATAAATTATCTGTATATAAGCCACAATCAAGAACAGACAATTAATATCTGTTAATGTTCTTGTCACATTACCGTCTGATGTCTCCAGACATTTACTCAGACAGTGCAGTTGTGATTGTCACTGTAAATTTATATAGCGCATCTTTACATAAATTAGGGCGATTTAGCTATCTGATTAATAATAATTAATAATAATAACGACAAACTAGCCATATGCGTTCCTAGAGAGATACTACTTTTTTAGAGTCTAGTTTCTGTATTAAATATTGGCATTTCATGGCCAAACTTTTATTTTATCTTCTGAGGTTGTTTTCTTGTTTGGCGAAATAAATTATATTTTTAAGAGCCTTGTGTTTCAACATACATAGGTCAGATTATACAGAAACTTTACTCGAACCAAAATGACGAGTGGATGATTCTTTGGATAAAATAAATGCTCTGGATGTAATGTAAGACTTGTTTCTGTATTATGATAAAACTATCATTAAAACTAACGATCATTTAGCGCCTTTTTAAGGCTTCAGAAAGTCGTTGTATAAATAGCCAGACACATACATACATACATTCATATATACATATATACACACATACCTGAAATATTATTTGCACTATAATTGTTGTTTTGGCGTAAAAATTTTATAACAATTTTGTCTTCCTCGCTGAACGCCATTTTTCTAGCAACTTTCTTTACAAAATATAAAATTTAAATACGTCACTGTGACGTAATTTTAAACGGGGGCCGTTAATAAATTACAAAGAATTTTGTTGGTAATTATATATTTCAGGATTACACTGTTTTTGGAATTTTAAAAATCGATTAATGTTTACTAATTATTTTCATATTTACCGTAAAGCCTTGGAATTTTTCCGGACACAGTGTACATACATTCATTCATTCATACATACATACATACATACATACATTCATATATGCATATATACACACATACATACATACATACACACATACATACATACATGCATACAAACATGCACACATACATACATACATACATACATGCATACAAACATGCACACATACATACATACAACATGCACACATACATACATGCATACATACATACATACACACATGCATACATAGATACAGCATTACATAACAACCTACCGGCATACAACATGTCTTCTTCAGTACTCAGAACCCATAAAAACGTCTCTGCCCCACAAATAAGCGAGCAGTGAACAGAATGGTAAACCGCCGAGGCAGAAGAAATTCCCAGCAATTATAGGTAAACGATACCATTATCCGACTTAATAGGTTCCCGAAAAGGCGCTACATAATTGCTCGACTTATAATTTGTTGACGTCAAGAGTTCGTTAGCCGCGAAACTGGAGACAGACGAGACTGGAGGCCATATTTATTCTACAACCGTCTAACGATATCTACTGATCTCTATTATGCAGTCCGTTAAATAATGTCTGGAGAGATCAGACACTAGCGTAGGAAAGAACGATATAATCCAGTCTAATCCTAACCAACCTAATCTAATCTCAGCGATCAGTTATAATCAAAATTGGATTCAGCTTCTTCCAATCCAACCTAATCTAATCCAATCCAAATCAACCTAATCTAATCTCAGCTAGTGTTATAATCAAAATCGAATTCAACCTCTTCGAATCTAACCTAATCTGATCCAATCCAAATGAACCTAATCTAATCTCAGCGATCAGATATAATCCAAAATCGAATTCAATCTCATCCAATCCAACCTAATCTAATCCAATCCAGTCCGATACAATCCAGATCTAATCTAATGGCTGGTACGCAATCCAATAATCTAGTTTAGTGGCTTCTATAGCGCCGTTTTCATAGTGCACAAAACATCGCGACCTTACAACGATTACTGAAACCGTTGTCAAAATCCCAATCAACGGTCGAAATCCGATAGATCAAACAAATCAGAAATCAAGCAACTGTGGGTCAGCAAATTGAAACAGATAATAGTTACCATGACACCAGACAACTTAAGTCTGGAATCATTCCAACCACACTAGTGTCTGCCACTAGCAGTGCATAGCAGTGGGGCTTGGCGTTGCATGGTTGAGCTAATGAGCACAAAAACGAGACTCGATTAAATTTGAATGAGCGATTTCATACAGGTATGCTGAGCGCAGTGCCCCTTTTTTCGGTTGATTACTTACGAATTTTAGTCCTTTCTGAAGCAAAGAAACTCTCTATCCAGAGGCACAACGAATTGTAGGCATACACTAGTGATTTAGGGTGGTAGAAGTAGCAGTAGTAGTAGAAGGAGAAAGAGGAGGAGGAGGGCGAGGAAGAGGGGAGGGGAGGACGAGGAGAAGGAAAACTGAAGAAGTGGAGAAGGAGGAGATAGGAAGAGAAGAGAAAGAACGAGAGGAGGTGAAGAAGAAGAAGAAGAAGAAGAAGATGATGATGATGATGATGATGACGACAATGATGACAATGATGATGATCATGATGATCATGGTGATGGTTATGATGATGGTGAAGAAGATGATGATGATGATGAATAAAAAGGAAAAGAAGAGAATTGAAGAAGAAGAAGAGGTGAGAAGAAGCAGAAAACGAAGAGGAGAAGATTAATGAGAGGAGGAGAAGAAAATAATGAGAAAAATATGAAGAGCAGAAAGTGAAGTAGAGGAAGAGGAAAAAGATGACAAAGAGAAGAAAGAACAACAAGAAGAACAACAAGAGCATTCTACGATTCCTTGCTCAGTCGATCGACATATGGCATATTAACAAATGCATTGCTCACTTACTTACTTACAAGCTTACCCTAAGATGCAGCTATGGGTAAGACACTTTCTTAAGCTCGGCAAATGAGGGCAGGTCGCCAGTTCTCTCGTACCGCCCCTGATCTCCCAACGAGCAGTGTGCTACCGATGTACCTATTTAAGAGCTGAGTTTGCTAGACAGCGCAAGCGAACCCAATTTCGAGACATCTTTCTACCTTGGGGGAATTGATCCTCCCTTCTCGGTTTCACAGTCCTCGACCTTAACCACTAAACTAGAACGCACGTATAGTAGGTAATAAAGTTGTAATTGGAGGCCATGTAATTACTGCGGCCTTGTGTTTTTTTGATTTGGCATCAAACGAGGACAGCGATGTAAAATTATAGAAGACGTTTTTCGCTTTAGTTCCATTCATTGCAAGTGTGATTTATGACTCACCCAAGACGTATTGTAAATAGGGCTGTTGTATAAAATACTTTTATCCAGTTCGCGGAATGAAGATTTACCCCATGACGGGCTCATATGGCTTGGGAGGAAACGGAGCTAATTACGTATCAGCTTTGGTAATAAAACAAATGATTGAACTGCTATGGGGTTTCCATAGTAAAAGAGATGAAAACCGAGTTTGGGCTTATTCTATTAGCTTTTAGCCAAAGAAGGTCGTAAATCACCTTTTACTAATCGCCTTAGAGTGTGTTGCGTCACATGTAGGGATTAGTGTGGCTAGACTCTTAAATGATGTCTGCTAAGGGCAGATACTAGTGTTGGTAGAAAAACGCTTTGACTCGTGTTGTGCCTTCCACTAGAGATATGTTGGGCTGTCGAAGGTTCTTGGTGGCTGGTTGAAAGCTTTGGGATGCACCGCCCAGTTTTGTGCCTCCTTTTGAGTTCTTTGATGTCATTCAGGTCTAAACTTAAGACTCGTCTGTTTCAACTTGCTTACATACCGCAGCCTAACTTCTTGTTTCCCTGACCTTCAACCTTTGGCTTCTCCATCGGTTTGTGATGCTTGGCTATGGTTTCAGTTGAGACGACCATCGATTGATGCCTGGGCATTATGATAACGGCGCTATAGAAGTCACTAGGTTAGATTATATCAAATTAGATTGGATTGGATTGGATTTAATAGGATTGGATTGGATAGGATAGGATTGGATAGCATAGCATAGCATAGGATAGCATAGCATAGGATAAGATTGGATTCGATAGGATAGGATTCGATAGGATGGGATAAAATTGGATAGAATAGGAGAGGATTGGATTAAATTGGATTGGATTACATTAAATTGGATTGGAGTAGAATGAATTGGATTGGATTAGATTAGTTTAGATTAGACTGGATTGGAATAGATTGGATTGGATTAGACTGGATTATAATAGATTAGTTTGGAATTGGACTTTCAAGGACATTATCTGTTTACTGCCAGATAATTCCGTCTAAATACTATGTAAAACAACATCACTGTCTGACTACAGACCACAGCAACTGTTCTTTACACCCAGACAATTATTCCCATGATCGTCCTGACCACATTAGTGTATAATATTTCCAGATACTAGGCCTATATGTTAGTGTTCAGACTATGTAAATAGAAAATTATCTTCGGTTGACTCCATTCGTCTTTAACCTCGCAGACGCTGTCAGTGTTAAAGACCCAGTCAGCGTTCGTGCTGTTTATGGAAAATATGAATACATGACACGAAATTAGAGGGAATATACGGCCCTGCATCAGATCATCCGTACGTTGCTCGAGGCAAATGTTTGACGGTTTTCGCCGTTTCAGGCAGGCAGCTCTAGCCGCGCGCACTGGCTTCGTCTGCAGAACGTGTTCAATTATTTTCAGACGTTGCACGGTGCTAGGAAAGAATATTTATGCCAGAGCTAATAGCGTTCTATGGCTTCGCGCCGACAGGTAGTTCTCGATGGCTGTCGTACGAATTCAGATTTATGCACGTAATTGGATACCATGTGGAGAGAGGCAGAGAGACAGACAGACACACACAGACACATACAGACACACAGACACACACACAATGTCACACATACACACAGACACACACAAATACACAGACACACACATACAGAAAGATGGGAAGGACAGACAGACAGACCGACATAAAGAGGAGATGGAGGAGGAGACTGCGAAAAAGAAAGGTAGAGACAAAAGAAAATAAAATTAGAGAAAGAAAGAACAATTTACATACATACATACATACATACACACAACTTACATACACACATACATACATACATACATACATACATACATACATGCACACACAACATACATACACACATACATACATACATACATACATACACCCACATACATACATACATACATGCACACCCAACATACATACACACACATACATACATACATACATACACACAACTTACATACACACATACATACATACATACATACATACATGCACACACAACATACATACACACATACATACATGCATACATACATACATACATACACCCACATACATACATACATACATACATGCACACCCAACATACATACACACACATACACACATACATACATACATACATACATACATCATCTTATTCTTATTCTTTGTCGTCGATGTGGTTGATAACGGTAAAACAACACTCGAACCATTTACATTCTGTAGACTGACACGGCGCTGTTAACTTCATTTCGTCTGGATCTGGTTTTTGCCATTCAAATTGACACGAGCCGATTAAACGCTTGAGTGATTCCAGAGGCAACAGGAAAACAAGTCTCCGAAATGGAACCCGCCTTTTCTGACCAGCTAAACAGAGATGCCATCACACCAAGTGACCTGTGATTGTGTTGGCCTTCTCGAGGGGCTAACGATGATGATGATGATGATAATGATGATAATAATAATAATAGTAGTAATAATAGTAGTAATAATAATAGTAATAATAATAATAATAATAATAATAATAATAATAATAATAATAATAATAAGAAGAAGAAGAAGAAGAAGAAGAAGAAGAAGAAGAAGAAGAAGAAGAACGTGAAGAAGAAGAAGAAGAAGAAGAAGAAGAAGAAGAAGAAGAAGAAGAAGAACGTGAAGAAGAAGAAGAAGAAGAAGAAGAAGAAGAAGAAGAAGAAGAAGAAGAAGAAGAAGAAGAAGAAGAAGAAGAAGAAGAAGAAGAAGAAGAAGAAGAAGAAGAAGAAGACGTAACTTCTACTGCTCTGGTGTCTAATGTACAAGGCATCAACCAGCATCAGTGTCCTCCTGAAGCTCTGTACCAGCAACCTTCCATGACTGGTTGTTCTCCAGCACCGAGTGCGTGTCAGCCAGAGCCCATGCAGTGTGTTGCTCCGCCTCGTCACGCAAGACAACCGCACTGTCGAAAGCGACATTCAAAACACCGTTGAGATATGGGAATTATGTGCTCTAATAGCTGTTTGAGTCGAGAATAAGACTTTTTAGAGTTTTGGGTTTTTCAGTTGTATCTACTGACAGAAAAGAAACTTCTTTAAAATGAATTAATATCTTTGCAAGAGAAAAGACATGTTTTTATGAGTGTTTGTTGTTATGAGACCTAGGTGTTCTAAATTTTCAGCTGTTTAAAGTTTAATTTATAGCAAAAAAAACTGCTTTAATTTAATAAATACTTTGCGAAGAGAAAAAGGCATGTTTCTCTGAATGTTTGTTGATGGCGTAATCAATATTGCGCTTTTATACAGAGATCTATTGGCTTTATTATCGAACTTTTGCCTATTTTATTTTATGGATATTTTATAAATTAAGCTTATTTGTGATATTCTGCTTTTTAGAACAATCAAAGTAACCAAGTGTCAATCGAATACATCTTTGCTAATTAAGTTGAAATTTTTAAAACACAATTTACCAATTCACAAATTCCGAAATTTTAACGGAAAATTCTGAAGATAGTACATATGCCGGGCAATAGTTACACATCGTAATCGTAATCGTAAACTCGAGATTTCTACAGCGCCCAAAGAAATCTAAGTCGCGGGAACCAGCTTACTCACAGGCGCTCATTAAAAACAAAATCGTTAGGTAGGGAGAGTTCGGTTCCAGGTGTGGATCCAAGAGTCAGGCAGGCAGACAGTCAGACAGTTACGGTGGATGGTGTTTGGAACTGGAACGGCAAGATAGATAAGGCAGGAGGAGGAATGAGGATATGATTTGTGGAGAAGGAGTGTTCTCAGTTTTGAGTGAAATAACCTGAGCAGGAATTGCAAGGGGAGAAATGTTGATGAGTTCCCTACGACGAATTAATTTCAGCCAGAGAGAGAGAGAGGGAGGGAGAAAGAGAGAGAGAGAGGTATAGATGAGTTCGCATGATGGGCAAGATATTTATCAAAACTGTCTTAACAACTGCACATATTGATTTTGCTCATTTTTATTAGGTAAAAGATTGCCATTTCACATTAAAATGCTCTTCTCGGGCCAGACAATTAAACGCCCAGATGCAAATATCTTTGTCCTAATTAATTTTTAACGCTAACGAGCGATAACTCAAGTCATTGCATCTAATCTTATTTAATCTTGTATAACAATAATAATGATAACAACAGCAATAACAACAGCAACAATAACAAAACGTGAAAAATAATAATTTAATTGTTAGTAACAAGAAAAAATATGTACAGTTCCAGCAAAGCAGCTTCCAGGGATGCACTGCTCCGATCTGCTGAACATTTTCGTAGTCCTGTGGCCATTACCTGCCACCTCTTCTTTCTGCGCGATATTAAAAGCAGTAACAAAAGGCCTATTATTATTAATAATAAGTCTTATAATTATGAATAATAAGTCTTATAATAAATCCCAATGTGTTCCGGAATTATAATTACTTCCAAACAAATTGTTACCTTTCTTCGATACCAAATTGGCAAACGGAGGCTCTCTTTGAAGTCAGTTTCTTTTTCTAAAGCAGTGGTACCACACTGATACAGAAAGCGAAATCGTTAACCGACTGGAGTTTCCAGTCGTTTCGCAGGAAGTTGACTTTCAACTAGGATTTGTCCAAAATAACCTGGATAAAATTCCCAGCCACAGGTAGGAGGTTATTAAGCCATTTCACTCTATTTTATTTACAGGCAGATAGCGCGATATTCATAGGAAATAACGATTAAATTTCGTGTGAAATTTCTTCATAACATTATACGGTTTCAGCAAAGCAGCTTGCAGGGAAGCATTGTCAGGGTTTGATGACAATTTCTTAGTCCTGTGGCCATTTTGACTTTTCCCCTCCATTATTGTTGCTGAATGTTCTCATCGATGACAAAGCTAAGACGTGGTTTATTAATAACTGCTCAGACTTTCACCACTTATGTGCGTGGATCGAGTCCCAGTGCGTCACGCCAAGCTGACATGGAATCGGGAAACATCTGGATTTTTCAGAATGCAGGATAACGGTAAACGGTCGAGCCAGTGGTTAGGCCTACTGCCCGTCGGAAGAGTATTAGAGTCACTGTATTGTCTTAAAATAACCTGGGTAAAATTCCCAGCCGATTTACATTTTACTGTATGCCACAGATAGGAAGTTAATGAAACCATTTCACTCTTTTTCATTTACAGATAGCTAGCGTGATATTCAAAGGAAATAACGATTAAATGTTTGATTGGTTGTTTGTTCGACTTCGTGTTTGCGCACACCCGTGCCTCTGTCACCAAGCAGTATAATTTGGTACCGGGGTAAGTTGGGAAATATACGGCAAGTCCTGCGATGCCCTTGGCCCTTGTCCAGGACCCTGGGATGCATTAACCCCGTGTCCAGGACCCTGGGATTCTCCCATTGCAGGCTCATGGACCAAGAAACACTTTCTTCTCACTTGTGGGATATGGGATACTTTACTTTCTTAAGAAGTCGAAGATATCCTTAAATAGATCTTCAGAAGTTAACAGTGATTATTTCTTTCTTTGCAGAAGTGATGTTAAGTCGGGCAACATGATAATTACACACCAGTCCATCAATTTAGGAGGTGTCATGCCGCCTAAACTCTGAACAAAACATTTCGAAAGTATCACAACAATGACCAGCCCGAAAAATATCAAGGCGAAAATCCGCCAGAATCACGATTTTTTTATGGGCGAACTGATGCTGGAAACAATTAGATTTGTTTGTGATTACCTTTATCAAGAAAAGGTCTTTGATGCCGACCAAATAGACATGATCGAAGCCGAGAGAACTCGCAAGGAGAAGGCGAGAAAGTTTCTGAATTTATTGGCCTGCGAGTCAGAAGAAGCTAATTTAAAGTTCGTCGAGATACTGGAGGGCAAAGGTGTTCCTCCACATCTGGCAGAGAAAATACGCAGCACAGAAATCGAAGACAAAGATCAAGTGCAAGGTAAACAAAATCCCAACGTTTTACAAACATTCCAGCGATCTCCGATGTAAATGGTAATGAGTAATTGTAAAAGGCTCATTCTTCTGATACCAGCTTGTAAGCTACCATTACGTGACACGAACATGGCAGACGACTTTGAGAAAAAGTGCAGCAGGGCTTTCAATGATGATGATGATGATGATGATGACGATGATGATGATGATGATACTACTATTACTACTCCTACTACTATTACTTCTACTACCACTACTACTACTACCACTACGACTACCGCTACTACCACTACCACTACTACCACTACTACTACTACTACTACTACTACTACTACTACTACTACTACTACTACTACTACTACTACTACTACTAATAATAATAATAATAATAATAATAATATTTAGAAAACTTATAATCCGCCGGTGTCTATTGCCAAGGCATCAACTGATGGCGCACCAAAGCCAAACAACAATCATGCCAAAATCCGGAAAGGTCAGTCTACAAGACAGAGAGAGGCACCCCTACGGTGGATAAGCAATTTGAAGAAGATTTTAGCGGTGCAGTTAGCGGTACTTGCCATAAAAATTAAAAAGTAATGAGGATAAATGTAGACCATGGGATTATATTTTTTAATACTGTAGATCTTTGATTTTTGATTTTCGCCTGCATTGTTTCAGCCTGTTAATTGTTTTCAGAAACAGTGAAACCCTCAACATGCAGGCCAATGCAAGACTGGTCAGTCGATGATGTTTGCTGTTTGCTGAAAACAGAGGGCATGGAACAAAAAGTCATCGATTGCTTCAGGGAACAAAAGATCTCCGGTGATATCCTGTTAACCCTTAAAAAAGAAGAAATTGTTGAATTTGGTCCTACGATCGTGTTTGGCGATCAAAAAAGGATACTGCGACTCAGGGACAACGAACTGGCCAAGAAAATCGAAAATCCAACTACTGCACCTCTCAACGATTTCAGCGATTCGGACAGCTCAAGCCGTAACGAAGAAATTTTTGTGTCGGCAAATTTCCGCAACTTTGGACATCAGACAGACTCTGCAATTCCTGTAACCCAATACACCTACTTTCCGTCTGAGTCCAGCGCTGTCGACAACCTCATTGAACCAGTTCATCGTTATCTGGGAGATCAAAACCTGGACAGCGTGGCAGCCAAGCACCAATTTTCTCTTGAAATCATTCCATTTATCTGCGCCTGCTTGAACGACAGAACTAACGGAACATTCCACATGGGAGTGAGTAAAGACGGTAAAATCTATGGCATCAGAGCTAACAAAAATGGTTTTCAAAAGCTGCTAAACGACCTGATCGAAGAATGCTTCAGCCGTGACCAACTTGATGCTGTAAAGAATTGTGTTCGGCCGGTTAGGTTTGTCAGAGTGGTGACAAATGCCCAATCCGACAAGCAAAAGGAAGCCGACAAGTTGCACGTGGTAGAAGTCGACGTAGTTCCGGCGTACAGTCTCTGCACCGACCAAGCATTCTTTGCCAAAGCGCCAAAGCCGAATTCCAAACCCGGACACAGAGAATACGAGAGAACAAAGGTTTTCCGTTTTCAACACGGATTTCAACCTGCTCCGATTTCTGACAAGACCCTAGCACAGTTCATGGATAGCAAAGCAAACCTGGCAAAACGGAGGCAAGAAGCTGAACAGGAACTTTTAAATCCCAAACCGAAGATACAAACGTCTGATTTGGGTAAAAAGCTGATCAGACTCATGTGCCCTGGTGGAAATTCCATCGATGAAGACGACATCTATCCGATTTTTGTAATGACTTCTGCTCCCGATCTTCCACCAAACGCCGAAGATTTCATAGCGAACACTACGTTCATAAATTCCATTGAACGAAAAGTCGTCTTTGATTTCGACGACGCGTCCGCTCCGACGTCTGTCTATCGAAATCACGCAGAAAAAGCTCGAACACCTTTGCAGAGATTTGTCGTTTCAGGAGCCGAGGCAAACACCAAGAGACAGAATGAGGATCTTGTCACATCACTGCACGACTGCCTGAGTTCTGGATCTGTCTGCCAGCCGTGGATTTTCTGTAACGGATACGAGGCGACGCAAGACAAAGTAATGGATGTACGGGATTGGAAGCTTACGCGGAGAAGCGATTTCGTTAAGGCTGTAGAGTTTTTCGACAAAGCCATTCCGTCGAGACGATGCGTTGTTGTGTTTTTACTGTTTTCGGAAAACTACGAAGTCTTGCTGAGTGTCGCGGAAGAATTCTGCCTCAGGTTTCAGCGCAAGTGGCTGATTATAAGCGAAACTCCGGAAGTGGCTGCGAAGTTTAAGGATCAACTGATAATCGAAGACCGCATCGTCGTTGATGAGAAAGAATTCAACAGGCATAGTGTTGTCGGTATGCCGTGGCTCCATGTCAACCAGGCGATCACGAGAATTGCGGGCGACTTCCCAAGTGGAGAGATGATGATTCCGACGTCATCCGGGACACCGATCGAGATATCCAGAGAGCTGTTGAACGAAATGCAGGACATCGAAGTAATCGGTTCAGACCATCTGTCCAACGTTCTCATCGATGAAGAAGAACTTAGTGAACAGAATCTGAAAAAAGAGCAGAGTTTCTACCAAGGCAAAGAAGTCGACTGGTGGAACTTCTGGTTTAAATCCCACGTTCTTGAAAGAGACCAGCTGAAGGAAATCTTAAGCTGCACAAGAAGTGTCTTAAACGGCAGGTGCGATGAAGAACCAGATGACTATGTCGGCGTTGTTGTCATTGACCACCAACCAGGGTCCGGCGCCACAACCCTGGCAAAAAACGTCCTGTGGGAACTGAAGACGGAATACAGGTGTGCTACATTAAGGACGTTCACAAACGACACAGCGAACCAGCTCTGCCAGCTGCTCAAATACGGAGAACCGGCTGATCCTAAACCGGTTCTGCTCCTCCTAGACAACTTTGAAAAAGTCCATGAATTAAAGGAATTGTTGGAATTCGAGGCAAAGAAACAAGCGACCGAAATGAAAACTATTCCTACAGTTGCCTTTGTCCTACTCATAGTTTCACGTTGCTCATCCGCCGATGAAGCAGTTGTCACAAAAGAAGAAAGTTGCCTGCAGTTTTTTCTTGGTCACAATCTTAGTCCAGTGGAACTCCAGTTATTTTCAAAAAAGTATGACGAAATGGAAACAGATCCGCTAACCAGAAAGCGCCTGGAACCGCGTTTTCTATTATCGTTTAACATTTTACGACAAAATTTTAGCGAAAGCTACATAAAACAAACGGTTCCGAGGCTCGTCGAACATGTGACCGACCCAAGAGAACGCAAACTACTCGGGTATGTTGCATTTGTCGGCGTATTTAACCCAGATAACAACAGCATCCCGGCATCTTGCTTCGATTGGCTGATGTGCCAAGAAACGATAAGGATTGCTGATGCATCCACCGACTCACCATGGGTGAGCAAAATAAGCAAGTATCTTAAAATACTGGTTAATGACGACTCGAGAAATGGGATTCGACTGAGGATGAAAGGCATACGAATAATTCACTGCTCATTGGCTCAGGAAATCTACACAGTTCTGGCTGGGAACAGGCCGGTTTCTGCTATCTGTCTAGAGTTTCTTCAGTCCGACATCTTTTCGTGTTTAAGTAGTTTAAAAGATGACTGTTGTGTTACTGATAATCCTGAATACAGGATTATCACTAACATAACAGTGAAAAGAGTTAAGCGGATGGATGGCAAATGCATAACGGACTTTTCGCCTCTGGTTCATAGAATATGCCAGAGTCCAGAAGACGATGCGACTAAGATTGTGGAGATCTTAGAACTGGCATTCAATATGACAGACAACGTTTACATTGCCCAGCACTTAGCTCGCTACTTTATGTCTCTGAAAGAATGGCAGGAGGCGGAACGGTGGGCGATTATTGCTACGAACAAGGAACCAAACAAAGAAGTACTTTGGAACACGTATGCTCACGTTTTTAGCAATCAATTTTATCAGAGATTCCCCGATGGTGCTGTGAACGCTGAGACCTTCGAAGCCAGCTTAAAGTTGGCCGTCAAAGCGATGGACCTGTACGAATACGAGCAATATGCCAATGATCGTGAAATCGGCAACAACCCATCTGGTTTATTAGACGAAGGGGACACAATTGTGAATCTGATTAAAGTTCTAAAACGCATACCAGGACTCAATGAAAGAGACATTCGTGCGTTTTTAGTTGATGCATCATTTGTACCACCATGTTTTCAAGTCTGGAAGGAGTCATCGATTCAGACTGTGAAAACCTTACAGGACAGGGCGATGCGGATTCTGACTGAACTGGAGGGGGACAAGTACCACCAAGGCAAAGATCGAGCATTTACCCCACTAATGTCGTACGAGGCTAAACGACATAATGAGCGAATGATCAAAATCACAGAGAGCTTCACGAACTACTTCGGAGAAGAGTCGAACGAAATGCCGAAACACCTGTTACTCGAAGAAGCCGCGGGTTATCGACGCCGTCGTATCTTCCGTCTCAAAGGTAACACGTTCTCGAGGATTCTTGATCACTACAAATCCAGAAACGTTTATCAGTTGAAGAACATCAAGATTTTGGCGGAAGAGAACGTGAAAACGCCTTATCGAAACGCAACCGATTTGCAGACTTTCATAGGCGCCTCTATAGCACTGTCTTTCTTATCCGAAGACGCGCGCACAGGAGCGGATAATCGTCAGCTTAGACGTCTGACGCTACTCAGCCAAGAACTGATGCGCATGGGTGATTCAACGGAAAGCAATCGTGCACCGCTTGAAACTTACATATTTTTTGCTCTTTTTAATTGGCCGACATCTTCCTCGGACTACCAGCAGCAGGATCTTAATCAAATCGCACATGTTCTGGCCAAGTGGAAAGAAGCATATCAGGTGCAGAACCCAGTCCCTCAAGGCAAACCACAAAACCCGAAGCGTTTTAGGATTATCCTCTTCTTAGGGAACGGCTGCGGGATGAACAAAGTTGTCCCAGGGAATAAGAACCGCAACGAAAAGCTGAAAATGTTTCACGGGACTTTGATGGACGGCGGTAAAGAAGTAAAGTTTGTCATCAAAACGGAAAATTGCCAATGCTGCATTGAAATTGAAACCGCAAGAGTCGAGACCAACAAAAGCCGCTGGAACAAGAAAGCCCTCTTCGAAGTAGGCTTCACATGGGCCGGACCTGTGGCATACATAATTCCCATAGGCGATCCGCGAAGAATGCGAAGCCAGTCCGGAGGTTTGAACCAGATGAACGCACTCGGTGAAGCTGAATATCCGGAGTCGTCTGCGGGGTTTTACACTCAAAGAACTTCGTACGAAAGTCCACGGGTTATGGACCATTATCTGCGACAACGCTCTCATTCAGGTGAAAATCTGTCTCAGATGCCAGAAGCCACCGGACATTCCCGCCCATTTGTAAACATGCGTCTTATGTGTGGAGCTACCAATCGGCCATGCTCAGGTGCAACCATGCTTCCAACACCTGAAGCAACCTTCAACCGTTACCCAAACCAATTCCTATCACCAACTTTTTTTGATCAGCAACAAGCGGCAGAATTCAACCACGGTTCTTCTAGCAGCCCATCAACTACTGAACACTATGGCTTATGCGATGTTTATCCCTCTAAACCCGCAAACTCTGGCCGGAGATTTTAAAGTTGCCAAACAAGTTTCAGTTTATTAGATTTTGTAATTCCTGAGGTATCGTTTCTACTTCGGGTAAAATATATATTTGTAGACATATATCTCCAACAAATATTTTGTTAAATTAAAGTCTTCTAAAATGGTGCTGTTGAATTCTTTACAGACATGTAGGCTGGCATTCTTATTTAGTTTGACTCTCATCTTTTCTTTCGCCAAAGGCTCTTTTACTTCTGTCTGACTTCAATGGCAAACGGTCTCCTCTGGAAACGCATCTGACCCATTCTTTGCCATATTACTAAATTGAAGAAATTTGTATGTTGGTCTAGCACGATCCGTAAACGGGGTCCTTAAATGTAGTGACAGGATTTGTTGACTGACAATAGAGGACATCAACTTTCAAAGCTATGCCAAGTTAAGGGCCTGTCGGATGATTATAATGGTATCAAACGCCGAGACAGGAGATACATACTACAATAAGGTATATTTTCCAAAGGTGCACGCCTAAATTGAAACTCATACGGACCGTGGCCAGAAACACTGTCGCTGTACTAAACTCTGACGAAGTGGGGTTCGGTCACACTGTGTCATTGTCTCGAACACTGGATCGGTCTTTTTGGGTCCTCTCTCAGCTCCATTTGCAATTTCCTACACCCTGGGACATTCAGTTTATATCAGTCGACTCACTTCGGCAATTGTCTTGTATACTGCGCAGTTTGGCATGGTCCTGCACTCATATTTACGCTCATATTTACACTGGATAGGCCTACCACTCGCCTCGAGTCGCTACTTAGCTTTTTCTAGAAAACGAAAATGTGCTGACATTAACCAGCTATTCCTTTAATTTGACAGTTCCGCGTGCAATCCGCTCTCTAACTACTTGCTTCTGTTTTATGTGAAGTTCGGTCTAGGATGGGTTGTATTAAATTTCACTTAAAACATTCCTAAACTGAATTCCTACCCTTGGGTACTTCCTACCCTTGGATACAAGTCAAAACCCCCGCTAATTTGACTGACTGTTTAGCTCGGAGGATTGTTTATGTCATTTTCTGATCAGGCTCAGGCTGTATTTAAATCAGTGCACTTTCACGTAGGGGCTACAGCATACGAGTATTCGTGGCGTCTGATCTCATATCACTCGAACTGTCCTAGTTTCACTAGAAAATGTCCTGGTTTGTTGCCCGACTAAACTTCTGTAATTCAATTCTTATTGGCATCACTAAGAGAGATTTGCAGAAACTACAAATGGTTCAAAATTCTCTGACCAGAACCATACAATAACCTGTATATTATCGACATAATACACCTGTATTGCAAACATTACGCTGGCTGTCCTGCTTTCCCTGATCCGTTTCGATTTCGAGCGGGATTCTCCAAAGATTAGGATCTTGGCTACGACTTCCTCTGAAGCACCCATCGACTGGTACCTTATGCGTTATGATAACGCTACAGAAGTCATTAGACTGGATTAGATGTCTGAAGCAATAAAGTGTCCTGAAGGCCTACACTTACTAGTTATGCATGCATATCGAAAACGAAACTGAAATTGAGTTCGGGTATGCGTGGAAAATTTTTGCCCTATGAAACTTAGTAATTTTTCGGAATCATGTCAGAATAGTCGAGAAGCAGAATGCAGAACTGAAAATTTGATCGAAAGGTATGTCTACTTTTAACTAAATGACACAAATAACAAATTATTTTTATTTCTAAGTTTACTTTTTCAGTTTAAATACAACAGATGGGATGTTTGCATCGATTTGCGTCGACCTTTTTTACATTAGATTCATTTCCAATTCCCATAGCAGGAATTCAAAATGGCGTAGGCCTATGCGTCGAATTTTCTTGATTTTGTGTAATTGTAAAGTCATAGTAAAACTGAGATCAATGCGTCATTAATAGAGGCAAGTCAACGGCACTTATACATCTGTGCCCTATCAGTGACTGGTTCAAACCCGTTTTAGTGAATCGAGGTCCTAGCCATCAAAGCTCGACCGTACGTTAGGGCAGAAGATAGCGTACGCGTACGGTACGTAATTTACTAAAAATAATAGCGTACGCCGTACGGTACGTTCGTATTCCGTACGTATGAGCAGCCTTTAATATTAGTTGCTTCTCGTGACGTCACATTTTTTTTCTCGTCATTTTCTCGTCGTTTTTTTCTAGTCTTTATTATTACGTCACTTTAGAGTTTTTATTTGTAGTTCCGTTTCAGCGAAGAGGTAAATTTTTATTTTGGTTTTATTTTGTATAATTTGATTATTTTATCAACAGAAATAAAACAGGCTGACGGATTCATAGTTTTTTTGCAATGGTTAGTATGGCCGTGTGGCAATAACGCACATGGCGAGTGCAGGCTGCGCCTTGTAGAGGAATAATACACGATGTTGGCCGCAGTCAAAATATAAAAATTGGAATAAAAATACACAATTGTTCACGGAATTGTTTTAAAACGTTTTCCATTCTTTAATTTTTAATTTTTAATTTTTGTTATTCTTTGTTAATTCTATAATAAAAAAATATTTCGGATAACACGTAATGCTATTTAGTAATTTAGCCAAAAAATAGCGTACGCGTACGGTACGCATTTCAGCAGAAAAAATAGCGTACGTTCCGTACGTACGGTCGAACTCTGCTAGCCATCTGTGCACGGGGACCTTAAATGGCGTCGCGTCCATTCAAAAGGACAGCGGTGGTGAAGGATCTCCCCGATAAATTCATTGCAAAATGAGCAGGGTCGGGGCCATACGGTCGCTAAATAAAACCTATGCATTTTAAATTCACTTTTTCGCAGAGGTTACTTTTCACTGTTCAACATTAAACTGCATTAAAATATAAAATATGTAAGTATGTATGCTAGTAATTGTAATTGTAATTTGTAATTGTAATCTGACATTTATAAAGTGCCACTTCAAGAATAGACTCGTCAGAGGTGCTCCTGACCAGAACCAGTGAGACCACTGTCAAATAATACAGACTTCAGGCGCTTGTGAAACTGCGGAAGGGACAAACTGAGGAATGCAAGCCGGAGCCTTCGGGAAAGGCGATTCCAGCTATTAGGTCCAACATAGGCAAAGCTTCTAGACTGCGCTGTAGCAGTGCGCATACGAGGGACAGTCAGGAGTCCAAGGGAGGCCGAAGGGATAGTGCTACGGCGTGGAACCAAGGAGACCGAAATTCAGAAGTCCCTAAGATATGGTGGAGCAGAGCCAACGAGACAATTACGCATAAGGGTTAGGATCTTGAACTGCATAAGCTGCTGAATGGGAAGCCAGTGCAGAGTGTCCCGCATAAAGGAAGTTATATGGCCATACTTGGGGACACCTCCAATAAGACGAGCAGCAGCATTGAGAACAGACTGAAGCTTGGAAATACTAGCAAGAGATAGTCCAGCAAAGATAGCGTTAGTAAGTATCTATTACTTAGTAAGTGTCTATCATTTCACCTGACAAACGCACATGTAGTGCATGTGATAGAAGATCACAATTACTACAGAAGTAGTCAAAATCGATCTTATGAGACAGGCAGAGATAATCGACAGGCATAAACAACTGGATATAACTTACCATACATCGGTTCATAAAATTACTTTTGAACAGCTGAAAACTAACAGTGGTTAAGAAAGTGTGTCCTCTCTTGCAAGTAGACTAGACCTTCTTGTCCTTACGAAGAAGTGGCAACAGTCTATAGAGGCAGTAGATGGGGCACAGTGTGACCAGGTCCCGAGGGATATAGCGGAGGGAGGGGTATGCAACTGAACTGTTGCTGTTCAAAAGTAATTTTATGAGCCGATGTATGATAAGTTATATCAAGTCTTTAAACTCGGCTACGCCACTGTTCGAGATTGAGTCACCAAAGTAGATTGGGCTCCGAGAGTAAGCTCCTTCCTCTTACCTTTGGACTTAAAATCGAACCTGACCCATTTCTCCATAAAATGTGTTTTGCTTCTGAATAAGCTGGATTTCTCGGCTTTTCTCTCTGGGTGCTGAGGAAATGTAGAGTTTATGAAAATGACAGCTACGCACAGAAAAAATTAAACTTGCTACCGAGATGGTCTGTACTAAAATGTAGCCTACAAGCCTAGATCATCATCATCATCATCATCATGATCCATGGGCCGAGAGCCCGTAGGTGTCCACTGCATGCATAGTCACTTGTCTCCACAGTTCCCGATCTTGTGCTGTTCTTATCAAGGCGTGCAAGTCTTGCTTACACCAATCCCTTATATCATCTGTCCACTCCCTGTTAGGTCTTCCTCGTCTCCCATTTCCGTCCATAGTTCCCATCATCACGCTTTTTATTTTTCTGCTGTCATCCATCCTGCATATATGTCCAAACAAGCGTAATTTCCGTCTCATTATTACTTGTATTAGATCATCTTTTATGCTCAGTCTTCTTCGGACCTCCGTATTTGTTACCTTCATTGTCCAATTCAGATGTAATATTCGTCTATAGCAGTACATTTCAAATGCTAATATCTTATCTTTATCCGTCTTTTTGATTGTCCATGCCTCACATGCATACAGAGCTGTGCTAAACACACATGTTTTCAAGACGATTAGTTTGGTCTTGTGGCTGATTTTCCTGCTTTTCCAGATGTTGTTTAGCCCTGCCATAACTCCTTTTGCCTTTACTATTCTTGCCTTTATGTCTTTTGCGCAATCATTATTCCATGTCATGAGACTTCCTAAGTACACAAACTCCTTGCACTTTAATTTCCATGTCTATTGTCTCCTTGCCAAATATCATTGTTATTGTTTTATCCACATTTATTTTTAGTCCAGCATGTTCGGCAAGTAGGTTCAGTCCGCACACATTTTCCTGCAGCCTGTCGCAGCTGTTCTCCAACAGGTCAATGTCATCTGCAAATCGTAGGTTATTGATGAGTTCTCCCTGCACTGAGATTCCAGTTCCATTATCTTGTATGTCCTGCATGACTCTTTCCAAGTAAGTGATAAATATACTAGGTGAAATTGGATCTCCCTGCCTTGTCCCTATTGTGGTTGCAAACCATCTTCCTAGTTCCCGTCCCACTTTCACTGCAGATTTTGATCTCTCTCCAATGTTCTGTAGAATCTGTATCAGTCTGTCGCCTACTCCATATGATTTCAGTATTGTCCAGGTAACATCGTGCTTGATGGAGTCGAATGCCTTTTGGAAGTCCACAAAACAGTTGTATACAAGCCTGTTTTTTCGTTTGGCTTTTTCGGCAATCAATCGTAACATCAGAATTTGTTGGACTGTACTTCTATCCTTTCTAAACCCACAAGCCTAGATAATATAGCATTATTACACACTTATGTACCACTCACTGCATGATGAATTGTTTGTTTTCTGCTCCAAAAACAATAAAACATTGCAAACGAAAATAACGAAAACACTTATTTGGATGCAAAGGTCTACCCAAAAGGGGCCATGGTTCCGCTAATCTAGGGCAGCCTATAACACAATAATATGTAGATGGGTAATGTCTTATATACGAGCAGCTAATCAATTCTTAACTAAGGTGAGAACATCATCTGCTGACAAAGAAAAGAAATGGCCTACTACAAAACTAAAATTCAAATAAATTATACAATGTTCAGTCGCAAGAAACACTAAAATACCGAATAAATTAGCTGACAATTGTTTTATTAATGTCTTCCGATATTATGGGGAACGTTAGCCTAAGTATTATCTATGCCGCTCTATTAAGCTTACTTTGTGTTATTTTAGGGAGCTGGCAAAAGAACTTTTCAGTCTACGTCACATTCCATCGAAGATATCCAGGAAATGGCTTGTCCTACAACAAGAATCCACAAACAGATTCGCAAGAACCACGAACTGTTGACAACCAAATTGCAGGTGATACCCATCATCGATTTCCTGTACCAAGAGGACGCTTTAACTTTCGATGATTTGGAGCGAATCACAGCTGAAGTGACTACTCAGGACAAAGCCAGGCGATTTCTTGAAATAATGGCATATAAATCTGAGAAGAGCAACGAACTGTTCGTCGAGAAACTCCAAGAGGCTGATATCCAGCCATACCTGGCAAAGAAAATACTAGATACCGAAGTTCCGAACTCAGACGATGTAGTAAACGAAGGTAGGACTAAATGGACTCTAAACCTCTTATAGGGCTAACTCTCATCTCCGATGAACTTGGGGAAGTCCTTTGCAAACAGCTGCCTATTTTTCCAAGCAGTATAAATGTGGTGGGAAGGCCACAAAGCACATGCAATTTCACCAACACTTGAAAACTCTTCTATTTCGCAGTTACTAGGCTAGAAGTGGTTCTGGTGCATACCTGAATGGCGCTGTATAAATCCTCGAAATGAATGGTTATGTACGATTTATAAATAATATTTTAAACAAGAGAGAACCAACAATTTGCATCTGCTAGAAGTGAATGTGGTAATTTGTGAGTGTCCGGTATCAGCCTTAAATTTGGGGGTACTTTGCATCTGTGTTTTGTTGCTTGCGTTGTTTCAACCTGTTGATTATTTTCAGAATCAGCAGATCCCTCAGTAGACAGGCCAATGCAAGACTGGTCAGTGGATGGTGTTTGTCGTTGGCTGAAAACACATGGCATTGAACCAAAAGTCATTGATTGCTTCAGAAGTGAAAAAATTTCGGGAGACTTTCTGGCCACCATCAAGAAAGAGGACCTTCTTGAATTTCGCCCGGCCATTGCTTTTGCCGATAGAACAACGATACTCAGACTCAGAGACAAGGAAATCGAAAATCCAGACACCACCTCTTTAAATAATTCCAGCGACTCGGAAAACTCAAGCCGTAGCAAGGAAATGTTTGTATCGACAACTTTTCAAAACTTTGGAGGAAGGACTGACTCTGCAATTCCTGTGACTCAGTATACCTTCTTCCCGTCTGAGTCCAGTGCTGTCGACAACCTCATTGAACCAGTGCATCGCTATCTGAGAGCTCAAAATCTGGACAGCGTGGCAGCCAAGCACCAATTTTCTCTTGAAATCATTCCATTTATCTGCGCCTGCTTGAATGACAGAACCAACGGAACATTCCACATGGGAGTGAGCAAAGACGGAAAAATCCATGGCATCATGACTAACATGGATGAATTTCAGCACCTGCTAAACGAGCTGATTGAAGAATGTTTCAGCCGTGACCAACTTGACGCTGTAAAGAATTGTGTTCGGCCGGTTAGGTTTGTCAGAGTGGTGACAAATGCCCAATCCGACAAGCAAAAGGAAGCCGAAAACTTGCACGTGGTAGAAGTGGATGTAGTTTCGGCGTACAGTCTGTGCACCGACCAGGCCTTTTTCGCCAAAGCTCTAAAACCGAATTCAAAGCCCGGGCACAGAGATTATGAGAGAACAAAAGTTTTTCGTTTTCAAAACGGACTGCAGCCAACTCCAATTTTGGATAGAACCCTGGCACAGTTCATGGAAAACAAAGCAAACCTGGCAAAACGCAGGCAAGATGCTGAACAGGAGTTTCTAAATCCCAAACCGAAGCTACAGACATCGGAGCTGGGCAAAAAGCTGGTCCGACTCATATGCCCTAGCGGAAAATCCCTCGACGAAGACGACATCTATCCGATTTTCGTAATGAGTTCTGCTCCGGATCTTCAATCAGACGCCGAAGACTTCATTGCAAACACTACGTTCATAAATTCTGTTGCGCGGAAAGCCGTTTTTGATTTCGACGACGCGTCCGCTCCGACGTCTGTCTACCGAAATCACGCAGATAAGGCTCGAACACCTTTGCAGGTGCTGATAGTGCCAGCAGCCGAGGCAGCTTCAGACAAGAAACAGGATGCGGACCTTGTAGCATCGCTCGAAGACTGCCTTACTGAATCTGCATGCCAGCCGTGGATTTTCTGCAACGGATACGAGGTAACGCAAGATAAAGTGATGGGCGTACCGGAGTGGAAGCGTACACGCAGAAACGATTTCGTTAAGGCTGTAGACTTCTTCGACAGAACCATTCCGCGCGGACGTTGCGTTGTTGTGTTTTTACTGTTTTCCCAAAACTTCGAAGTCTTGCTGAGCGTCGCGGAAGAATTCTGCCTCAAGTTTAATGGTAACTGGGTGGTAATAAGCGAAACTCCGGACGTGGCTACAAAGTTTAGGGATTACTTGATTAAAACAGCCCTCATCGTCGCCGATGAGAAAGAATTTAACAGGCATAGTGTTGTTGGGATGCCGTGGCTCCATGTCAACCAGGCGATCACGAGAATTGCGGGCGACTTCCCAAGTGGAGAGATGGTGATTCCGACGTCATCCGGTATACCGATTGAGATATCCAGAGAGCTGCTGAACGAATTGCAGGACATCGAAGTAATCGGTTCGAATCATCTGTCCAACGTTCTCATCGATGAAGAAGAACTTAGTGAACTGAATCTGGAAAAAGAGCAGAGTTTCTACCAAGGCAAAGAAGTCGACTGGTGGAACTTCTGGTTTAAGTCTCACGTTCTTGAAAGAGACAAGCTTAAGGAAATCTTATGCTGCACAAGAAGTGTCTTGAATGGCACGTACGTTGAAGAACCAGATGACTATGTCGGCGTTGTTGTCATTGACCACCAACCAGGATCCGGCGCCACAACCCTGGCGAAAAACGTCCTGTGGGAACTGAAGACGGAATACAGATGTGCGACCCTAAAGAAGTTCACAAACGACACAGCGAACCAGCTCTGCCAGCTGCTCAAATACGGAGAACCGGCTGATCCTAAACCGGTTCTGCTCCTCCTAGACAACTTTGAAAAAGTCCATGAATTAAAGGAATTGCTCGAAATCGAGGCACAGAAACTAACCAGCGGCATACAAAATTTTCCTACAGTCGCCTTTGTTCTGTTTATTGTGTCACGCTGTTCGTCCGCCGAGCAGACAGTTTTTACAAGAGAAAAAAGTTGTCAGCGATATTTTCTTGGTCATAGTCTTAGTCCAGTGGAACTCCAGTTATTTTCAAAAAAGTATGACGAAATGGAAACAGATTCGACAAAAAGGAAGCGTCTGGAACCGCGTTTTCTATTATCATTTAATATTTTACGAAACAATTTCAGCGAAGACTATGTAAAACGAACGGTTCCGAGGCTTGTCGAACATGTGACCAACCCAAGAGAACGCAAGCTACTCGGGTATGTCGCTTTTGTCGGCGTCTTCGACCCAGATAACAACAGCATTCCTGCATCTTGCTTCGATTGGTTGATGTGTGACTCGGCATGGTTGAGTAAAATGAGCAAGTGTCTTAAAATACTGATTAACGACGACTCGAAGACTCGAATGTGGGCAAAAAGCATAAGAATAATTCACAGTTCATTGGCTCAGGAAATCTACACAGTTCTGGCTGGGAATAGGCCAATTTCTGAAGTCTGTTTGGAGTTTCTACATTCAAAAATCTTTACTATAGATTTAAGAGCTGTGAATGGTGAATTATTCAAGATTGTTAATAACATAACAGTCAAGAGAGAGAAGCGGTCGGACGGCAAATACAAAGCTGAGTTTTCGCCTCTGGTTCAGAAAATATGCCAGAGTCCAGAAGACGATGCGACTAAGATTGCGGAGATCTTAGAAGTGGCATTCAATATGACAGACAACGTTTACATTGCCCAGCACTTAGCTCGCTATTTTATGTCTCAGAAAGAATGGCAGGAGGCGGAATGGTGGGCGATTATTGCTACGAACAAGGAACCAAACAAAGAAGTACTTTGGAACACGTATGCTCACGTTTTTAGCAATCAATTTTATCAGAGATTCCCCGATGGTCCTGTGAACGCTGAAATCGTTGAAGCCAGCTTAAAGTTGGCCGTCAAAGCGATGGATCTGTACAAATACGAGCAATATGCCAACGATCGAGAAATCGGCAACAACCCAACTGGGTTGTTGTACGAAGGGGACACAATTGTGAATCTTATTAAAGTACTTGAGCGCATACCAGGACTCGGCGAAAGAGATATTCGGGCATTTTTACTTGATGCGTCATTCCTACCATCATGTTTTCAATCCTGGAAGGAGTCATCGATTCAGACTGTGAAAACCTTACAGTATAGGGCGATGCGGATTCAAACGGAACTGGAGGAAGACAAATATCATCTGGACAAAGACCGAGCATTTACAAAAATAATGTCGTATGAGGTTAAACGACTCAATGAGCGAATGATCAAAATAACAGAGACCTTCATGAACTACTTCGGAGAAGAATCAAATGTAACGCCGAAAAATCTTTTGCCTGAAGAAGCCGCGAGCTTCCGACGTCGTCGAATCTTCCGTCTCAAGGGCAACACATTTTCGCGGATTCTGGAGCACTGCAGAACCAAACACATTCAACAACTGCAGAATATCAACAGTTTGGCGGAAGAGAACGAGAAGATGCCTTGTCGAAACGCGACAGATTTGCAGAGTTTCATAGGCGCCTCTATAGCTCTGTTTTTCTTATCAGAAAATATACCCAGTGAAGAGAGTATCCGTCTGCTTAAGCATTTGACAAACCTCAGCCAAGAGCTTATACAAATGAGTGATACATCGGAAAGCAATCACGCACCGCTTGAGCCTTACATATTCTTTGCTCTTCTGAATTGGCCGACATCTTCCTCAGACTACAAGGAGCAGGAACCTAATCAGATCGCAGATGTCCTGGCCAAGTGGAAAGAAGCATATCAGGTGCAGAACCCAGTCCCTCAAAGCAAACCACAAAACCGCATGCGTTCTAGAAAAGTCCTTTTCTTTTTAGGGAACGGCACCGGAATGAGCAGAATTGTCCCCTATGATAAGAAAAGCAACAAAAATGTAGAAATGTTTGAAGGGACTTTGATTAATAAAGGTCAAGAGGTAAAGATTGCTATCGACAGGAAACATCACGAATTCTGCGTGGAAATCGAAACCGTGGAAGTCGAGAATAACAAAAGCCGCTGGAACAAGAAGGTTCCCTTCGAATTAGGCTTCACTTGGGCCGGCCCTGTGGCCTGCATCATTCCCATAGATGATCCACGAAGAATGTCAAGCCAGTCCAAGGGTTGGAATCAGATGAACGCGGTCGGCGGAGCTGAACATCCGGATTCGTCTTCGAGGTTCAACACTAAAGGAACTTCGTACGAATATGCACCAGTTATGAATCCTCGTCTGCGACAATCTTCCCATTCAGGTGAAAACTTCTATCGCGCACCTGGAGCTACATGGAGTTCTCACCCATTTCAAAACATGCAATGTCTGCCTGAAACCACCAGGCAGCCATACCTAGGCAGTACCATGCTTCCAACACGCGGCGCTGCTTTCAATCCTTACCAAAACCAACTCCTGCTTCCAAGAACAGCAAATTATCCTCACCATCAACAAAGAGCAGAATTCAACGACAGGTCTTCTATCAGCCAGCGACCAACTGGACGCTATGACTCGGGCCAAGCATATCCACCCAGATCCTCAAACTTTTACCCGAAGTATTAAAGCTTTTGTTGATTGTCACTTCCTAAGCAATAGTTTGTGAAATTTATAGCCTATCTTTTATATCTTTTTTACTGTCTTTTTTTAAAAACATAATGTAGCAAGGTATCATCATCAGATCAGACATCACATATTATTTTCTCAGAGTCTTTTACTCCAATATAACCCTTCCATCTCTTCCCCTTTCTCACTTTCCGGTTCAATTCCAAATACCATCCACCATAGCCGTCTGACTGTCTGCCTGCCTGACCCTTGGATCTTGACATGGAACCGATCTGACCCTCCAACCTATCGATTTTGTTTAGCCTCAGCTCTGGTGAATTAGATGGTTCCCGCGACTTAGCTTACTTTGAGCGCTGTAACTATCTTGAGTTTACCATTTCGATTAGGATTACATTGTAGTTTGCCTGTTTTCAGTAGGCTGCCGCCTTGTTTTATCAACTTTATCTAGTGTATCCATGTAAATTTGATCATCTCCAAACCATGTTGATTTATGCAGGTTATGAATAATGCTTTTAGGTTAATATGATTGTGTTTGTTTAAGACTCTTTATGTAGCTCTGACTGTACAAACATTTTCTAGCGCAATTTCTATGTATTCGTCGGATTGTTTTGTTCTTGATAATTAGTTATGAAATAACTGTCAAATCCGATCAAACACTTTTAAAAAATTTGAAAATGTGCTTAATATTGCTGTTTTTCCATCCATCCTTAATATAGGTCTGGCATGGGTCTTCACGCATATCCCTGGCAAAATAGGGCCCTTACCTTCTTCGGGAATTCACGTTCTGTATGAACATCTTTTGCCCAGGTCTGGTCCTGGTGATGTGCTACAGTTTCCATGCTGGCTTTCACCTGCATAAAATTTCCGTTGGCGTCTATTGGTCTCGTCCTTATCATCGCTGCCCGTCCACTGCACACTTAAATTCGTCCTGTGTTTGCATATACATATATATAGTAGTTGAAATGAATTGCATACGCTAAATAATTGCCGACGAGTCTCGCAGTAATTCGCCCACTGTTCTTGAATCTGAACGCACGATACTAATAATGCTTACAAGTGATACCACTACAGTCTACCATCCACAATACCATCTTTCTGAGACGTTTGCTAAGATGAAGCTTAGTAAAATAATCCTAATCTCATTCCTAATCGTAAACTAGACAGATTTCTACAGCGCCCAAAGAAGCTAAGTCGCGGGAACCAGAATATTCACGGGCAATCAGACAAAACAAAATCGATAGGGAGTAAGATAAAGTCAGATTCCAGATCAAGATCCAAAACTATGACAGCCTGAGGCAGCTAGACAGTCAGACGGTGGGTAGTGTTCAGAATTGGAGCGCCGAGAGGGATAAGTAGAAAATTAGCAATCGAGATAAAGTATCCTATGAAGGGACATGCAATTCGTATGGACAGAGATAGACGAGCCAATCAAGCAATGAATTGGATTCCTGAAGAGAAACGGAGGAGGGGAAGGCCAAGGAAGGACTGGCTAGAGATCATCAGAGACGACCTTGGGTGTTTGAAGAGGTCGTGGGACGAGGCAGGAAGACTGGCGGTCGACAGAGACGAATGGAGAAGCTGCGTTGCCCGATTTGAAGGAAGGCTAAGTACTCCATATCCCACAAGTGAGAAGTAGGAGAGGCGCTCATTTCCTTTTCTCTAGGACTTGAGCCGGCCATGGACGAATCCCAAGGTTCTGGACACGGGACCAGTGCATCGCAGGACTTGCCGTTTACTTCCCAGCTTACTCCGGTACAAACAAATAAGTCGACATCAGCGGCTGACAGCCGCAAGATGTCGCTAAAACCTTCGTTTGTACCGATAATATTACGCTTTGCTTAGACACCTTTAAACCGTCTATAGTCAATGCTATATAAATGTCATTTCGTTCAATCGAAGGTTAAAACTCCGCCACTGCTTTGCTGGGGGTAGTGCCAGTCCCAAGCCTGGATAAAGGTGGAGGGCGACGGCAACGGCCTTTGGTGCCATAAGCTGTCGTTAAACTGAGGAACTACTATCGAAGGTTAATGTGTTTAAGCTAAGGTCGAGTTCAACGGCGATAGCATTCAGAAGATGTCGTTAAACAATAGATAACAACACAGGTTAAATCTGTAAGTAAAGTAAACTATTCTATATCCTACAAGTAAGGAGGCGCTCATTTCCTTTTCTTAGGCCCTTGAGCCGGTGATGGATGAATCCCAAGGTCCTGGACACGGGGCCAGTGCATCGCAGGACCTGCCGTTTACTTCCCAGCTTATGCCGGCACCAAGTTATACTGCTTGGTGACAGAGGCACTGTGTGCGCAAACAACTTGCCCAGGGTCGTCACACGAAGTCGAACCCACAACCGCATGATCATTGACCAAATGCGTTACCGATAGACCACCGTGCAGCACTCGGGATATGATATAAAGTAATTCTGTAGTTATTGTTGGTGTTGTTAACACAAATCATAATCTTCATTATCATCATTTCGTTGTGCCTGTTAGCATGAAGAGTGACCCGTCATCGATAGCTATTCTACGCACCAATTCCCATTTCTCTCAACTTAAACACAATCCACCCTAGTTAGCTCCTCCCCCTACTCTTTCTAGTCTTCTGGCAACCGGACTTGATTCTTGACAGGGCGTCTTTGGACAACCCCATTGACTTGACGCAGCGCTCGTAAATAAGCTGATGCCATGCGCTCAGCTTTTAAGAAGCTCTTTAGTAATTTCGAGTTTACGCTTACGATTAATAATCAACCCGTATCGAATTCGAACTCCAGTCCTATGCGTGACGATCGAACACTAGGAAGATATTCGTGCATCCGTTCCGTTGCAGTTTCTGTCCTCGTAATCTGGAATTTCAACGGTACACTGCGGTCCCGGGAGATACGACGACCTCAGCGGAAGAGATGGCATCTCCAGCCACGCATTCTGCAAGACTTCGTCGTCTCGCTTGGGAGAAACCAATTTCCAGTCCAGTCTCGAATCCACCCCGTCCAACTCCTTCAGTTGCTCCTCATCGGACGTGTTCTCCTCGCTCTCCTCCTCATCCGGCTTCGAACACTTGATCGTGCCCCTCAGGGTGATGTAAAGGGCATAGATGAGAAAGAATCCGCCAAGAACTGCGGCAATCTTAATCCCCACCATGGGTGAATACTCCTCGCGCATTCCGATCATCGGCGAGTAATCGGAGGCTGGGTGGCTGTGCTGCGATATGTCCCCGACCGCTGATGGAACACCAGACGAAGTCCTTGGCGAGCCATTCCGTAGGGGCATGACCCGAACTGTCTTCTGGTTGGACAGGTTGCTTTCCGTGACGTCAGCGTCACGTGCTTCTGACGTATATCCAGAACTATCGGAAGTCGAAGGTCTGTGCATTTTATGCGGATGATGGGACTTAGCTGTTCAGGATGTATGCACACGATTTCCTACTGACCGTGTAGCCTGGTTGTGCTCATTTTTCGACGATTTTATCACGCGGGGAAGTCAAACCATAGAGATCTTCGTCAGCCGATCGTGCTAGTCCAAGACAGGGTGTGATTTAGGGTTGATAGCAGTGGGAAAGACCTACCAGCAGGATGGAAGTGTATGAGGAAAACGTCAGCTTCAATTTGAGACGGTCTGAACTCGTGGAGAAGACTATGGGTAAGAGCGAATGTATGGGTAAATCGTATGTCAGTGGGAGATAGTTTGAGCCAGTGAGGAAAGGTTTATCGTATCGTTATTGTAATGTGGAGATTTGTACAGCGCCCAGCGAAAGCCAAGTCGCGTGAATCAGCTTATTCGCATGCGCTCAGTCAAAACAAAATCGATAGGCAGGTTCTAGTTCAACATCCAAGATCAACGGAGATATATATGCATGTGGAAATTGAATCTTCAGTGTAAGATGTCTGAATCATCAACTGAAGTTTCCTTCGGCCACAAATCATATCCTGCTCAGGCTACGCGTATCTGGAACGCAGTCATATAACAGCTGGCGCGGCGAGAGAAGAGACGTCTAGGCCTAGATCCACGTAAACCAACAGTTGCGGAAATTGGTGGCAACTTCAACGCAACGACTCCCCTTTATCCCACCCCTCATCTTCCCCCTTCGTTTTCTAGGTCTTTCACAAAGTCAGACCCTATCCGTATGATTCATCTCGAAGCTGGTAGACCCTACAGCCGAAACCGAACTTCAGAGACCTGCAAAAAAAAGAGAAACACAGGATAGACGCAGCGTTCGCGGTTAAGTATAGGAAAAACAGGTGCCCGTCTTGTCTTGCAAGTGATTAGTACAGTATACGGGCTATAATTACAAGCTCACGAGGCCCGTAATTCAATTAGACGAGAAAACTTTGGGTACAAATGTTACGTAGTCAGCCTCACAGGCCATTGCATAGGTCGACGACTGTACACACGCACACGCACAAACACACACACACCAGCACGCAGACAAACACAACAAGAAGTAAGAGGAAGAAGAGTAGGAGGATGCGCGCATATATATATATATAATGTATGCACATATATATAGTAGGAAGATGTATTATACATATGTATATATATGTATATATATATAATACACTCTTCTACTCTTCTTCCTCTGACTTCTTGCTATATATATATATATACACGCACGCACACCTACACACACACACACACATATATACAGCAAGAAGTAAGAGGAAGGCGAGTAGGAGAATGTACGCACATATATATATATATGTATGATGTATGCATATACATAGTAGGAAGATTTATATATATATATATATATATATATATATATATATATATATATATATATATATATAATACACCCTTCTACTCATCTTCCTCTTACTTCTTGCTATACACACACACGCACACGCACATGTATGTATGTATGTATGTATGTATGTATGTATGTATGTATGTATGTATGTATGTATGTATGTATGTATGTATGTATGTATGTATGTATGTATGCGACCCCTGACGCAAATACATTATATCAGGCTGTTAGTCAGAGGAACACTTATGGCTGCTTTGGTTCGAGAGGCGTCTAACAATTGATCATTTAGGCCAACACTATCAGCGCCGGCTTCTGTTTCTATCGCTGTTACGACATGACATTGTTAAAAGAATGCGGTGATAAATATTACAATTACTCTCATTTTGCAGCGGATTTTGGAGCGTGGGGCGGTTGGCCCCCTGCCCCCTCTTGGTTACATGCCGGCGTCCCCAGACCAGACCCTTGCATGGTGGACTGGCAGAATGTGGCGCCCCTCTGGAAATGCTCTTGCCCCCCCCCCCATGCAAGCAAACCTGGATCCGCCACTGCTCTTTAACTGTTACTTTTACTGTTAATATTACGGTTGCTGCTGAAGTTACTGTAATTGCTACTAGTGCTATTGCTATTAGTGTAGTAGTGTAATGTAGTAATGTAGTATTTGCTGTAGCAATGTAGTATACGCTGCAGTATATTGTGCAGTGTAGTGGAGTGGAATGCAGTGTAGTGCAATTTAATGCAGTGTAGTGTTGTGTAGTGCAATTTAATGCAGTGTAGTGCTGTGTAGTACATTGTAGAGCAGTGTAGTGTGGTAGTGCGGTGTTGTGTAGTGCAGTGCAGTGCAGGGTAGTGCAGTGTAGTGTAGCGTAATGCAGTGTAGTGTAGCGTAGTACAGGGCAGTTCAATGTATGACGATGTAGTGTTGTGTAGTGCAATGTAGTTGAGTACAGAGCAGCGTAATGTAGGCCGTAATACTCGGTCAATAAGAAATCACATCGTGTAGTCAATATTATCTTCCTTTTCCGCTGGGAGTGGGCTACATATAGCATCGCACATGAAGGCAATATATCTCTTTAGAAGCGAAGGCTGCCGATCCCTCGCTGCTAATCAAAGGAATATGAAAAGGTCAGTTCTATATTTGAACACTCCGTGAGGAGGTAACATGTTTCCTATTGCATTATACACATATATAACTGCACATATAATCGTAATCATTTTCCACATACCGATTAACCAACTTTCGTTTATTATAGTTCAATGATGCGCCTAATTAAAGGTGTCTAAAATGGACTTTGCATTATCTGCAAGTAACTCACAAAGGCGTTGCATTATTTTTCTCTGTCATTTCTACCTTCGTGGTGAATAAACGTATATATTATCCAGTGTTTAGCGACATCTTGTAGATATACATGCGTTTATATGCGTATGTATCACTAAATTTGTAAAGCGCCTTTTAAGTAACTCACAAAGGAGTTGCAGCACGGCTACCTGTATGTATGTATGTATATGTGTATGTGTGTACGTATGTATCTAAGTATCTATGTATGTATGTATGTATATATGTATGTATATATATATATATTATTCGTGGCAAATTAAGGCTACAATTCTGCCCCTGACTTTTTAGTCGAGTGGTGCCGGTCCGAAGCCTCGATAAAGGAGGAGGGCGACGTTAATCACCTTTCTTATGACACAGCCTCCTTAAACATAAACTATTACTACTAATCGCTAATTTGTATATTTAGACAATCATGGTAAGGTAAGGTCGACATCATCGACCTAGGCATCCACAAAATGTCCGTGAACACTGGAAACTACTACACTACTATAATAGTGCAAAGGGCCATTTAGACACCTTAAAATAGATGCATCATTGTACTATAATAACCATAGATTCCGCCACTTGGGGACGTTCGCATTCCTACCGAGTACTAAGGGCTAGATTAGACTTTTCTCTTGATTTTGCCCTTGTTTGGGGGTAGTGCCAGTCCCAAGCCTGGATGAAGGAGGAGGGCGACGGCAACGGCCTTTGATGCCATAAGCTGTCGTTAAACTGAGGAACTACTACTATATATTCATCAACAGCGTTTAAGTTAAACTGTAACAACCAAATCAATCATTTTCAAGAAGGTTGACGTATTGTGTACACGGGCATTTATATAGCGCATTTAGTTGAGTTACTCTTAAAAGATGCGTATACGAGGGGCCTGAATAAGTAAGTAAAAGTATCCTATATCCTTCAAATGAGGCGCTCATTTCCTTTTCTTGACCCTTGAGCCGGCAATGGACGAATCCCAGTGTGCTGGACACAGGGCCAGTGCATCGCGGGACTTGCCGTTTACTTCCCAGCTTACGCTGGTACCAGAATCTACTGCTTGGTCACAGATGTACGATGTGCGCAAACAACTTGCCCAGTCGAACCCACAACCGCATGATCATTGACCAAACGCGTTTCCGATAGACCACCGTGCCGCACGAGGGACCCGAATTGGATAAAAATATTTCATTCGACATGTTATGCAGCATAAAATTCAATGAGATAGTAGAGTGCATGTTTGAAATTACACTCACCGTCGCTTAATCAAGTTCCAACCTCCACCAGGGTCCTTCTTGTAACCATGGAAACAGGTTCCAAACAACGCTGGAGTCGAGACGCGTTCGTGTCAACATCCGGCAAAGGTTCTTCGCAATCAAAACAAACAAACCGAAGTCGATCGACGTAGACTATGCCTGCGAATGGGCAACCAGTTCGTAATCGTAATCGTAATTCCGAGATTTCTACAGCGCCCAACGAAAGCCGCGCCGCGGGGACCAGCTTATTCACAGGCGCTCAGTCAAAACAAAATCGATAGGCAAAAGGGTTCGGTTCCAGGTCAAGATCCAAGAGTCAGACGGAGAGACAGCGTTGATACAATTTCGACAACTTGCGCAAAAGTTGAAACTGCGTTTGGCGAAGTTCAGATTCAGAGCTGAGCTGAAGCTTAAAATCTTGCAGTAGCATCTATGTAGGGCTGCGATCTTCTACGTGACTGAATGAGCAGGACAATCGGAGAAAATTTAAACGTAGCCTACTGTAATTTTGCGCAGTTCAATTTAGGGGTTGAGCTGAAGATTTAAACCTTGACGTATCATCCACATAAATGTAAATGTACACGTTTTTCTAAAGCGATCACGTGGCCTCGACCCTGCTTATGTTTCTATGAATTAATCGGTGAGATCCTTCACCACTGCTGCCCCTTTGAATGGGCGAAATTTACCAATATATTGCGTCTGGATAAAGCGATTTAAAGGTGTCTAAGCACTACCTAATATTTGTAAAGGGTAAATGTAAATGTACACGTTTCTCTATAGCGATCGTATGGCCTCGACCTTGTTCATTTTTCTATGAATTAGTCGGGTGAGTTCCTTCACCGTCGCTAGTGCTATGGCCTTCTGGTTGACTTAAGAACTTGGACAAACGGGAGAAAGTTAAGCATACTGTAATTTTAGCTAGTTCAGATCCACAGTTGAGCTGAAAAGTCTACTGAAGTTCCTGTAGAAAACGTTCAAAGCAGAAATCTTCCCAGTGTCGATGTTTACAGTCCACCACTCTCGGATGTATTAAATACGCAGATAGCCTTTTCCAGTAAGCAGAGTTCGATGGGCTTAAAGTAATGGTAAATACGTTTCATCCAGCAGTCCATACTGAAGCGGAATAAACAACGTACAGCGTGTATCATTGGCTTGGGCTGCGGTGTATCCACAACACCTCGATGCGCGTCAAAAAACTCAACTTTGACGAGAGGCTGATTTCTCGGGAGAATTCTGTTTATACAAGCTACATGTATTATGACATCATGCATGCTTCCCAATCGTCTGATCTTTCCGCACTGTCGACCACCTATGCTGTTAGGATCACGCCTGTATCTAAGCCACGGCTGTAACGTGTCTCAAGGAGGCCTGTAGCCGACATAAAGTCTTGACGTAGTACCCTGAGGTATCGTTTCTTGGGGCCTCTACCGAAAGCAGAACAGTTATTCTTGTATCATTGTATCAGTCTGGTTGACGTAAGGATCTGGACAAAGGGGGAAAAGTTAAGCACACTGTAATACTAGATTCAAAAGAGATCGTTCCAATATAACGGTATAAAGAGTTCAGACGAGTTTGAGCCTTGGGTGAAGGAACTTTGTGGAAGTGCTAAAATAGCGAGTCCACTATGCTTTGGACTTTTTATGCTGGCGACACCTAGTGTCAACTTTTTAAATGCTTCAGAGGCAGGCCAATGGGTGCTAAACCATCAGAAACGTGACGAAATAGCCTACATGACGGTGATGATACACATATGCATTTGCTACTGGTGTTATATTAAAACATTCAGAGAGGGTATGTGCTGTTGCAAAATCTGGCACTAGGCGTCAACAACATGAACACCGGTTCGCATACCGATCGTGGCTTGTTTCAGAGATTTGAATCTTGGGATAGCACGCTCCGTACGCGGGGACCTTAAATGGCGTGGCGCCCATTCAAACGGGCAGCGGTGGTGAAGGATCTCACCCGATCAATTCACTGAAAAATGAGCAGGGTCGAGGCCATATGGTCGCTGTAGACAAACATGTGCATTCACATTTACTATGATATAATACATTTACTGTGCTATATTCTGTGAGGTCACTATGGTTCATATTGAAACGTTTGAATCTTGGATTCCAAAGTTTGGTCATATATCTAACTACATACGGGACGAGTTGTGTTCAAACGGGCAGCTGATAAGGTCATCGGAAAGTGAACAGGGTCAAGGCCATACGGTCGCTCTAGAAAAACGTATACATTTATATGTGCATTTACATTTCATATAGTGATTAAAACTGCGGCTTGCGCGCTATTTTTATCACTTTCACAGAGTTTCCATCGGAACTTTGGTTCGAGCCCTTGCGTGCCGAGGCTAAGAAAAATGACGTCGCTGTACGGTTCGTGCACGGGAACCTTAAATGGCGTGGCGCCCATTCAAACGGGCAGCGGTGGTGAAGGATCTCACCCGATAAATTCATTGCAAAATGAGCAGGGTCGAGGCCATACGGTCGCTATATAAAACCTACACGTTTAAAGCTTCATACCCATAGCTTCCTCTCTGAATTAGCTAAATGGACTACACATCCTCATTTCTCCCTCTTCTGAAAGAGGAAGGGGCCGACAAACGGTTTGGAGACGCTACTGTTTTCAGAAGAGATATCTTCTGAAAATGATAGCTGCACTAAAAATAGGCTCAGGCCAGGGCCATAAGCGCGGGCAATCGGAGGGAAAACATCGGGCTAACAGTTGGACACCTGCTCACGTCGTGTTAAAGGCTGAGGGGAGTCTTGCAACGAGTAGACCGACACACCGATGATTTCTGACCGTGCAAAACAACTGTCCTCCTCCTTCTCCTCCTCCTTCTCCTCCTCCTCCTCCTTCTCCTCCTCCTCCTCCGCACAGCACCCATGATAACGTATGAACGATGTAAATAGAGGTGGGCTATACCGTACAGTTTCGAGGCATAGCGGGAAACTCGCCCTATAATATAACCCCTGCCGATAGCAAACAATCGTTCTTGAGCTGTGTGAAACATTCCTCTTTCACAGATCCTATCCTGACACCCCTTCTTCCTTTTATCTCTCTCTCCTCTCCAACCCCAAACACCACCCCGCATAGCTGCCACGCTGTCTCTCGGCCTGACTTTTGGATATTGACATGGAACCCAACCCTTTTGCCTATCGAATTTGTTTTGACTGAGCGCCTGTGAATAAGCTGGTCCCCGCGACGTGGCTTTCGTTGGGCGCTGTAGAAATCTCGGAATTACGATTACGATTACGAGCTTGAACAACTAGGCCTACGCATAAATGTCAATATCATTTTATCGCGTAACAATAATAATAATAATAGTAATAACAATATTATTATTTTGCATTTATTAAGCGCCATTATAAATGAATTAGATGGTGCTGAGTAATTGTGAGTGAAGCACTTGTTCAAGGTCCTCAATTTCAAATACCATCCACGGTAGTCGTCTGACTGCCCGGCTGCCTGATCTTGACCTGAAAGATCTTGCCTAAAGATTTTGTTTTGACTGAGCGCCTGTGAATAAGCTGGTTCCCGTTTCGATTTTACGATTACAGTAACCGTATCAGAGGAGGAAGCTCAAACGTTACTATGATGGCCGGCCCATATCAGTCGATGGTGCTGAGTAACTACGAATGAAGGACTTGCTCAAGGCCCCTATAGGCCTACACAGTAGATGTCTGAGGGAAAGAGGACACACATGGACACAAATGGTGTAGCCCCAATAAATTCATTGAAAAATGAGCAGGGTCGAGGCCATACGGTGGCTACAGAAAAACGTGTACATATACATTTACACTTGATGATAATCTGATACTTAATTAACTTTCTCGCGGTTTCCAGATGGCAGTAGACGATCTTTTTTGCCTAGTTCTTATGAGTTCCGGTTTGTGTAAGTTGACGAAAGAATGTGATGCATCGCCGGCAGCTATTTTAATTATTTAAAAATATAATAAAAAATAGACAGCATCTAAAATGCCGAAAAAGAAGACAGGGCAACGTAAGAAGGCGGAAAAGCAGAAGGACAGACAGCGCAACATTCGTTTAGCGCATCTGGAACGTCCGCTGGGCGAACGGCCGTGCAATGCGTCAATGGTGAGTCCGTCCAATCGTAATCGTTATCCCGATAGATTTCTACAGCGCCCAACGAAAGCCACGTCCCGGGAACCAGCTTATTCACAGGCGCTCAGTCAAAACAAAATCGATAGGCAAAAGCGGTTCGGTTCCAGGTCAAGATCCAAGAGTCAGGCAGAGAGACAGCGTGGCAGATACGGTGGGTGGTTTTTTGGATTGGAGAGGAGAGAGTGATAAGAGGAAGAAGGGGAGTCAGGGCAGGATCCGTGAAAGAGGAATGTTTTCAGTTTGAGTGAAAGGCTAATTCAGAAATTACAAGCGGTGGAGCATTGGTGAGTTTCTCTGATGGGTCAGATAATTGAGCATGAGCACCCTTTTGCATTTTTGGCCCAGTTTGTACCAATTGTAATCAACAGTGCCTTAAAGAGATTCAGAGAGGCCCGGGTCCTGCAAATACGAAGCCCCAATCTTGAAGAACGCACATCATAAGCCTACTAAATTTACTAAATTGCAGTTGTGAATTATAATTCGAAAATGTAAATATTAATAATTATTACATACAAACTTTTTTCAAAATCTGAGGCCTCTTCTCTATGTGAGGCCAGAGCCAAAAGGCCCTGCTGGCCCCCCTCTGATCTAGGCCCTCATAATCAGTACACTACAAGGGCTTTTTGCTTCTGTCTGACCAAATATTCGGTAGCGTCCTCTGATATATGTTCACATGTTACTTACGTTTATGGTTTTTAGGAAGACTTTAACCTGAGCAGCCATTTGCTTTAGTATTACATATTAATTTTTTCCTCAGTATTAATATTTAATACTCCAAGGATGGAATGCCAGTAAAATCATCATGTTATTGGTCGTCATCAGTAACATGGAATGGTGTCGGGATGATCTTGAATTTATCTTTTTCTCGTTGTAGGAATGCGATTTGTGTAAAAGGTATGTTTTCGTGTTATCTGTGAAATTTTGTTTTATTCATTCATATTTTTATTCCGTTATTAGTTAGTTAGTTCATTTGTTAATTAATTAATTCATGTGTGTATCGTACTAACAGGTTAGTAAACAGGAGTAACAGTAGCATATTGAGATAATATATCAGATAAATAAATTATTTAATTAATTATTATGTCAGAGAACTACAAAGATCTAGCTTACTAAGCTTAACGACTGCAGGTTTGCGCCTGCTGAGTGGACCCCATGATCCTGGAGAAGTTTATACACATGCCATAAGTGCCTTAAATAAACAGTTGCAGAGAATTTTGAGTTTACTTATGATGAAATAATTTTGTTCTGAATGTTGTTTGTTTGCAGACGTCAGAAGAATCGAGCGTTCTGCTACTTTTGTTTTGCCGTACAGCGTCTGCCGATGTGTGCTCACTGTGGTGAGTGAAGGAGAGCGGGTGTACTGTTGTTTTGCTGCACTTAGAAGTGGCACTGTTGTGTCGTTGCACTCTGAAGTTGCAGGGTTTCTGTTGCACTTTGAAATTGCAATATTATACCGTTGCATTCCAAAATTGAAATGTGTTGTATTGTTGCACTCAGAAATTGCAATGTTATAGTTGTTGCACAGGTTTCTGTTGCACTCTGAAATTGCAACTTTTTTTGTTGCACTCTGAAACTCTATGTTATATTTTTGCACTTCTGCAGACTTTCTAGATATTGTAGTTGTAATTTAGGATTTATATAGCTCCACTTCAAGGTAGGCTCATCAGCTATTGACTTGACTGTGGCTTGATTTTGGTGTGCTGTCGGTTCATGGCTGGTGCGGCAGACACTGGCGCTGTAGAAATTACAAATTACAATTACTTTGAAATTGCACTGCTGTTTCGTTAACTTAGAAAATTGCATCAACATTTTTTCTTTTAAAGCCTTGCAGTTTGATTCATTGCCAAACATGTATTTTGGAATTAAGTTCATGTGTTCATGGAGTTTAAAATTTGATAATTCTGCTTTTACAACAGCCATGTTCTTTCTGATGAAGGTAAGACAAAGTGTATGATGAAGTCGGGCGATTGTGTCATAAAGCATCCAGGACAGTTTACAACGGGTCTTCAGATGGTGGTAAGTGGAACGGAAAAGTGGTGAAAGTTAAAATCAGGATTGAGTCATCTGACTCTGTGTTGTCTGCCTTCAGTTTTCAATCAGACAACGAAAAATGTGCTTTGATGCTCATTTCCTTTTCTTGAGGCCCTTGAGCCGGCAATGGACGAATTCCAAGGTCCTGGACACGGGGCCAGTGCACCGCAGGACTTGCCGTTTACTTCCCAGCTTACACTGGTACCAAATTATACTGCTTGGTGACAGAGGCACGGTGTGCACAAACAACTTGCCCCGGGTCGTTACACAGAGTCGTACCTACTACCGCATGATCATTGACAAAATGCGATACCAATAGACCAAAATGATGCGCAAGCAAATTGCTTTGAGATATTTTGTTCAGAGTTTAGTGTTCTGTTAGTTTTCTATGCAATTTCCTTTTCAGGGGGCTATCTGTGATTACTGCGAAGCATGGGTATGCCACGGACGAAAATGTCTGACGTCACACGCCTGTACTTGTCCACTTCAAGACGCAGAGTGTACAGAGTGTAAACGAGGCGTCTGGGATCACGGAGGACGCGTCTTCCGGTGTTCGTTCTGCAGTTGCTTCCTCTGTGAAGACGACCAGTTTGAACACCAAGCAAGCTGCCAACGTCTCGAGGCTGAATCTTACAAGTGTAAGGGTTCTCTCTCTTCAAGTTCTCTGCCCCCGGGGAGGTTCGAACGCCCAATGGCGCCATTCCAGACATTGTTGGGCCTCCTCCTTCAGTTTACTGTATCCATCCTCCATTGTCCAGTCTAGTAACATTTGTCTAGGTCTTCCTCTTCTTTTCTTTCCCTCCATTCTTCCCTGTATGATATTTCTCAGAAGGGAATCAACTCTTAGTATGTGTCCAGTCCATTTCTCGTTCTTAGCCATCACCGTAAGTGCAGTTTTGGAAAGATTAGCCCGACACAGTGTTATATATGGGAGACATGGCTAGTCCCACGTCTCGGCCTTCGACCCGACTTTCTAATCTAATCTAATCTAAAGACTTCTGTGTCTAGTTACACTGATGTTATGGATCGTGTTGTAGGTGCATCTTGCAACAGACATGGACAGTATTCGTGTCTTCGATGTAAGGTAATGTAATTGTCATATTACTTTTAGTTTACAATTGGTAAAGTATCCCATATCCACCAAGTGATAAATGTAGCGGAGACACTCATCTCCTTTTCTTTAGGCCCTTGAGCTGGCAATGGACGAATCCTAAGGTCCTGGACACGGGGCCAGTGCATCACAGGACTTGGCGTCTACTTCCCAGCTTATGACGCTACCAAATTCTGCTTGGCGACAGAGGTACATGTGAGCAAACAACTTGCCCAGGGTCGTTACATGGAGTCGAACCCACAACCACATGATTGTGTTTACGATGGGTACTTTGTTTCTATTGTTTCGATTACTACGGTTGGTCTGAGTGCTTGCCTTCTGATCCGAAGTGCATGGGTTTGAGCTTCCCATGGGATAGTGACCAACAGGAATCTTGAGCAAGTTCTTAACGCACAGTTTTTGAGCGCCATCTATTGATGCTTTGTTATTAAATAGTGGCGCTTAGCAAATGCAGAAATAATGCAATGAAATGCATAGCTATTAACAAACTACAGCTGGTGGCACTGTTCACTGCACGCTGGACTGTAGTTATCAGCCTGAAACTGGTTTTGGTTTGAGATTTGCACTGTATTTGGTAAACTGAAACTGGGTTTGGTTTGAGACCTATGTGCACTGTATTCATGAAACTGAAACTGGTTTTGATTTGACTGTATTACTGAAACTGGTTTGGTTTTAGGTGTGCTACTGTGATGACCATGTAAAACGCAAGAACTTCAAGTATCCGAAGGGTCAGCCTATCCCGTGCCCGAAATGCGGACACGAAACGGCCGAAACGAAAGATCTGGCGGTGTCAAGTGAGCTTAAGCTTGAATTACAACAAACTTAACTATTTCAAGAAATCTTACAAATGCAAATCTTGCAGTTCTGATGTTCCGCTGTTGTTCAACACATAGTCAAAAATGAACCCAGGGCTTTTCCAGAAAGGTTGTCCACAAGAATGAGTGCTTGCTTGTGAATAAGCGAGTTGCTGTGACTTCGCTTTCGTTGGGTGCTGTAGAAATCTTGAGTTTACGATTACAAATTACAATACTTGGCCTTAACATCAGGGAATAGAATCTATATGATCGAAGGCTTGGATCGTAGGGTTTGGATTGGGAAGATTTAGCGATGGATCAGGGTAGAATCTGGGGAAGATCAAGATTGGAGGGATAGATTGAGAGGGAGCAGAGTGAAGTGGGCAAAAATCCTCTGCACTGGTTGGGCTCTTTACGTTTATGCTGTTGCATTGTTCCAGTGCTCAGAAATGAATTACGTTTTCTTTTACATTACAGCCAGGAATTACGATTACGGTCGCCAGGGTCGTGACGACGATGAATACGGTGGCAGTGATGGTTACGCTTACGGTGGTTTTAGTGGTTACGGCGGGTACTCTTACGGAGGAAGAAATGAAGATGATGGTGGTGGTGGTGGAGGCGCTGAAGGTTTCTATGGATCTGGCTATGGTAAGAATAACTCCAGCTTTTGTTTATATGCATTTTCTGTACAGAGGTTTAAAAGGTCGTTTGCATCAGTTAAGATGTTTTATTATCAGTAATAAAACTTACTTAACTGCTACAAGGAAGCTTGATTTGAGAACAAAAAATCCACACTTACCATAAAATCAGAATGTTTTGAGTCTACAATCATAGAGAATGTTTTATTTCTTAGTGAATGCCGACAAAATATTCAGTTATGAATGTATCAGAACGTTTTTAAATTTTGTATTAAAGACGTTTGTTTCAAATTCCATTTCTGTGTTTTGCAGGTCACGACGACGATGATGAAGATGACGACTCTGAAGAGGACGAGGATGAAGACGAAGATGAGGAGGATGAAGACGAAGAGGATGATGAAGAGGATGAAGAGGAGAAAGAAGAAGATGGCAAGGGGAAGGATGGTGAGAAAGGTTCGGAAGTTGAGAAGGACGTAAAGGACCTGGAGAAAGGCATTGGCAATCTCGTAAAGAACTGAAAGAGCGTTTTGTAAAATCCAAATTGCAGAGAAAACATCATCACAACACAATTTGCTTTGTATCACTTCATTTATTGAGAACATTTATATAGCGCCAGTCAAAGATATCTAGTCAGGGGTCGTCCATAAAGGATGTAAACAAAATTGACCTACTTTGGCCCCCTTCCTTTAGTGCCAGTCCGTAGCCTGGATAAACGAGGGTGCGGCTAATCATCTTCGTTATGACGCGGCATCGTTTAACAGCAACAAATTAATTAATTAATTATCGGTGAAAAGTAGAAATGCTAGCCGTAATTAGAGTAGCGATGCTCGTTGCATGAACAACGTATCGTATTCCACAACAAGGTCATGACGAAATCACATGACAAAGCTTAGGCCAAAAGTAACAGTTTACAAATTTATGCTTCCGCATAGGTTAAATGAAACATCCTGTTTGAAATTACATCAATTAAGTAGCAGTAATTGCATATCACTGAAAAAATGGCTGATTTGTTGACAGTATGCCTACTTTGTACGCCCAGTAGGTGCTTAGGGACGGCAAACTGAGGAAGCAATAGTAATTGGACGTTGTAATTTTCGAAATTTAGCGTAGGTTTTGGATACCGGGAGGTAGATTTTGCGCCTTGTTTCTGGACGCAGAATACCCTAACTACGTCATTGTACTGAGGTTCATGTATTTGGCTCTGAGTGGTTTATCGACCTGGACTTTTCTGATGATTCTTCCTCTTCCCATTATCTCTCTTTCCGCTCCAGTTTGAAACGCCATCCACCGTAGCCGTCTGGCTGTCTACCTGCCTGACTCTTGGATCTTGACCTGGAATTTGACCCTAATGTAGCTGTCTGTCGATTTTGTTTTGATTGATCGCCTGTGATTAAGCTGGTTCCCTCGACTTAGCTTTCGTTGGGCGCTGTAGAAATCTCTAGCTTACGATTACCCCAATTTTAAAGTAGACTATGATAAGACATCAGCTGATTCGAACTCAACCTCACTGTCCTGGATGAGTTTCGTACTCATTTGTACGTTATAAACTTCAAGAAGATCATATGTCGGAAAATGTTATATTATGTTTCATGGTAGTTCGCAAGCAGCAGTACTGTTGATGTGCGATTTCGGCAAAAAATGGCGACGTTGCCCAATTATGATATATATGAGAGAAACGGTTTTCCATACAACGTCCCTATAGCTACGTGAGACGCGCATTATTAATAATACTGACGAACGCTTTTCGATGAAGTGTCTCTCTGTGGTAGGTCTACATCATTCTAGGCCGTCAGTAAGGCCTAGTTAAGTAGTTGTCAAAGCGAGGCTGGCACAGAAGGGTATCTATCTAATAGTCAATTTTCTGTACGACTTCGATATTTCAAGGTAAACATTTTGTCTAAAGTTAGTAATACAATTAAGTTATTTATTCTCTGGATATTCGAAAGTTTTTACTTAACTGCTCTGTGGTGTCGCTTAACACGGAGTTAGATCTGTAGGGCATATGACTGTTTATCATTGCCATGCTATGGGTCATCTATATCGCGCTGCCGATCAGTTACGCGTTAGGCGCCACATTCGGTATGTATGTATATATGTATGTATGTATATGAAGGCCTGTGTATGTATGTGTGTATGTATGTATATATGTATGTATATGCGTAGGCCCTATGTATGTCTGGATGTATGTGTGTTTGTATGTAGGCCTATGTATGTATGTATATGTAGGCCTGTGTATGTATGTGTGTATGTATGTATATATGTATGTATGTGCGTGGGCCCTATGTATGTATGTGTATATGTGTATGTATATGTATGTAGGCCTATTTATGTATGTGTATGTATGTAGGCCTATGTATATGTATGTATGTAGGCCCTATGTATGTGTATGTATGTATGTAGGCCGATAGATATATGTATGTGTATGCAGGTAGGCCTGTGTATGTGTGTATGCATGTATGTATGTTTGTATATATGTATGTGTATGTATGTATGTGTGCATGTATTTAGGCCTATAGATGTATGTGTATGCATGTGTGTATGTATTTATGTGTGTATGTATGTATGTGTATGTGTGCGTGTATGTATGTGTGTATGCATGTGTGTATGTATGAAGGCCTATGTATGTATGCCTGAATTAATGTACGTCACCAAGTAGGAAGTTTTAGTAATCCTAAAGGCATCGACTGCACCGGATCTTGGCAAGCAGTTTGAAGCTCATGAGTGGTATGACTCAAATTTCGGCCCCCGCAGATTGTTCATAAGGCCTGTTATAACAGTTTAGAGGCCTAGATTATCAGGCTCTGAGTGGACCCCCTTTGTCAGATTCAGGCCCAGGCCTGTGCAGTTAGGCCTACGCCACGGCAGCAGAAGTTAAGTCAAGCGTGGTCGATGCACTCTGCTTGAGTCTAAAATTTGCATTCTGGACAGAATACAAAAGGAGTCGACTGTGTGGACTCTAATGGGAAATTCCTTACGCTTTGCGCAGTGCACTCTGATCCCAATTAAAGTTCTACTTACGGCCGACCAATCGCAAAACTGCTTTAAGCCAACCAAAAGCTGCTCTATTTTAAGCCAACCAATAGCGGAACTGCTCTTTTTAAGCCAACCAATAGCAAAACTGCTCTATTTTACGGCTCAACCAATCACAAAACTGCTTTAAGCCAACCAATAACTGCTCTATTTTAAGCCAACCAATAGCGGAACTGCTCTATTCTAAGCCAACCAATAGTGAAACTGCTCTATTTTAAGCCAACCAATAACGGTCAACGCTGTTTACATGACCCAATGTTCAGTTGCGCCCAGATTTTAATGAGGGAACAAATTGCGCCATTGAATTATAAATAATTTTGTGACTCCTTTTGAAAAAAGCGGCAGTAGAATTAAATAAGCTCCGCCCCTATTAGGGTTAGCTATGTGGTACGAGAAACTCAGGAAAACAGTTCCCACAATATATGTCTGCCTTTTGTGGCTGTACATCTTCCTTTGTTTGTCTGCTTTGTTATGCATTTAATTGTGTGTTGTCCGCTCCTACGATTCCTCACAGCCCGACGGACATATGACGTGTTACCAAATGCATTACTTACTTACTTAATAAGTAAGTCAGTCTTACTTTCTTACTTTGCTTTACTTACTTTGCTTTACTTGCCTTAATAGGTAAGTCTTACGTACTTACTTACTTGGAGAAATAGGATCATGGGAGACAAGCAGAGTTCGCTGAAGCCGGAGAAGCTGACGGATCTGAGCAATGAGAGTAACTTCACGGAGGAGGAGATCAGCCAGTGGTATAAAGGCTTCGTCAAGACCTGCCCGTCGGGAAGTCTCAGGGAGGATGTCTTCAAGCGAATCTACTGCGGCCTTTTCCCGCAAGGGGACGCCACGCTCTTCGCCGGTCACGTGTTCCGAACGTTCGACACGAACAAAGATGGCGAGATTGACTTCCGGGAGTTCCTATCAATGCTGCGGGTCACGCGAAGAGGGTCACTGGAGGAGAAACTGCGGTGGATATTCGATATCTATGACGTAGACACCGATGGGTACATCACGCGGAACGAAATGAAACTAGTGATCACCGTGAGTGCATAATCTAATCTAATCTAGGAAAACCTAATCTAATCAAATCTATGCTTAATCTCATCTAATCAAATCTAGACAATCTAATCTAATCTGCAATAAAGACTACTTACTTGCCTGCTTACCTACGTACTTACTCACTTAGTTGTTGATGAAACGGCGGAATATATTCATGGGGTCATGAAGTAATTGCAGAACGGTGACTGTTCGGTAGCTCACCTGGTCTGTAATCCAACGACTGCGGGTTCGAGTTTGCTGAGCGTAGCCTACTCGGATCTTATCAACGATCATGAAGTAGTTGTTCGCGCACATCTATATCACTTCTCAGTTCAAGATAAATTTTACAGATCTTGTGCAAATACGTAAATAAAATAAAAATTTTGCGCAGGCTATATACAAGATGGCAGGCAAGAATACACATTACGGAGCGGACGAATCGACTCCGGAAAAAAGAACGGATAAGATTTTCGGCACATCAGATCGCAATGAAGATGACAGACTTTCGTTCAAGGAGTTCGTAGAGGGAGCGATGAACGACAGACTCATCGCCCAACTTCTGGAGTCGACCGCAAAGTAGACAGCAGAAGGGAGCCACAAGGGTTTAGCCCCGAGAATATGACCCAGATCTTTGGGCCAAGTTGCATTCGCTTCCTTGAAGCTGCCGTGCCTCGTTTTTATCCTAACCAAGTTCTGGGCATTATATACGGTTAACTAGTCTAAAGACGTCTATAGCGCCACTGTAATAATGCTCAAGGCATCAGTCGATGGTCACTACTAAGCAAAATCATAGTGCAAGTCAAATTCCAGGGTGAGTCCAGCTGAACGCCAGAAAGGAATCAGAGAAGACGCGGAAAAATAGTAATGTCTAATACTGAGGCATAGTATGTCTAACATGGAGACATAGTATGTCCAACATGCAGACATAGTATGTCTAACACTGACACATAGTATGTCTAACATGGAGACATAGTATGTCCAACATGCAGACATAGTATGTCTAACACTGACACATAGTATGTCTAACATGGAGACATAGTATGTCCAACATGCAGACATAGTATGTCCAACATGCAGACATAGTATGTCTAACACTGACACATAGTATGTCTAACATGGAGACATGGTATGTCCAACATGCAGACACTGCATGTCTAACACTGACACATAGTATGTCTAACATGGAGACATAGTATGTCTGACTATTATTATTAATTATTAAACAGACATTTATAACGCACGCAATTAACAACAGCCTCAAAGGCGTGTGCAACGACCCTAAAAAAGTCCTACCCAGTAACACTGAGACAAAGTATGTCCAACACGCAGACATTGTATGACTAACATGGAGACAGAGTATGTCGCACATTGCATGTCTAGCGTGGAAACGGAGTTTGTCTAACATGGAAATAACTGTATATAATTTTAATTAAGCAGTGCATTTCAATGTTAGTCGGCAATTTATTCCTATTACTGCATCAAGTCAGTGTGGTTGATGAGATATATTTAAAAATTGAAGATCCAGTTGCCAAGAGACCAGAGAGGGAATGACAGACAGAAGCTGTTTATTAAGTTTTTAGAGCAGTTATTATGCATGAAAGGTCAGTAATTCTGAATCCGAGGCATGGACGAATGTCCCCTACGGGCAAAGATGGAGTCATGCAAAATTCATTAAATAAATAATGCATTTGTTAACACACCGTGTCCATCGACCGAGCGCAGGAATCAGTCAGAGGGTCAAGGCATGATTTAAATAACGACAGTGAAGTGGCAAGCTATGCTTTTTGTAAGAGATGATTCTGTTGGATTTATTCATTTTATTTATTAAATGCACACAAGGTCAGTAAATCTGAATCTGAGGTGCGAATTGTGTTCAGGTTGTGGGTCACGTTTTAGTTGCTCTTACAGAACTTTACACCAACGGCAAGGCACAAAAGTTTTACACTTTGCAAGAAAACTACACAGGAAGAGACGACTAGCATAGAGTATAAAACTTAAGACTAATCACCAACAGGTAGGTTACATCGAATTAACGAACAGACAATGGGAAAAAGTTTCTGCGAATGCTACATAATGACAGTAGAATAACTTGTTAAAACTTAAGATCATCAGCAGGCTACACAAATTATTGAACTGACTATTGGATAAAGTTTCTGCAAATGCGACGTAATATCTTAAGTTATCAAGCAGATTTACACTTTCAGCAGATTCACGCTTCAAATGTTTCCACTTCAATCGGTGCTAAGCACACCATCAATCAAAAACATGAATTCCAATCAATCAAAGATGGACAGAATCAAAATGCCAGCCACATCAGTTTTACATACATCTTGAGGTGAATTTAATGACTAAACCAGTCATATATCTTAATGCAGCAACTTAAAATGTTTATGAACAGGACAAACCCTTTAATAACATATAAAACAGAAGCATACAGGAAACTTGCTTTTACTTTATCCTATACGAGATATCCTATCAACAGATATATTATATGGTTACGATATGCTACTGATAGATATATGCTGGAACCTCCTTATACATGCTTCATTACTATGCAAATTTGAAAATGACATGGTAGGGAACCTGGATCTCATATTTCAATTGGCTTTAGAACTTGACATCACTACATCAGTCTCATTTAATGTGGAACACAATACGACCCAAAAGATAGTGTTTTATAGGGGTGAATGTGGGATTCCGAGGGAATTCTAGACGTTTCATGGCGTAATAAAATTTCAAATAAAACCATAAGATAATAGAAGGGACATGGAGATACAGAGAATATCATCAGAAATCGAAGAATGAAATAGATTGGACATGTGGTTCATATGGAAAACGATACTAAAGCCAAAAGATGAACTGGATCCTTGAGGTGAGGCAAGAAAAAGCGGCCAGAGATCATCTACGATAACATGAGATGTTCAGAAAAGTAGTGGGACGAAGCAGAAGAATCCGAGATGTTTGAGGATGTTGTGGGATGAGGCAGAAGAATCAGAGGTGTTTGGAGATGTTGAGGGATGAGGCGGAAGACTGGCAATATACAAAGAGAGATTGCATTGGCCAATGTGCAGACCTGCAAAACAAGGACGGGGTACTAAGAAAGTTATTGAGGTTCCATCGTGTACCGCTAGGCTGGTTCTCTCTATATTCTACATCAACATTTCCCAGTTGGAAGAACTTCTGGTTTTACCACATGCAGCAGGAAGAGTGGGACCAACAGCTAGCCAGGATCATAAGCCTACATTTCTAATAAGAATTTCTGTCATACACTGTCCATAGTAGGCAGTCGCCCAGCATTAGGTACTGTTTGGTGACAACAGTAGTTGGCAAAAGATTGCAACAATGGTAGACTACAAAAATGCAACAGTTTTAGTTTACAAAGATAGCAACATGGGCAGCTGGCAGAAAACTGCAACATTGGTAATTGGCAAAGTTGCACAACTATTACTATTATTAGTATTATTAGCATACTTTCAAGGAAGTGTTAATTGCAACTTTGGGTTTCAACAGAATGTCACAGTTACATATCATTATTACAAGTGAGTTTCTTGTGCAAACGTACTGCTTTTCAAACAAACATTGGGGCAACATTTCAATTCCTTCAGAAGAATTCCCCAAAGGAGCAGACATTCAACTCGGATTGAATGCATCAACTGTGAATAACCCCGATTTTCTAACATTCACCCTAAAGAACTCCACAGTTGGGTTCAATCTGCAAACAAACCCCAATATCTCATCACTACAAGCAAGTTTTTTTTGGTAAAAATACTCTAAACAAAAGCCACCAGAGCAGAAGGACTTAGTCATCCACAGACCCTAACCTTCAAAGAATGTAAATGTAAACGTATTTCTATAGCGACCGTATGGCCTCAACCCTGCTCATTTTTCAATGACTTGATCGGGTGATATCCTTCACCACCCCTGCCCAGTTGAATGGGCACCACGCCGGTTAATGTCTCCGTGTATGGACCGTGCTAGCCCGAAATTCATATCTCTGAAATAAGCCACGACCGGGACACAAACCAGCATCATGAAATCATTGTCTGCAAATGAACCATGCTTTCCTATCATTTGCTATAAGTCCTGTTTCTCACAATTCGTCCTAAGAATTCAGTATAGACTGGTTCATATTATGGTTAAATATCAATGGAATTAACAGAATATCCAGTCACAATACACAGTTAAAACTTGGAGGTGGCAATGTTTAGAAGAGAATGCTCAAAAACGGTACGCAGCGGTGTTGATTAACAGCACGAAAACCTCACTCTGGAAAAGCAAAGAGTAGCAAGAACTACTTGAAAGGGAGCAGTCATTTCCAGGAATCTAAGACCAGAAAAAAGCAGAGATCACAGAAACAGCGAAGACAAGGCCACGAAAGCGATGTACAATCGCAGAAACTGGAGAACCAAGATTAAGAACACATAAGACCCTACAGGGGCCAACTGGATTAATTCAGGTCAAGCGATCGTATGACCGTCAACCGTAATTGCAGTACGGGTAATCACAAACAAACGACGCCACTTGACACACAGATGCGCTCTGGAAAAAACAGTTGTCCATATTTATTTCAATACATTATGCATCTGCCAAGATACTGGCTCCCCATCTGGGTTACTGCAGAAAAGTTACACTGCCCCACATACACTGTCTTGTACTAGATGAATTAACAAACTGGCATGCAAAAAATATACAAATAATAAAACATAATAATAAAACATAATAACTTTTGCTCCACCAGATACTGACGATTTCTAACTGTCCCAGAATTTTTCATTCTCCGGAAAATTTTTAAAATTCTGAGGGATGATATATGCCTTGGGTGAAAACAATAAAATAATAATAATAACAATAACTGTTACAATATAAAAGTAACAGTTACATTGCAACACAATTGTGGAGTTGAAAATAAATCGGCATTAATTACTAATGTATTTATACGCGTATAATAACTATTAATATTAAAAGTATATTAATACTGCTAAATAAATTATATTATTATTCGCAAAATAATATAATAAAAAATAATAACAATGAAGACATTAATCACAATAACAGCAAGAATTATAATATTCGCAATATTGATAATAACTGTTATTGTTACAAAATCTATACTCGTGGGTGAGGATCATGTGACGTGTTGGGTTGTTGCAGCCAGTGGGTTAGAAGAAACAGTGGACATTCAGTTGATCAGTGTAACGTTGGCAAAAGGAAAGTTTGCAACATATATACAAGTATTTTGTACACAGCAGTCTTTCTCTCTCGTTAGATGTCTTCAGAAGATGGCTCCTCCTTCTGAAAAGTCACCATCGTGACATTTGTCTGGTAAAGAAAACCAGAACAATCACGTTAACAGGGCACAAGGGAGCGCAGAACATAACAGCCCAAGAAACATTTTCAACTTGTATTAAATCGCATCTTTTCAACTGTTAGATAGTCATGATTTAGCACATTTGTGAGGTTCTTAAAAGGCGCTATATAAATAGCCAGATACATACATACATACATAACAGACTGTTCTTGTACTTGTGCAGCATTCGTGTTGGATTCAGTGAGGCACTCATGTCGCAGGCGACAGCCTTTGAGTTTTCACACAGTTCGAATTGACGATCAATGTTGATTTCAAATTTCATACGTGTCTGGCCCAGGATTTGAACCCAGGTTGAAGGGGTGGAAAGCCGACGCATTACCCACTCACCCACCTCTTAACCATACTGTGAAATGTGCGTTTAGAGGCACCATTACACCATTCATTACACAGCTCATTTGCACTGTAACACCTTGTTGGAAGTTGATGAGTATTAGCTGTTACAACAGACTAATAATTACCAGATGCAAGTACACCAGATGGAAATACACCAATACAAGTACATAAACCACAATTATCTCAGCTATAAGTATGCTAGATACAAGTACTTCAACCAGAATTACCTTACATAATAATTATAAACTTCTGCAGCATCAGTGTCTAATGCACAAAGCACCAACCAATGACCAGCCAAAATCAAGCTGTAGTAGGTCAGTACCCAAAAATAAGTCTGCCACGACACATAAGTACCTTACCTTAAATACAAGTACCTCACATACAAGTCACGTACTCCATACACATATGTAAGCTAAAGAAACGGCACAAGTATCTATACTGGCTCTAGATAAACAACACTTGTAAACCAAGTCAAGTACTAAACTCAGGTCTAAACTCAAGACTCGTCTGTGTCAATCTGCTTACCTCCCATAGCCTAGCTTCTGTTCTCTATGACCTATTGGAACTCTCACCTATCGGAATTTGACCCGGCTTCTCCAACCGATTATGATTTTGGATTGCGATTCTGACTTGAAACGACCATCAATTGATGCCTTTGCCATTATGATAACGGCGCTATAGAAGTCATTAGATTAGATTAGTTCTTGCCTTGTCTAATGCAGAGTATCTTTGTTCACTGGCCGGCCGTAGCCATCGTCTGCTGACTGCCAATCGCAGCCGGGGTCGAAGCCGCGGCCGCCTTTTGTTTCAGAATTGTCCAGTCAAAGACGTAGTCATACTGGTGACTTAGCGTTCGAAACAGAATGCGGAAAAGCTGTCGTAGGTACATGTAGTCCGGACCCTCTTCGAACCTCAGGCCTCGACAGTAATTCAAGTACATGGCAAATTCTGCAGGAAAACTCTGTCGAATTATCAAAAAACCTCGTGAAATTGTTTCCTCTGCAACACAGTTCATGAACGTGTACAATTTATATGGAAACTCTGAGAAATCATTGAGAAAACCCTTTCAAATAGTCGCCACTCTAACAGTTCATTAATGGCGGGAATCCTTCCAGGGAAACCCTGTGAAATCACTGCAAAACCTTTTGAAATAGTCGCTGCATAAACACCGAAAATCCTATGATAACACCATGTCAGATATGATCATCAGAAACCCTGAGAAATGGTCATCGTTCTAATAGTGCCAGAAAACATCCTATTCACAGCAAAACCAAGTCAGACTGTCAAAAAAACCTCTTGGAAAAGTTTCCTTTCCAAAAGTTCATATATGTGAAAACTTCTACAGAAAAAATTACCAGGGTGAGTCATCAACAAGTCAGTTTGAAAAAATGACAAATACAGCAAAAAACTATAAGTATTCACTTCTGCAGAGTTTCTGTAGAGGCATACAAACTAGATATATCATATCAGCAATGATATAATTTTCTCAAATCACAACTGCTATGGTTTTCTTCATCAGCAATGGGTGACTTTGTTTTGCTTGTTAGCACAAACATTTTTCAGTTTGCACAGTCAATTCATCTGAAGCCAATTCTGAAACCGGTTTCAGATTTGCCAAAACGACACATTCCCTTAGCCAAAAGTTGCCTTACTTTGCAAAGTATTTCGATTGGTGTTGACATTTTCTTTTCGCTGATTTTCTCGTACTTCTGTTTTTTGGTGGCGGCCTGGTCAAAATTCAATGGCACCACAAGTCAGTTTCATCAGAAAAACAGAACTTTCTATGCACTTGCTCTTCAAAAATTATTTACAACTATTACCAGTACACCAGAAATTCCTTATAATATGCTCCCTTATACCACAAATTCTGATACAATATGGTCATCTTGAGAAAATAACCTCATCATAACATGATGTGGCTCCCGAACAGTGTCATAATGAGTTCCCAGTTTGTATATAAATACACAGTCCCCTTCTTTAATACAACCATCTTTAGTCATATCTGCATTATACTGAAGAGTAAATACGACTCAAATATCACTTAATTTGAGATCCACGTCCCAACTGCGTTACATAAGAAATCACATTATACTTAACATGTTATGATTTAATACATTTCGACAGAACTTATTCAACAGATATTGATTTTTGATTGTGGTTTCACTTCAAGCAAACATTATTCGATTTCGTGGGCATTATGAAAACGGCGCTGTTGAAAGTTCCGCTAAATTACATCAGATGAGTAGAAAACTGGTTTTCACTTCTGTCCTTTAAGCCCCTGCCAAGGCTACTGTTTCTGCTTGAAGTCAATGCCCTCACCCACCACACTCGGGTAACTCTGCTACTGGCTTTAGTTGGATGGTGCCAGTCCAAAGCCTGGATAAAGGAAAGCGATGCTAAATATACAGTGTCGTTACACCAAAAATACTACCAGCTAATTTACAAATGGCGATTCCTTTTCTCAGCTGTTTATTGATTAGCCAACAATTCCACTACAGACAATATCACACGATGTAAACTTCAGCACACTGGTATCCTTCGGACAATCCAGAAGGGTCAAGTCCCACTCACCGCACCCTGAAATAGTCACTTACTTCTATTTACTCACATGCTCGCATTATCAACTAGCATAGAGAGCTGAAAATTGGGGTGCATAATTCTGTATCCTGAGCCCTCTACCAAGGTAAAGATCCCCACTTGAAGTCAAATCATTCACCAGGGTATCTAACTAGAAACAGTGATACCTGTTGGTTCGTTTTACTCACGCACTCACGCGGAATGATTAGCAAAGAGAGTAGAAAATTGGAGTGCACACTTTTTGTACCTTGAGCCCCTGCCAAGGTAGAGATCCCCGGTTGAAGTACATCAGGACGTAACCAAGCGACTCCATGTCGTCTCGCCGGCTCTGCTCGATGCCGAGATGAGCGTTGATGCTAGCGTATCGAGCCGTCCCGGTCAGGTTCTTGTCCTCGCGGTACTGGATGTGTTGGCGCGTCCGGTTGTCACGGTACTTCTTGGCCAGCCCAAAATCAATCAGGAAGACCTAGCGTTAAGTGGAACATTCAGATTAGGGATCGGAGCTGTTCGTTCTGTGCCAAAGCAAGTAACTGCTAAACAGTTTCTCTGAACTCTAGGAATTCGACCTGGTTTCTCCAATGGATTTTTCAAAAATGCCATTAAATATCAGATTATATATGCTACATGTTATGTTACATGTATGTATCTGATTTTATCAGGTCAGGTCGTCTTCGGTTAGGTCAGGTCATTTCAGGTAATCACTTGTGTTGTGCCAGGCATGTAAATGTTAAAAGGTTTAACTTAGTTTTTCAAAAGTGCTTTAATATTTTGTTACACATGACATTTCACATTACGCTGTGCTCAAGAGATGTATCACAGCACCGACAAAAACAAGCCAATGTATTTGATTTCCGACCTTGTTGCAATGACGTCCGATTCCCATGAGGAAGTTATCCGGTTTAATATCTCGGTGAATGAAGTTCTTGTTGTGCACGTACTCAATCCGACCAATCAACTTCAAGCAAAAGAAAACCAACCAACAGCAAATTCAGACAATCGTTGTATGCAGAGTGCTCTAAAATCAAGACCTCATTATAATGACCTTGTTACATGACCTCGTTTTAACATGACCTCATTATAATATGACCTCATCACATGACCTCGTTATGAGACGTGACTTCGTTATAACATGACCTCATCACAACAAGACCTCATTATGACATGACCTCATTATATGACCTCGTTTTAACATGACCTTGTTATGAGAAGTTTCTTGATACGGCTCCCACAGACAGCGCAAAACAAGCTTCTGGAGTATGAACAATAAACAGATAGATAAAGCTAACCTGGTCGGCTAACATAAGCACGGTTTTCATGGTGAAACGCCTTCCGCAGAAGTTGAACAAATCCTCCAGCGAAGGACCCAGCAGATCCATCACCATCACGTTGTAATCTCGCTCCTGTCCATACCACCTATGCACGGACAAAATTCATCACTTGACTGAAATATCTCTGTCCTAGCAGCGTCCCAGTTCGCCGAAGACCCAAGATGACATGGATCGATAACATCGAGTCGCGAACTGAATTATCGTTCAACCAGTTATTACAGGAGACAAGGAACAGAAACAGATGGCACAAAATTGTCTGTGGTGCAGCCAATTCTCAGCTTGAGAATGGTTGAAGACAAGACCTAGCAGTGGTTAGAAAATGCAACTTCTTGTCCAACAGTCCAGCATGCTAACCACTCGTATCTTCCGCAGTTACGCAGGCACCTGAAGACTGTCTTATTCAGCACTGGTTTCACTGGTCTGGGTCGGGAGCACCCCGATGAGTTTATTCTTGAAGTGGTGCTTCATAAATGCCAAATTACAATTCCAATTACAATCTCACACCACAGCCAGAGATGCAGATCTCGAAGCTAATTCGACTTTTAAAATGTGACCTCGCAAGTATTATTATTTCTGCAAATATTAAGTGCCACTATATAATGACTAAGCATCAACCGATGGTGCTGAGCAATTGTGAGTAAAGGACTTGATCACAGTCCCTACACAGCACTTGTCTTAGGGGAGGCTCGAATCCATACTCTTCACGTTACAAGCCAAATATTCTAACCAATAAGCTACCATACCCCTGTAAGCCTGAACTAAAACAAGATCTCACTGTCTGTCAATCCGATCTCATGTTAAGGATTCACAAAGCACAGAGTAATTTAATGTAATTTAATATAAAACATAGTTCGTAAGAGTTTATTCGGGGGTCAAGAATACTAGCCTAATGTGGGGAATTCCAACGCCCCCCTGCAGAATTTTGTACAGTTTACTCTCGTAAAGAAGCTGTGGATGTCTCGCTTTCTGCGATTCTAATTTCACGGCAAGCTCCTAAAACATACAAAATGCAAAAAAGAAATTTAAACACTTCGAAGTGCTCAGAACTTTATAGCTAAGTAAACTTACCAGTCATAATAAGATGCATATTAATTTGAGCCTCCCTTGATGGGTACTCGATTGTGATGAAACCATATATAATCGTTGGGCCCAATTATTCCAGGAACCAGTTATGGATAACTCATTTATTGCGAGTCCTTCCAATAGCTTGTATTGTTCTAATTTTTCGTGCAGTGTGGAGTGGCCATTTTGTTTATAAGTGGGGCGTCTGCAAGCAAGAAGAACCATGTTTCTTTTATTTGTGCGCTACATATATCTCAACTTTTTAGCTACATAATATAGCTACACGAAAATTTAACATTTTATTTGATATTAAAATAAAATTTCCAGCTTGAAATTCCAGTTCTGGGAGTCGGTAGCGGACGGAACAGTCTGGTAGTTTTCTTGTTTTATCTATGAACAATACTCGTTCTAGCAATTTATTTGCACTCATCAATTTCATATGTTCATACTTACTTTTTCAGTTTCCCACTCAAGAGCATGGATCTCTGTTTATAGTTACTATTAATAGACACCATAGCTCACGATCACAACTTCCGGTGGAAGTTATGTTTGACTTTAATTATTTCTTCTATGGTGATTGGTTGTGAGAAATATTACATTTAAATCGTTTTATCTCTTGTCAGATATGTCTGCGGATTCTAAAACAATATCGGTAAACTAATTCAGCCAATCTGGGACGTCAAAGAGCTACCGATAATCGCGTCAATAATTTGGGACAATAAACGATAAATAACCCTTACACGTTCAGCACGTCACAAAAACGCAATATTTTAAGGAATAAATGACACAAAATGTTAACATATTAGCCCTCCATATTCACCTCGCCATTAGAGACATTGATTCCCAGGTATATATCACCGAAGGAGCCGCTCCCTATTTTCCTGATCAGGCGGTATTTCCCGTTGACTAGAAACTCGGACTTCGAGGAAGAGGACGTTGAGCTGGTCATTTCTGCTGCCGGCGCAACAAAAATATTTTAGTAACCCGACAAAAAACGAAGAAATTACAACCGAAATTATAACATCACTTCGGACAACGATATCTCTTAACTTGGACGTCCATAACACGGATTACATATTGCGTACTGATTGCACGCTCGATGACGTTGGATTTGTTCACTGAGTTTTAGCCGTCGTGCGACTGATAGCTTTGTTGGATAATAACCTTAATCGTAATCGTAATCTCGACATTTCTACAGAGCCCAACGAAAGCTAAGTCGGGAAAACCAGCTTATCCACAGGCGCTCAGTCAAAACAAAATCGATAGGCAAAAGAGTTCGATTCCAGGTCAAAATACAGAAGTCAGGCAGTCGGAAGGCTACGGTGGATGGTGTTTGAGATTGGAGCGAGAAGAGAAACAAGGGGAAGAGGAAGAATCAGGATAAGATTTTTGAAAAAGAAATGTTTTCAGTCTTGAGTGAGAGACGAGCGGAGAAATTGAAAGAGGTGAAGCGTTGGTGAGTTGGTATGATGGATCAGATAATTGTCGTAATCCTGGCGGGAGTTTATTCCAGAGGAAATAAATAAATCAATAAATCAATCAATCAATCAATCAATAAGTAAATCAATAAGTCAATCAATAAGTCAATAAATAAGAGATATTTAATATAGTAAAACTGTAATTTAAAGATCAATTATCCCGCCAAAATGTACAAAAGGCGTACAGCGTACAACAACTTAACCCACTAAGGCCTATCATAGAGGCTTACGCCTTGACTGGCCTAGTTAGCTACATCGGTACGCCAAGGACCCTCTGTGCGTGAGGACCCCAAGTTCGCGTCCCGGTCGTGGCTTATTTCAGATATTTAAATCTCGGGCTAGTATGGTCCGTACACGGGGACCTTAAATGGCGTGGCGCCCATTCAAACGGGCAGCGATGGTGAAGGATCTCACCCGATAAATTCATTGCAAAATGAGCAGGGTCGAGGCCATACGGTCGCTATACAAAAACCTATACATTTACATTTTACGCCTTATGTAGGCAACGTACTATATAGGGCATTTTAAGAACATCGAAAGTTGACAAATGTATTTCATTGTGTTGTATTGTAAGCTAAGACCCTTCTTTGACAGTGTTTTCTGTCTGACACTGTAGCATGATCCTGCGATTTTTTCGTTTTCTTTTCATTTAATTTGATGAGTTCTTTCCGGCTGTTCTCGACTCGCCTAAGAAATTCATCTCCAGCGAAGGCAATTTCCGCTGTGGCCTTGGGAACGACAACCAATGCGTCAGATTGCCCGAAGCTCATCAGATCGGCTTATCCGCCTTCCTTCCCTCACTGGCTCCAACTGAGGATGCATGTAGTGTCTAGTATTGTGCAGCAAATGTGGCCTGCAGCAGTAAGACACTTTCTTCTGGAAATCGAAATAGACCACATTAAGTGTCCGGAAGCTTGACGCGGTGTCTCTTGAAAAGGCAACCATGTATATAAGGAAAGGTAAGGTAAGGTACAAAATGGTATGAGAGCTATAGAAATCGAGAGATCATAACGATTGCGATTACGATAACGTAAGGTACGGTAAGCTCAGGGAAGGCAAGGTAAGGTTAGACCAACCTTACCTAGGGGAAGGCAAGGTAAGTTCAATCAACCAACCAATCAATCAATCAATCAATCAATCAATCAATCAATTGTTTATTGAATCATCAAAATTTGCAGCATACAGTAACATACACACATGCAGGCATACATACATGTACACTTAGGCATGCAAACAGGTAGGTATACACACGTTCATGCAAACATGCATGTAGGCATACTTACAATTCGTCTAGATGGATACATTTTACACGTATTTATTCTCATAAATGCTTGTGTGGACTTCAGTCAATCAATTGTTTATCGACAAGAGATTTTACAGTAAAAAGCTCACATGTTACAGTTGAGATGTCAATGGGAGAAACCTAAAGGATCATTTGACCCCACGAAACACGATGGTCCTTGTAACATCGAATACTTTACATTCGGCATGTCTACTTTACAATATTGTGCATAAGTTGAGATAATACAGATAAGGCATTGAAGGTAAGTAGTATGTAGTATGCAAGTATGTACTATGCAAGAGTTACACATAGTATGTAGTATGCAAGGTAAGAAAAGGACTGAAGGTAACGTATGGTAAGTTAAGGTATGGTAATAATCGCTTACTTAAACAGCAAGCATAACAGAGACAATTAAACAACCAGACAAAAGAAAGTTAAAGTGTCTCGTGTTTTGGCCATTAGTTTTTTAAAACGGTATGAGGCAATCATTTATTTGGAGTCAGTCAGGTCGATGTCCCCGGCTGAACTAAGTCGGGCACATTGTAGTCGGCAATCGTTCTATTGTTTCCTTATCGTACCCCCCCCGCCGAGATTAACTCAAGCGCTTCCTTTGATGCCTTTGAACTCTTTGAGCGATGCCGAAGCAAGTCGCGCATGAGCGAATTCGTCGTAGGACAGGTAACCATCGTTGTCTTTGTCGTCCTCCTCTAGTATCTTGTCGACTGCCACTGAGCAGCAAGAACAACGACCAATGTTATTGTCGTCATTATCATCAACTAAATCGTCGTCGTTGTCGTCGTCATCGTCATCATCATCATCGTGAGCAACAACAAACAAAAACAACGGTCTTTATCATCTTCAACAACAACTGTTTCGTCGTCTTCGTCGTCATCATAATCATCATCATCATCATAAAATCATCATCATCATAGTCATGGTCGTCATTATTATCATAAAAGCATCATCATCATTGTCGTGGTCGTCGTCATCATCATCTTCATCATCATCATCACCGGCATCATCATCACCTTGAATATCATCATCATCATCATCAACTTCAACAACATCATCATCAACTTCAACATCATCATCATGATCATCATCATCATCATCATCACCTTCATCATCAGAACTTACTGTAGCGCCTTTTACTACCTCTCAAATCACTGCACACAAAATCTGTGTGGCAGAATACTCTGACGTCATCAGTTGTCAACTGGTAACTTACTAACAAGTCTCCGGAGAATGACGGATCTCGTTCCACTCTTCGTTTTCTCGTTTGGGTCATCGATGTCTTCGAGAAAGTCTTCAAGTCCGTGAAGAATCGATTGATAGAGCTCCAGGCCATCCAGCATATGGTCGTTGTTGAAGTCATGCGACCTACACGTACGTATTGTAATGTAGCATAATTAAATTAGGCTAAATATCTCCAACTGTGTATTCTGTTGGAATTTATTGTATTGGGTTATATTACTCTATTTTTTATTGCATGGTATCGTATTGTATTGTGTTGTATTGTATTGTATTGTATTGCATTGTATTGTGTTGTGTTGTATTGTATTGCATTGTATTGTATTGTGTTGTATTGTATTTTATTGTATTGTATTGTATTGTGTTGTATTGTATTGTATTGTATTGTGTTGTATTGTATTGTGTTGTATTGTATTGTATTGTTTTGTATTGTACTGGACATTCGTTTCCTTCTTACAGACTCCTGAGCCGACAGTCAACCATGCGATTCATCGATTTTGTTTTTTTTAATCTTTCAATGCCAAGGTAATACTATGTTATGTAAATGTACATGTTTTTCTACAGCGACCGTATGGTGTCAGCCCTGCTCATTTTGCAATGAATTGATCGGGTGAGATCCTTCACCACCGTTGCCCGTTTGAATGGGCGCCACGCCATTTAAGGTCCCCGTGTACGGACCATACTAGCCTGATATTCAAATCTCTGAAATAAGCCACAATCGCGACGCGAACCGACATCCTCACGCACCGAGGCGCCTTGACGTAAGCGTTAACCAATGTAGCTATGCAGGCCAGTATTCCAAGGACAGGAAGTCATCTCTGCGCCGATTTGCGGCCACCTATTTGCTCTGCAAAGCCGACAAGCGGAAGAGATCTATGACCAAAGTAGTCGACCACGAGAGCCACGGTTCAATCCCATCACAGACTCACCTAAGCGAACTCAAGACCTTCCATTTTGCTACAGCTATTCTCAGCAAATTGGCTCCGCGTGAGCCATTTGCGTCGTCGCATGAAACACAATAGTCAGTCGTCTATGAGAATTTATGTCGAACAAATGTCACCAGACAATACAGTGGACCATGCATGGCCCTAGTGAAAGTTTACACATACACTAGTGTGGCCTAAACGATACCCAATTTTTCTCGTAGGATAACTGGAGAGATTCGACGAGGCCTACAACGAACAAAATTGTCTGACTAACTACTTGAATTTGGATCTCAGCGTAGTGCTGTGGCAGGCACGCAGACCTATAACCAGACAAAGTATGTTTGTGAGCGTACTAGCCATATCAGTATATATGCTCTACTCTAATCTAATGACTTTTATAGCCCTCTTCTCTATATCTCGCTTTCCGCTCCAATTCCAAACACCATTCACAGTAGCCGTCTGACTGTCTGCCTGCCTGACTCTTGGATCTTGACCTGGAACCGAACCCTTCTTACCTATCGATTTTGTTTTGACTTAGCACCTATGAATAAGCTGGTTTCAACAACTTAGCTTTCTTTGGGCGCTACAGAAATCTCGAGCTTACGATTACTAACACCCAAACTACCCAAGAGAAATGAAGAACGACTCGCCACTTACATTAATGATTTATCAGGAAGCACTCCAACCATATTAGTATCTGCATCGGGTAGACATTACCCTAACGAATGAGAGTTTAGTTCGGCTTAAGAAGATTCAGCAATTGCAAGGAGATTGGCCAATCTAGTAAGTGCTTCGGCGATAGATGACGCTATAGCCATGCATCATCCCGGAATGCTGGGAAGAAAAGCGACGAAGCATGCAGAGGCCTTGGCTGACCTAATCCGGAATGGAATCTCGGTGAGAAAGAGTCGGGAAGACAGACAGACAGACCAACAGACAGACACACAGACAGACAGACAGACTGACAGACAGACAGACTGACTGACTGACAGACAGACATACTAACAGACTGACACAGACAAAGACAGACATACTGACACAGACAAAGATAGACAGACCGACATACAGACACACATTCAGACAGACAAAGGATAACACGGAAGCTGAGATCAGAGGTAATCCAGAATCGAATTCGAATCTAAGGAAGAGTCACACATACAGATAGACAACCAAACAAACAAATAAATAAACAAACAGTCACGCATACAGATAGACAACCAAACAAACAAATAAATAAACAAACAGACAGATAAACAGAGACGGAAAAAAACACAGACATACTCAAGAAGAGACCGCAGGAGGGGAGCATCGTAGCCCACAACTAGACACTTTGTCTGATAAGTTCTGAGCCTTCGTGTCTTCAACATCATAGTGGAGTATTTCTTAAATGGCGCTATATTAATGGCAGGTTACATTACGATTATCAACGTACGGGGTTTAAAAGAGGAGGGCTCCGGAACTCACTTGAAAAAGATGAAATTCGATTCGCCTTCCGACAAGTCATCGAGTTTACCTTCGTCAATTTGCAGACGATCCTTCAAATGTTCGAGGAAATGTCTGCAACGGATATCAAGATGCATCGAAACGATGATTGATTGACTGACTGACTGATTGACTAATTGATTTATTGATTGATTGACTGCCTGACTAATTGATTTATTGATCGACTGATTGATTGATCGACTAATTGACTTATTCATTGATTGATTGATTGACTGATTAATTGAATAATTAATTCATTGATTGTTTGATCTACTGATTTATTCATTTGATGATCATTAAAATCGTTGTTTTGTTGGTTAGGTTTTCCTTTCTTCCTAATCAATATATAAAAAAAAATTATTTAATTAATTAATTAATTAATTTTTTTGCTTTTAGTACTATGAGATTTTATTGCACAAAGATTAAGAAGAATTTGAAGAGCAGTCGCTTAAGCCACGGGCATGAAGAGTAGGCGACTTCATTTTCTTTACCTCGGCATATGAAGGGGCTGGCCAGTCCTCTCCCTCACCATCTGATCTTCTGCTGACAGTTTACGGTCAGTGTACTCATTTTTATAGTAGAGTTCGGTAGAGGTCGCAAGTGGAACAAAAATCTCGGAATGGCTTTCTGCTCAGGCGAGGATTTCAACCGCCAACCTCACGTTTCGCAGTCAAGAATGCTAACCATTACGCTATTGCGTAATTGTAATCGTAATCGTAAGCTAGAGATTTCTATAGCGCCCAATGAAAGGTAAGTCGCGGGAACCAGCTTATTCACAGGTGCTCAATGAAAACAAAATCGATAAGCGAGAAGAGTTCGGTTCCAGGTTAAGATCCAAGAGTCAGGCTATGGTGGGTGGTGTTTGGAATTGAACCGGAAAGTGAGTTAAGGGGAAGAGGAAGAATCAGGATAGGATTTGTGGAAGAGGAGCGTTTTCAGTTTCAGTGAAATAAATATGTAGAGAAATAAAGGTATGTGGAACAGCAATAAATCGTCGGGAATGTTAAAACCCTGCTTAAAAAAATCAGTTTTTTCTTCAGTTCGTTATTTACTGAAGTCGTTTGTCATCTTGTTTATGTTCTTCCAAGCCCCCTACCCCTTGTCTTTGATGAATTCCTCTTTCTTCAGCGGATTATCCACCTCTTCGCCCTCTGTCGCGAAGTCGTCTCGATTGAGGCCATGACCTCGACTTCCACCCTGACCATTAGGGTCTCTGATGGCGACAACCCATGTGACGCAGATCGTTAGGATGACGAATTGACGAAGGAACTAAGCCAATCAATCAATCACAAGCCAATCATTCATTCATTCAAGCAACCAATCAACCAACAAGTCGGTCATTCAGTCAGTCAGACACTGTCAGTCAGTCAGTCAGTCAGTCAGTCAGTCAGTCAGTCAGTCAGTCAGTCAGTCTATCGATCGCTCGGTCGGTCGCTCGGTCAATGGGTGAGTGTGAGTGAGTGAGTGAGTGAGTGAGTGAGTCAGTCTGTCAGTCTGTTAGTCATTCAGTCAAGAGGGAGGACTGAGTGGGCGCCAGGTGGCGTGGTACTCCATGGATGGTCAACCATCCACATACTAACCCGGTTCAATATGTCTTAACTTCCCTGCACTACCAACGTCATACCAACAACATCAAGCGGCCAGAGCAAAACTGAAAAATCTCACCATTTTTAGCAAAACTTTGTATTACAAGCTTACAGATTCTGCCCAAGTTCGTCGCACTGGCTATTTCACCGTTAGATCCAGATTTGAACAAAGCTAAATGAAATTTTTGCAAATGACTTTATCCTGAAAAATCTCCCACCGGAATTCATCTCCGGAGTGGAGAAGATTGCGACAGCTTTGCGACCGACAGGTGCGTGGGAGCGACTGTTATCAGAACGGGTGTTGATTTTTCATCGGCCTAGGAGACTAGATCGACCAGTCGGAAGCCATTGTCGCACCTGTTCCGCCTCCGAGGAAAATTCATAGTCGGGTATGTCTGTCACGCAGTTTGACATGCGCGGTGAACTTTGCACTTTTCTCTTTTAATGTGAAATTAAATGTAAATGTCGCTGTCAATGTAGATGGAGATGTGCACGAAGAAGCGAATGTAAATGATTATGTAGGTGTAAATGTAGGTTTAAGTGTACATAAAAATGTAAACGCTGATGTAAATGTAGATTGGTTTGAATTTAACTGCAAATGCAGGTGTAAATGTAGGTTTAAGTGTAAATGAAAATGTAAAAGCCGGTGTAAAAATATAGATGCAATTATAAATGAAGATGCGGTAGGTGTAAATGTAGGTTTAAGTGTAAATGAAACTGCTAAATACGGTGTAAATGTAGATGCAATTACAAATAAAGTTGCGAATGTAGGTGTAAATGTGGGTGTAAAAGTAAGTGTAAATGTGAATGTAGATGAAAATGTAACTGCAAAATGTACAGTAAATGTAGATAAAAATTTAGGTGAAATCTAATGGAGCTTGGCATTTATTAGCCACCGGCTAAAAGACACAGGATTAGGCAGCCTCTGTATATTCTTCAGCGTTCAGTACAAGCCGGTATAACACATAAAGTTAACAGTTAACACATAAGTTAACCAATTAACACACAAGTTAACCAGTTGACACATAAGTTAACCAGTTTACACACAAGTTAACCAGTTTACACACAAGTTAACCAGTTGACACATAAGTTAACCAGTTAACACATAAGCGCAATCGTTAATTTTAATTGCTTAAAGTTCACGCACTGGAAACTAGAGCTATCAAATTCTGTCATATGATCACTAACAATAATAATAATAAATTAATAAATAAAAAATATATACAGTCAGCTCGATAATATACTTAATTTGGAATATGCGAAATAGTAAATCCAAGTCGACCTCGTACCAGAACAGTGTTGGATTCTAGAGCATTCTCTGTTGCTGGTCTGCTGGTTTGGAAATCGCTGCCAAGTTCTATTCGTTCTGTCAGTTCTATGAGGTCACTCAGGTCTAAACTCAAGACTCATCTGTTCCAACTTGCTTACCTACCGTAGTCTAACTTCTGGTTTCTCTGACCTACAAGAATTCCTACTTCTCCAATGGATTATGATTTTGATTATGCTTTCACTCGAAGCGACTATCCTTTGATGTCTTGGGCATTCTGATATGACGGCGCTATAGAAGTCATTAGATTAGATTAGCCGGCAAAACGCTTTTCTTGGGATTTGCGATCCGTGTTTGTCGGCAACAGCCCCTAGGCAAGCTGCCTACACACGACTGCATATATATCACTTGGCAGTGTAGTTTAATTGGCGAAGTGCGAAAAAACGAAGCTATATATCCTTGTCTTCCAATCGCGATCTTCAGTCTAACGATTGCGAGATCGAATCTGCTGACGATTTATAATGATCTTGGGCAAGCTGCCTGCGCACGTCTGCCTCTGTAGCTGACCACTGTCGTCTGGTGCGCTTTAGATTTGTGCTATGAAATATCTTAGTGTTGAAGACTCAACCAATGGCCCCTCGGGGTTTAGGGAAGAGAGACGAGTTCCTTCCCCGCACGAGAGAGTGTACTTTCGTCGACACCGGAAGTGAGTGTACACTTTTGTCGACACCGGAAGTGAGTCTACACTTTTGTCGACGCCGGAAGTCAGTCTATACTCTTGTCGACGCCGGAAATGACGTCTGCGAGTTCTGACAGTTGCGTATATGGAACAGCGACGAGCGCTCGGACTCGAGACCGAGACAGCAGGACAGATTTCTGCGGAGCTGACACCGGAAGTAGGCACCGGAAAGACTGTAGATGAAGAAATTGATGCAGTAGTTGCAGAAGAAGATGGTCTTTGTCACGTGCATCCATCCACGGGTCCGTTCCGTCTCGGCGATGCTTCCTGGCTGGATGGAGATCCGGTGAATCTGGAGCAGGATGTTCTGGCACCAGGCGACAAAGTAGGGAACGTTTAGCACGATGAACATCGTCGAGACCAGCAGCAAGATGGCCGTGAACTCCAACCGGATGCTGCTCTCCTCAGTGACGAAACGATGACGCATGTGTCGCTTCTTTGTCTGACGTAACTTCCGGCAGATGAGGAGGTTCAACGTCAGCATGATCACGAAAGGTACAATCGTTATCGATCCGCCGTAGATAGAGTCGAGGACGAACGTCAGGACGCGGTACCCCGGCCGGTAGGAGCAGATGGCGACCTCGCGGCTGACCTGAACCGCGACGAGGAAGGGCTTCCAGAGGCTACTTGCCACTGCCGCAAAGACCACCGCCCCGAGGGACTGCCGAGCGAAGGCCCGCTTGCAACGGGCGTGTCTCCGAAGGGGCATACAGATCCCGATGTATCGTTCGATGGTGAAAGCAACTATGAACCAGGCTGACATGAAACGAAACGTGTAAGACGCGAACATGTATCCCTGGCACAGTCCAGAGATCGCCGTCAAATTGCAGGGCCAGCCGCCCGGCCAACGGGGAAAGCCACGGTGTAGCCACTCCACGAGGACGTAGCAAAGAAGTACGCAGGAATCGGACAGAGCCAGGCAGGCCAGGTAGAGACTGGCAGACATCTTGCGCATGCGTCGTGAGACGAAAACACGCAGCGCCACCATGTTGCCGAATATGCCGACGGCGATGATGAACGGGGTGACGAATGCGTAGAAGTCGACCCCGACGCTGAGCAGTTCGAGGTCGGAGGTCAAAGGTTCGGTGCTCTCGGGGTCATCGCCGGCGTCCTCGCTAGCGTTCGATGGGAGAGAGATCTTGTTGGCGAGCTCGTGAGAGCATGAGAGGTTCGAGATGGCGTTCAGAAGGTTTTCTGGACTGTGGTTGCCGACAAGCATTCGAATGCCCGTCATCAAGTCCTTGTTGTCACAGGGCATTGTCAACTGAAACACGTCAACCATCATTTTTTTGTTATTTTTTTGTTTGTATATTGAATTTTTTTTTGTTTTGCTTATTTGTTTGTTCATTTGTTCATTTATTTGTTTGTTGTTTATTCATTTTGTTTGATAATTTAGTTTGTTTTTTATTTATCTGTTCGTTTGTGATATTATTTGTTTGTTTTAGTTGTTTATTTAATTATTTTTACTTATTTGTTTTGTTTTGTCATTTGTTTGTTTATTTATTATTAATTGTTTTGTTCTATTATTTGTCTGTTTAATTATTTGTTTTGGTATTTTTGTGTTTATTTGTTTATTTGTGTAATACACTTATTACTCGCGCAAATAAATCCGGTTATAAAAAAACTAATGTAGTTGTAAAGGCTTATGAACATGGCATTAAAAACCATAACATAACATGACGTGACATTACATAATATAACATAACACACAATATAACATAGCAACGTAACATAACATAACATGAGTTATGTGGTTCGAGTGATTCCGAGGACATTAATATAACATAACATATTAACATAACATATAACAGAATATAACAAAGCAATGTAACACAACATAACTTGGTTTATGTGGTTCAAGTGATTCAAAGGACATTTACTCTGTTTTAGAACCACTGCAATCACTCAGACATAAACAGCCTAATGTCAGAACACATTTATTTTTTTACCATCTAGCTAACAGTCTACAGCAATGTCTGGCTACAGAATCATAATCGTAATCCCCGGAAGCTAAGTCGTGGAAAATAGCTTATCTAGCAGCACTCAGTCAAAACAAATTTGTTGAGACAGGTCTGGCCAGGCTGGGTTCCAAGTCTAGATCCAAGGTCAGGCAGGCTGACAGAGAGACAGACGGCGGACGGTGTTTGAAGCTGGAGTGACAAGAAATAAAAGCAGATGACCGAAAAAGGTCTATTATCAGCCAATCACCAAAAGAAATCTTATTCCACAGACCAAGCCCTCGATACTTTTCCCTTTCGGACCCAATCATCGATGAGGAAAGAGTTAAGGTTGTTAATAATAATAATAATAATAATAATAATAATAATAATAATAATAATAATAATAATAACAACAACAATAATAATAATAGAATTTATATAGCGCCGTAGCACAACCGAGGCCCGAAGAAAAGGGCGCAGTACATAAGTTCAAGTATCAACTACAGTCATATCTTAAAAAGTTAGACTACTGGGTGCTCTTTTCCGAGAAGATTTAGAATTCGAAAACCATGTGACTTTCATTATATGACGATTTGCAGCCAACGTCCTTATCCGCTTAAAGTCCTCCGATCTCAAGGAAAGCCTTCCAATAAACTGGAAAACGTTTTCCAAGCTGTCAGAGTCTCCCGGTTTACTTATGCTCTTCCATCCTGGTATGGCTTCCTGTCAACCGATTTAGTTGTAAGGTTTGATTAATTTCAGCGCCTGGCTGGTCGTAGCGACCTTTTGAAGTGGAGATATTGCAGCGTTGGGGGAAGAGTTATGAGAAAGCTGGACTAAGGTTTTTTAACAACATTCAGTCAACCCATCACTGTGTTAGCCTTCACTTGCTCCAAAGCAATTTCCTAAATTCAATTTGCGGAAAGGGGCCATCCATTTGAATCGCCATACTTCCACACACGGCTGCATAAAGCAATCCTTCATCTTCGCTGTGTCACTAAAAAAAACATTATGAAAAACTATAGTCCTCCTGAATTGCTTGAATATCAACGCTGCTAGTTCGCTTTAGAATCGCAGATAAAGTTGGGTTTTTATTCTGTTATTTGCCTCTTCAACTTTGTACAAATTTAGACTTTTAAACGGTTTAAAACGTTGCATCCTTTTATTACTGACATTTTGCTACCTTGTCACTGTTTTGTTTATCTCCTGCTAATAAAGATTACTTACTTACTTACTCACTTCATTACCTACCTACCTACCTACCTACCTACCTACCTACCTACCTACCTACCTACCTACCTGCCTGCCTACCTACCTACCAACCTACCTATCTACCTACCTACCTGCCTACCTACTTACCTACTTACCTACCTACCTACCTACTAACTTAGTTACTGACTCTCTTATCTAATTATTTACTTATTTAGTTAGTTATTTATTTACTTACAACCTATTTATTAACCTACCTACCTACCTACCTAAATACTAACTTAGTTACTTACTTACTTTCTTATCTAATTATTTATTTATTTACCTATCTATCTACGTACTTTTTAACTACCTACCTACCTACTTACTTACTTACTTCCTTGCTTACTTAAGCGATGTATGACCTCATTAGTGCCTGCTATTACCAGATACGAACCGTAAAGCAGGCACACATGTGCCATCATTTCCTCTCGTCCTCTGATATCCGCGCTGGACAGTCTAATCATAACGGATGACAAGACATTTCGAGGAGTGGAAACGTCGACTGGCGCCACGCAAATCAAACAAGATCAGTCGCTCCGACGTTTTTCACTTGCAATTTGCTAATATTAAATCAGGACCTTCTTGCATCGACGATTCATCTCCTCTTTGTCGTAATGTAATAGATCATGTAAATGTAAATGTACACGTTTTTCTATAGCGACCGTATGGCCTCGACCCTGCTCGTTTTAAAAATAATTTATCGGGTCAGACCCTTCATAACCCATAACCCTTCACGACTCAAGACACATCTTTTTAGGATATCTTATGGCTGTAGTTGATTTTTGTTTTTTTAACCCATGTACAGCGCCCTTTCCTTCGGCCTCGGCTATGCTACGGCGCTATATAAATTGTCTTATTATTATTATTATTATTATTATTATTACAACCGTATCCTACTCATCTGCCGTACCAGATCGCACCGTACCTGTCCACCGTACCTTATCCGTCTACCGTATTCGTCGTACCTTATCGGTCTACGTACCCGTCGTACCAGCCGTACCCAGTTGTACCGTACTCAAAGACATTACATTACATTACATATACTAAAATTACATCGCAGCTAATATTTCTAACATGGAACAACAACGTTTACAAAACACTCCTCTACTACAACATCAGTCTTCATCAATTTTCATAAGAATTTTACCAATTGATATATTATTTCTGATGCTATGACATCATCGTGTGATATGTCGACACGCGAACCTTGGAGACAACATTATCGGTAAGACGGGATGCGTGCATTCCATGGCAAGTAATCCTTCGTTATAGTCTTCCTATAGTGCTAATGAACTGACAAGGAATTATATCAGGATTATCGGCTTCAGACGGGATTCCGGTTTTTGAATCGAAAGACTGGGAATAGTAGCTATCGGTGGCGATTTTTAGTTTAGCTATGTGTTTTTTGCTAGTTTGTTACACGTTGGTACGAATAACACTTGTCTCCGACGGACTCTTGCTATGCGTTGGCGGTTATCGTAATCGTAATCGTAAACTCAGGATTTCTACAGCGCCCAATGAAAGCTAAGTTGCAGGAACCAGCTTATTCACAGGCGCTCAGTCAAAACATTGTCGATTGGCAGGTAAGGTCAGCTTGGTTGCCCTCTCTGCCTCTGTCTCTGTCTGCCTGCCTGCCTGTCTGTCTATCAGTCTGTCTGTCTATCAGTCTGTCTGTCTGTCTTTCTCTGTCTCTGTCTCTGTCTGTCTCCCTGTCTCTCTTTCTGTATATATATCTCCCTCCCCCCTCTCTCTCCAAGCAAACACCAGTAATCGTAGCCTAATTTTAATTATAATTAGAAATTTTCATAGTGCCGTTTCCAGATAATCTAACCAGAGGCGCTGTTGAAGCTGGCCTAAACACGACGCTAGATGTCCTTAAGTGCGTATAGTTCACCCGTTCTCAAGCCTTGCTCAGACAAACTCAAAGAGTCAACAGGGGTCGGCAACCTCACGCATCCAGAGCTCGGCCACTGGCTCCCCATCCAGAACGGATAATCAGAGTTCCTGGACCATATCACTGCTTTAATTTTTCATGAACCATAAACTACGTTGTTGATGTGCGATTAGTGCTGCCCTCTATTTCCCAGCGGCACTCACTGCACCAGTTACAGTAATCTAACGGTATATTATTGTCAACAACATTGACACGACCAGGAGATTACTGCACAGGATATTTTGGGCTAATAATCATTAGCCGGAAAATTATAGAAAACTTCTTTCGTAACTCGGTTTGACGACGCTAGAATGAGTCGCAGGTGCGCGTGTAATCAACATCTACTTAATCATTCATTTTGCAGGAAAACTAATAACTTTGCAAGAAAAATCAATACGGAAAATACTTACCAAGTAAGGTAGCGAAAAGATGCTGCTTATATTAATACATATTGACTTATATCCGCTAATTTGTTCGTTTTCTATGAAAAATACAAAATACTAATATTTATTTACTGAAGTATTACGAAAATTGTTTCGACTTTTGACCCTCGCCTTCCCGACCTATGACCTCCGAGCTGACCTTCGACCTGTAGGAACCTTTTTCCTGACCACAAGTAAGGAAGTAAACATGAATTTGTTATGTATGTATGTATGTATGCATGTAATCTTTAAAGTATACACATAAATACGTATATATGTGTGTAAGTTATATGTATAAATGTATACATATATATAAGTACGTGTATATATGTAAATGTATATGTATATGTATACTGTATGAGTACATGTATGTGTGTATGTATTATTACTTGCGCATGTATGTGTGTATTGAATTTTTGTGCGCGAAGATACTAATAGTAACGCGTTTGATAATTGGCTGTCATTAGCCCTGACGACTTCAGTTCAGTCTTTAGATAGAATAACTGACTCGGCTTCAAACAAAACCGTCACACAGGTAACGGTTAATTAATACAGAAAGCCTACGTGTGGCATTGAGCTGAGCGGCGAAAAGATGAACACGATGTAATTAGACCCTGTGTTTTCAAATAAGTGTAGCGCCAGTTGATCCTAACATGCAGTACACTGTGAGCCGCGTGAAAAACAGCCTTATACAGCTATTTGTATGTGGATCACGGTAGTCGATTGGTTAGAGAGCTGAGCTTGTATGTGGGTCACGGTTGCCGATTGGTTAGAGAGCTCGGTTTGTAAGTGGGTCACGGTAGCCTATTGGTTAGAGCGCTCGGTTTGTATGTGGGTCACGGTTGCCGATTGGTTAGAGAGCTCGGTTTGTATGTGGGTCATGGTAGCCGATTGGTTAGAGCGCTCGGTTTGTATGTGGGTCACGGTTGCCGATTGGTTAGAGAGCTCGGTTTGTATGTGGGTCATGGTAGCCGATTGGTTAGAGCGCTCGGTTTGTATGTGGGTCACGGTTGCCGATTGGTTAGAGCGCTCGGTTTGTATGTGGGTCACGGTTGCCGATTGGTTAGAGAGCTCGGTTTGTATGTGGGTCATGGTAGCCGATTGGTTAGAGCGCTCGGTTTGTATGTGGGTCACGGTTGCCGATTGGTTAGAGCGCTCGGTTTGTATGTGGGTCACGGTTGCCGATTGGTTAGAGAGCTCGGTTTGTATGTGGGTCACGGTAGCCGATTGGTTAGAGCGCTCGGTTTGTATGTGGGTCACGGTTGCCGATTGGTTAGAGCGCTCGGTTTGTATGTGGGTCACGGTTGCCGATTGGTTAGAGAGCTCGGTTTGTATGTGGGTCACGGTAGCCGATTGGTTAGAGCGCTCGGTTTGTATGTGGGTCACGGTTGCCGATTGGTTAGAGAGCTCGGTTTGTATGTGGGTCATGGTAGCCGATTGGTTAGAGTGCTCGGCTTATAACGTGGAGAGTAAGGGCTCAAGCCTCCCCTTAGACGGCTACTGTGTAGGGACCTTGAGCAAGTCCTTCACTCACAATAATTGCTTTACACCTCAGATTCAGATTTACTGACTTTGCGCAAGTAATAAATGCAATAATAAAATAATAATAATGAGTAACCAGCGGTTAAGTTGCTTGTAGATCTCCAAATTTTTGTAGATATACGCACATACGTAGGTACATTTATATATGTATATATAAGTACCTATACAATCGGTACTTGGTATGGTTACCTTAAAAGCATTATCTGGAAGAATACTTTTTACTTTTAACAAACAAAACCCTTAAAGTATTTCTACTTTCATTTTATTACTCAAAATTTAGCTTTACTTTTGCTCAAGCATTTTGGCCCAGTATTTTTGAACAATACCGATAGCAAGTTTCACGGTCTCAGCTTAGTCAGCGGAAGCCGAACAACAAGAATTTCACCGTGTCGTAATTTTCTACGATTTCCATTATTCACGCAGTAAGCAGAAACATAAAGGATCCCTGTCTCATTCAAACTAGTTAATTTTTAACAAGAAATTCCGCCGGAGTTGAGCGAACTACTTCGCGTCGCGCCAAGTCACCGCCTGTTTACGCGCGCATAATATTAAACATTAGTAGGGCAAGTCGCAGAGGTCAGTGGCGTAAACATTTCCGCCGTCTGAATAATGACCCGTCCTTAATACGCCTGGGAGTTCATCAGGTTGATTACCTGTTCTGCACGATCTCATCTTCCAAATGGCAAACATAACCTTAGCGAACATTGCCGGTGCAAAGAATAATGCGCCAAAATGGGCGTGGCCGATATATCTTGTTCGGCGTGACCCGAGGTATTTCACGTCAATCTCTGGACAACAAAGTGACCTTATTTTCCGGCAAAGAGAGATTCGTGTGTTGTAACTGTCGTCATAAACTTCATCGGAACTGTATGAGCTTGAATCCCACTGGCTTAAATTATCCGAACTGCAGTCGGGGGTCGCGTTCCTGCAGCCCCGGGCTTGGCTCCGACGCAACCGCGAAGTACTAGGACAGAATTGGAGATGATCTATGCAAACGTGAAAGTTGGCGGATGGACAAATGATTATTTAGAAATAAAAACGCCACGAGGAGACCTGTGGCTCCACCTATCGTTTGAAGGCAGATCACGTGCTCGTGTGATGGCCCAAGAGAATACGAATTATTGACAATGCATACATATACATACGGGACTACATACATGCATGTATACACACATTCATACATACAAAAGTACATACATACATATACATACATTTACATATACATATGCGTACATACATACATGCATGCATACACATACATACATGCATACATACATATTAGCATACATACATACATACATACATGCATACATACATACGTACATACATACATACATACAAAACATACATACATGAATGCAAACATATACATGCATATTTGCAGACAAACATTGGGGATCGAACCCGTAATTTCGGCGCTACAAGGTAAGCGCTGTAACCAATTGTCTACCGTGACCTACATAGAAGACGATCGCTCTGACCAATCGGCTACCGCGACCTACATACAAGGCGAGCGCTCTGACCAATTGGCTACCGTGATATACATATAAGGCGACCGCTCTAACCAATCGGCTACCGCGACCTACATACAAGGCGAACGCTCTGACCAATCGGCTACCGCGACCTACATAGAAGACGATCGCTCTGACCAATCGGCTTCCGCGACCTACATACAAGGCGAGCGCTCTGACCAATCGGCTACCGCGACCTACATACAAGGCGAGCGCTCTGACCAATCGCCTACCGTGATATACATATAAGGCGACCGCTCTAACCAATCGGCTACCGCGACCTACATACAAGGCGAACGCTCTGACCAATCGGCTACCGCGACCTACATAGAAGACGATCGCTCTGACCAATCGGCTTCCGCGACCTACATACAAGGCGAGCGCTCTGACCAATCGGCTACCGCGACCTACATACAAGGCGAGCGCTCTGACCAATTGGCTACCGTGATATACATATAAGGCGACCGCTCTAACCAATCGGCTACCGTGCCTGTTGGTTGGAGACCTATGGTTGTTAAGTGTCTACAGTCCTTTAAGTTACTCAGCGAGACAATCATGGATATGATCTGTTAGCTACTTCATTTTCTTAGCCTCGGCAAATAAACTAAGGGCTGTACAGTCGATGCACCCATTTTGTGTTTCCATTAACGGCGAACAAGCTTTAATGTTGATTATTCGAGTAAAAACTTGATGAATCGATTACAAAGTGCACCGAATAATCGTCGTTGTTATTAAACGAAGCAGTCAACTGTGGAGTCAATGATTAATTCAAAATAAATCAAAATCTGAAGCGATTGAATTAAGCACCGATTTCCACGAATCGCGTCGTCAGAATAGTCAGGCATCTTCGATCTGAAGAAGATGATACAGACAACTGCAGCAGCAGGGAGAAAACGCACCCAAAAGAACTGTAGTCAGTATTCACAGGCATAGATTTGAACACACAGAGAATAACAGACACGCATAAATCCAAGCAGACACACGGACACACACACGTGGACAGACAGACAGACAGACAGACAGAGACAGTCAGTACATTTCTAAGCGCTCAACGAAAGCCGCGCCGCGGGAACCAGCTTATTCACAGGCGCTCAGTCAAAACAAAGTCAATAGGCAAAGGTGTTCGGTTCCAGGTCAAGATCCAAGAGTCAGGCAGAGAGACAGCTTGGCAGCTACGGTGGGTGATGTTTGGGATTGAAATTACACTCCACTTTAAATCCCTGGATTGCGATAAATGCATCTACAAGTTATGCAAACTTACCCAGTTCTTCGTTCTTCGGGACGAAGCACCGTACATCGCCAAATGTCTCGATAATTCCAGCGTTAATTTTTCGATCGCAACATATACATGAATACGATAAAAATGTAAATAAATGTAAATTTACACGTTTTTCCACAGCAACCGTATGCCTCGACCCTGCTTGTTTTTCAATGAATTGCTCGGGTGAGATCCTTCCCCCTGGACCTCTGCCCATTTCAATGGGCGCCACGCCATTTACGGTTTCCATATACGGACCATGCTAGCCCGAGATACAAATCTCTGAAAGTAAGCTTGTTCCTTTCTGCTATATATTTGTCGTAAGCTTTATCAACTATAGCTTACAATACTTCACTGCTCAAAGTCTAGCAATTTCGATTTGTCCAGCGATTACAACACTGCGTAAACCAACACACATAACTCCAACACTTGTTATTCTAACAACTCGTCTGCTGGAAATCTGTTGCCAAACTGGATGCAGACTCGTTTACTCATCCGGGATGCAGCGGCTGTGTTAACGTTTTCGTATTTGCATATCAGTGCTTCAACAGCATCACTCGCGCATACGCATTCTCCGAGGGAATGCGAGCCCATGGAACTTTGCAATTTTTCCTTCAATAACCGATAACTGATGTACTTCGGCCGCCAACAAACAGCTGCCCTGAAAATTTTATTAAACGCTTCATACAATGCAGACTTATCCCGATGTATCCATCATATAGATGTTAGAGGTCAGAGTTCACAAGGTCGGGTTCATCAAGGTCACAATAAAGCAGCCCAGTGCATTATGTGGGCCAGATAAACACGACTATGTCTGGATAAATATTTCACACCTGCAACCTGGAAAACAATATAGTTTCTCTACAAGAGACACGGAAACGTTTTTGGCCTTCAGAACATGGAGGCTAAGTGAGTCGGCAGCTGTAAGAATGAGCTGAATAGAACTTTAAAATGATACAAACACTCACGAAATTTCAACTCCAGTAGTAAAATAATAGCTGCGCGCGCTATCCTTAAAAGTCGTGCGCGCACACGCACAGTGTAGAGGGAACAATGGAACTGACCAGTACAACTAAATAATTCTTATAATATGTATGAACAATACTCTTTGCTAGAAAGTCTGTATACAATGGCATGTCCTGTTATGAGACATTTTTTCTACTTTATAGGTGACCTCAAGACGTCATGATGCATGCGTGTATGTATGTATGTATATACAGGGTGGGCCAGAAGTATTTGTTCAACTTTGAAGGCCTATAACTTAGGCAGTTTAGCAAGTAAGTGTATGCTTAATGCATCAAATTAAAGGTCGTTATATCAGCTATAAGTCCGACAAATTTCATTACGGTAGCTTGCACTACGCGCCATATGATTATTGTGTACCGCACCTACCTTGTTTTCTGACTTAAACAATAATTTCATCATGGCGCCGTTAACAGAAGATGACAGGACTTTGATTCGAATTTTAAGAATTGAAAAACATTTAAATGCATATCAAATGATGAATGAATTTCCTGCTAGAAACTGGAGTAAAAACAATCTCAACCGATTAATTAGACAAATTGACGCGAGTGCAAGTTCTAAACGTAAACCTGTTACTGGCCGTCCTCGTTCGGCACGTACCGCTGACAACATCGCCAGGAACTCATCAATGGAGCCATAGATCAATGGGCACGTCGCATTGATGCAGTCATTCGAGCTCGTGGAAGACACATTGAATATTTATTTGATTAAATAATTCTTGGATTTCTTAATGGCTATCAATAATGCAAACTTGCAAAGACTAATTTTCCAAGTATTGTGTTTTGCAAGATAGACGAATTAAAATCATTGTAAACTGATACATATTCAGTACAGTAGTTTTACGCAATTATTAATAAAGCTAAAAATGTAAATTTTTGAGCAGTTGTAGCTGATATAACGACCTTTAATTTGATGCATTAAGCATACACTTACTTGCTAAACTGCCTAAGTTATAGGCCTTCAAAGTTGAACAAATACTTCTGGCCCACCCTGTATATATGTATACGTATGCATGCATGTACATGTATATATGTATGTATGTATGTATGTATATAAATGTATACGTATGCATGCATGCATGTACGTGTATATATGTATGTATGTACGTATGCATGCGTGTATGTATGTATGTATGTAAGTATGTATGTATGTATATATGTATATATGTATGTATGCATGTATGCATGCATATAAGTATATATGAACGTATGCATACATATATGTCTGTTTGGATGTGTGTATGTACGTATTTATGTATGTATGTGTGAATGTATGTATGCATGTAGGTATTTGTGCATGTAAGTGTATGTATGCATGCATGAACACAATTTATATAGTGCCTTTTAGGTGCCTCTCAAGCGATCATAGACAGCCACGGTTTATGGCAGTGGTCCAGTGGTTCGTGTAGATCAAAACACTCAAAGGAAAGCTGTCATAGGAATTCTCAGATTATTTGCTTGGCTTTCGGTATAGAACGACTTCCGACGGACGAATAAATACAAATAAATAAATAAAAATAAATAAATAAATAGAAATAAATAAATAAATAAATAGAAATAAATAAATAAAAATAAATAAATAAATAAAAATAAATAAATAAAAATAAATAAATAAAAATAAATAAATAAATAAAAATAAATAAATAAATAAAAATAAATAAATAAATAAAAATAAATAAATACAAATAAATAAATAAAAATAAATAAATAAATAAAAATAAATAAATAAATAAAAATAAATAAATAAATAAAAATAAGTAAATAAATAAAAATAAATAAATAAAAATAAATAAATAAATAAAAATAAATAAATAGGTCTACATACACTTCAACGAAGCTGTGGTCAGTGGAAAGAGAGGAAAGGAGCGTCAGAGTCATTAATCATTATGTCTACTTTTATGCAACTGTGCGTTTTTACAGCGCATTTCGGATTTTCTAAGCTGATGCAAAACCTCATATGGTATGTGACAATATAGATTAAAACAGACAGACAGACAAACAGACATGCAGACAGACAGACGGACGGACGGACAGACGGACAGACAGGCAGACAGACAGAAAATAAGTGAGATCAGTATCGAATTTTTCACTCTTCCACCTTCCTCCTTCCCTTTTCCTTCTTCCTTCTTTCCGTCCATCAAATTCAATCTAGTGATAAAATGTGTTTTCTCAAAACAAAACCTTCGGAATTCTCATCTACAAAGAGCTCTTGTGAGATTATTAAAAACGCTAGATAAATAGGAAGAGATGTGCTTCATACATACATATATATATATATACATACATACATACATGCATATATATATATATATATATATATATATATATATATATATATATATACATACATACACACATTCATATACACACATTCATATACACACATTCATATACACACATTCATATACACACATACATACATATATACATACATACATAAATACATGCATATTCATATACATACATACGTGCATTCAGACATATATATATATACATATGTACAAACATACAAAGTTGCGTGTTTAGAAGGTATTCCCAATAGTGAACCTATGACTGCGTTCTTTTGTCACGGAAAACCTGTCTTGCTTCGTAAACATTTTTCGGCTTTAAAAGTAAAGAGCAGCCAATCTTAAAGTTCTGTCTCTTAAGTATCAAAACACATCAATCATACCATGCGAAAGTAGACTAATTTCCAGTTGCTAGCGACACCTTGTGGCTCTTAGAGATGCTGTCATCGACCTTATCTTGATGACATATGCTTGCGTTCGATACCTGAAAACCTGAATATTAGTATAGTATGCAATGTTTTGCTGTCACCAAAACCTCCAAACACCATCACAGCATTCCTGCTCTCGGAAACACTCTGCTGCCTTAAAACACCTGAACGAATGGAGTACAAAGTCCTATCACTTACCTACAACACACTTCAATCCTCCCAACCCTCCTATCTTCGTCAGTTATTTACAATCCAACCACTCTGCTCAACCCGCTTTTCTTCTGTCCTAACACTTTCCCGCACATCCGTCACCTCATCCTTAAAATTTGGTAATCGCTCCATAGCCATAGCTGCCCCACCACTCTGGAATAAACCCCCCCAGAACTGCGACAATTTTCTGACGCATCATACAAACTCACCATCACTTCACCCCTCACAATCTCTGCGCAGGTCTTTCACTCAAAACTGAAAACATTCCTCTTCCACAGATCCTATCCTGATTCCTCTTCTCCCCTCGCCATTCCAGTTTCAAACACCACCCACCATAGTCGTCTGACTCTTGGATCTTGACCTGGAACCGATCTTGACCCTCCTGTCTATCGATTTTGTTTTGACTGAGCGCCTGTGAAAAGCTGGTACCCGCGACTTAGCTTTCGTTGGGCGCTGTATAAATCTCAAGATTACGATTACGATATCTTGGCTACCATCAGTTGACGTCGACTCTACCTTACCATACAACCACCTTTCTCATAACCGAACCATTGAAAACAGCTGAAATATTCATAACAGAAAAAAGGGGAGGATGTCTTTTACACATAGGCATTTCTTAATTCATTTGAGTTTTAACGACATCTTGTGGCTTCTATTGCCGTTGACATCGACCTCACTTTCTACGCTCTATGTAAGTTATTCAAGCCGCACCATCACCTATATGGACTGAAAGCAGTTTTATTTATAGCGACAGTGGCAAGCATTTTAAAGGTGTTTAAGAAGACCATTATTTTATTAAATATTTTAGCGACATCTTGTGACTGCCAGGGGAGTTGACGTCGATCTTGCATTAATATACATTTGAAAAATTCCGAATTATTCTGAATACCGTGTTGGATGAAGGAGGCACTCATATCAAAGAATAACATAGCTCGAACTGAATTGAATTGAATAATTTTCGTTGAAGCTTCACCAAACCCAATCAACAGTTTAACTCGCTTTGTAATATATGACTTAGCAAATTATGTGCTCAAAAAGCCAATCTAGAAAGGTCACAGGTCGCGCTTAAGGTTGGGTTGTCTTTGAATACAAGCAGTGAGGGGCTAATAGTGTACCACAGTGAATTACACGAGTAGAATTAAGTGTCAAATAGTGTAGTGAGTGCGATAGTAATGACTCTTTATTTCTATACTTAAGTGTATAAAGTGCAAAAATATGAAGATTTAATGTCCCCTGTGCGTTCGACATGCATTGATTTGAAGTATCAGGACAATAAATGTATTACCTTTACCTTTCCGTCTCTGACGAGTGAAGAGTGTTAAACAACGGTGTTACCTTCGCTACAAGAAAAGAGCCGATTCACTGAAGCTTGTGCCTTCAGATACCTGTAATTGTAATTGTAATTGTAAACGAACATTTATAAAGCGCCACTTAGGAAACAGTGGCGCTCCCGACTTGAACAAACAAAAAGGATTTCAGGCGTTTGCGGGACTGGGTAGGAGAGAGACTAAGTAACTGAAGCCGCAGTTCAAGAGGAAGGCAGTTCCAGCTGGAAGGGCCAACAAAGGCAAAGCTCCTGGACTGGGCAGTTGTAGTGCGGACGCGAGGGACTACCAAAAGACCACGGGTAGCTGAGCGAAGGGAGGCATGGGCAGGCAACGAGGAAACCGGAATACAAAAAGAAGTTAAGTAGGACGGAGCAGAGCCTAGAAGGCAGTTGCGCATAAGGATAAGAATCTTAAACTGTCTCTGGATAGTAAAGGCTTAAATTCCTGTGTGTCTCTCTCTGTGTGTCTGTGTGTGTCTGTCTGTCTGCCTGCCTGCCTGTCTGTCTACAATTTGTCTGTGTGTGCGTCTTTGTGTGTGTCTGTCTGTGTGTGTCTGTCTGTGTGTGTCTCTCTGTGTGTATGTGTGTGTGTGTGTGTCTGTCTGTCTGTCTGCCAGCAACACGGATACCTGTAATTTTAATGGCAGTTTCTGGGAATGAGCATTCTGAAATAACTACACCGACCGTCTGTCTTTCCTTGGTGTTATTGGTGATGGTTGCGAGGTAGAAGGTTATTGCGCGTTTCCTAGACCCCCCACCCCTCGTGAATTACAAATGTCTTGGTTCAATATCAAATGGAAAGCTTTTCAGCTGACGCTCA